>CM076573.1:68136184-68584274 GCA_034641835.2 Pinus albicaulis | reverse complement strand
GAGATTCGAATAGTAGACTCGGGAAGAGGAATCCTTAGCTTCTCTCGATGGTTTTCTTTGCAAACATCGAATGCAGCTCTAAAAATGAGGAAGAGGGCTTTCGAAAGAGATATAATGAGAAATGATACAAGAATCCACTATTTTCGAATGGCCATCCAACCCCCTGTGATTTTCCCATCGTTTAATTGACTGATAATACTATTGCTCTTATACCACCAGTCTGTGGAACAAGAAAACCAAATCAACAACGTTCACAATGAAATGGCATGCCCTTTTTCATATCAAAAGTGCCGAACCCTAATGTGATCCTTTCTATTTTTATCTGGTGCAAATCTTATGAGTATATATCAGCGAAAATGTTGCAACAAGATTCACATATATCGGCGAAAATCTGAGGACGAAGATGTTACCATTTTCAAATTTAGAATCATGTCTATTTTTAAGTATATATCAGCAAAAATGTCTGGCATGCATTCCTTCATTCCTTCATTGACATTATTTAAAATTTATGAATTATCTGCTTTTGGCTACAAATTGCTTCGTGAAAATTATGGAAGAATAAATGAGAGTATGAGACCTGCTCATGGAGAAAAACGTTGCACTTGAGCTAGCTCAATAGGAGGCAGAAATAGCTATTCACGCTCAGCTGTAATGAACCATGAGATGCGTACTTCTATGCATGCAATTATTGCCTTGTCATCGCTTCTTCAGGAGACAGAGTTGACTCCTGAACAACGATCCGTGGTTGAGATGATCTTAAGGAGTAGTAATCTCCTTGCAACACTCAGCCATGACATTTTAGATCTTTCAAGGCTCGAGGATGGGAGCTTGGAGATAAACATTCACATATATAATCCTCCAATTATGTTTCGTGAAGTTTATAATTTGGTAAAGCCAATTGCATCTGTGAAGAAGTTATGCGTAGTCGGACACTTGCGAGTACGCTGCCAGTGATGATAAAAGTCTTATGCATACTATTTTAAATGTGTTAGGGAATGCTGAGAGGAGGCATGGTGGCCCGATCAGCCTCTAGATCTTTGCGTCTTAGATCAGGCATGGACTTTTCTGTTGGCACCACTCCTCCACCGGAAAAGCCTATTCACATTCAACATGAACTTATTTAGGATGATGGGAGCATGTATCCAAAACCTGCATTGGATTGGATTGTTCTTCCAGGAAATTTATTTGGAGCTTGTCAGGCTCTAGAACTAGGCATAACTCCATGTTGATTAGGTGCCCAGATTCTCTCCATGGCTCAGGAGATTCACACTCGCTGCTTGTAACCGTAATGGGGATGGATTGGATACCCACACTGCAAAGTGTAGTCACACTGACTTGGTAGTATTGGATTTGATATGCACACCACCACGCATATGCAACGAAGGGATTCCACTTATGAGAAAGAACTGTGAAACAATGTTGCTAGTGGGTGCCAATTCTAAGCAGATTCTTGAGGTTGTCTAGTGGATCTTAGTAATAGCGCAAAAGACCTTGGATTCCTGTAATATTGGGGCTGAGGCTGGCCCCTTGTGTTCTGATGAATTCGGCACCTTGTGTTGTGATGAATTCGATTATATGTTGGGCCAGATTTGGACTCTGGTTTTAAGGAAATTGGTTTGTTAAGTCAGAAGATGCTTGTGCTTAAAGAAATGTTGCGCTAAGGGAGTTCCCAAAACTCTATGGGAATGCATTTTTAGGTGAACTTGGGAATGCATGTTTAATAGGCTGTGGCATGTACATCTTGAAAATATTCATAGTAGTGTGGGTAGCCATAGTGAGTTTTGGATTTGGTGGTTGGGCAAGCATCACCAATTTCGTCGAATAAGTGGGTACATTTGGCCTCTTTGCAAAAGTGTTACCAGTGTCCTCCAAGGGTGTCACCTTTGGCCACTAGTGTGCCCATAATGTCCCCAAAATTACATGCTCTTCCTCCTCATCACTGGGGTTGATTATACAGGGAAACTAGCAGCTGTTCAACTATGGGATGATATGCATATGGAGTATACTTATTTTCCAAGATATGTCGTGATGCCTTACATAGACATGGTATCACAGTCTCAAAGCTTTGTGCATGGTGAACTCTTATCTAGTGGTATCATAGTCTCATTTCAAGTGTTAGAATTTTTAACATTTTTTTTAATTAGTTTTTTTTTTAAATAAATAAATCTATTTTTGTTGATTTTATTTATTTCCTTATTAAAAAAAAAAAAAAAAAGAACTCAACTTAAAACAATAAATTAAAAAATTTATGTTTTTAATTTGTTGTTAAAAAAAAATTAATTAAAAAAACTAAACTAATAAATTAAAAAAATTGTTTTTTTTTTTAATTTGTTATTAAATTATTTTGTTAGTTGGTTAAAAAAAAAAAATTAAATTTAAAAAAAAACACTTTCCACAAAATGCAAGCAAGTCTGAAAATAAATAATGGAAAACTTGGAAACAAATTTCGAGGATCGATTTATCAAACATTTGGAGGATTCTATAGATGATGATTATCCTATCTTGATAGCTTCAAGTTGGCATTAAACTCATAACTTTTTTTTGTTGAATGCTTTTATGTGACATGCTGATATGCAGAACACAACAGATATTTCTAATGCCAATATTTTTGTCGAGAAATTTCATGAGAATAGGGAGTATTAATTTTTATGGTTACTTTTAAGAATGGATTGATATTAATATCATGAATTGAGTTAATTTCAACACTTTGATTGTCCTTAATTTTTTTTTATTTGGTATGAAATTTTTTGCGTAAGAATCATGAAGGAAATACGCATTCCTTCTTGAACACACTTATGTTTCTTTTTGCCAAGTTTTTTTTACAGGTTACAGGATAATCAAGTGATCATTAAGGAGATTGCATTGTGATAAAAATTGGTTTTCCAAAGACTAAATTCATCGAAAATTCTAAAGACAAATCCATGTCCACAACCACTACCTTGCACCTCCATTTTTGAAAAATATTTTGAATTCCACCAATTGTAAATCCATAAAGCATGACATTTCCATATCCATTTTTCACAGCAAGAGTTCTTATTCATTCACCATGCATTTCATTTCATCCATTCCTAACCCAAAAAAGAAAACCAAGAAGCTCACTAACAAGCTTATTGTCATTCTAATTTTCCTTGTCATTTCCTTTCCCTTTCATTTCCGCCAATAAAACCCTGCTTCTATGTATATCATTGAGTCAAAGTCCTAGAGTCTAACTATCTTTGTAAAAACACCTAGAGGCTTGCATGTCTTAATGGCAAGTACTCTTGCCAATGAATAATGGGAGTACATTAATATCCCTTGTTCGTTGGATCTTGTAGGTGACTCGACCACAACAAACTTATTCGTACCTACAAATATGTGTTAAGCATATTGACTCCCATTGGAATCAATGGTGGGAGCTCTCGTGTTGGCTAGTGGCATTCATTAATGGCCACTAAGTCAAAAAATTCTTGCTATGTTCGACAACAGCACATTTAATCACATAGTAAGATTTGTGCCATCGACCGTTGAACACTTGAAGACCCATATTTTGTAGCACGTGAAGCATATTTCCTTTCATTTTTTTTTCAGCTTGTCATGAATTGAGGACAAGTAAATAAATAAGGCTGGGGGGAAAATGTAACTTCTATATTTTGTATACCTTCCAAGCCTTATACATTTTCAGCCATATTCAGCAAACTCATCAGATTCATCAGATTATCTAGCAGAAGATCCAGTAGCAGATACGACAATACAGATCCATCTTTCATCCACAACTTGCAGAAGAAGCTTCGAGATCAGAATTACGGCAGATTGAACATGCATGATTCATCCACTTTTTGTAGGTAAGTAAGGTATGATGTTTTCTAACCTTTAATCTTGAAATTATTTTTAGATGCTAAAATGATGATATTTGGAAAAATATTCCACTATTTCACTATTCCCTTTCTCATTAAAAAATTGCCAAAAACCATCGAGTTAGAGGAATTTCACACTTCATTTTTCCCCTCTTTCATATTTCATCTTAACCCACATAGTCTTCTCACAATAAAAACTACTACAAAATTATGAGCATATTAAATGACTTTTTAAAAATGATGAGCATATTAAATGACTTCTTAAAATGATTGATCTCAACAAAGTAAATAATGATTGTAAACACGAGAACCAATCATTAAAAAAGAGATCTCAACAAATAAAAATAATGATTGTAACACATTATGAGTTTGTAAGAGAGATTAGTGGATCATCATTATGAGTTTATTACTCATCCCATTGTATAAATAGGAGTACAATCTCCTCCATTTGTAAGTTTTGTAATCTTAGAATTTTGGAGTATGTAATCTTAGAAGCTTAGAGTTGTAACCTTAGAGTTGGTTTGTAATGGAGATTTTGAAATAAAGAATCATACTTCGATTTTTCTTCTACATCTGAGTCTCCTTTGAAGTGGTGTGCTTTTGGAGTTATGGAGGGCCCCCATGGCCTCACTTGCATGCTTATTTTCTTATTTTAGATATAAATTAATTTATGTTTTTGTTTGATTTCAACTTTTAAATTTTGTTAAATGTTCTAATATTGGAAGGATCTTATTTGAAGGTGCTTTTGTAAGAGAACCATAAGATCTCAGACAATTATTAGATTCAGGTTTGTTTCATTTCAGCTTTTAAGTTTTGTTAAATGTTCTAATATTGGAGGAGATCCTAAAATTCAAGTGTTCTTGTAAGAGAACCTTAGGATCTTGACAATTGTTAAATCTAGGTTTGATTGGTTGTTGAAAGAGATCTTGATGAATATGTTCTTGTAATGGAACTTTAAGATCTTAGACAAATTAGGAATCTTCCTAGATCTATATATTTTAGATAAGCACTTCTAATTTTACCTTCCTGGGTTGACATTAAATTGAATTCTGATTGACATCATCAATTAGAACCTAACAATAGGTGGAGTGAGATTCTGTCAAAGCCATTGGGCTATGGAGTCAATTAAATTCATAGGTGTCTCAATAATGAATCAGAGTGTTGTCCAGGGCCAATCTAGCAAGGTTAATGGATCCTTAAGGTTAAGTGTGAAATGGGATGGACATCAAGTTTCTAAATAAGGTAAGGCAAAGGGCAATCAAGGATACTTTTTCAAATACCTATAACTAGGAGGTCTTAAATACTGATAAGAAAAATCTATAACTCATGAGGTAGGGAAAACCATTAAGCTCAATGAACAATACTTAAACTGATAAATATCCAAGATAAACATTCTAGTGAAACATATAAAGCATAAGAGCTTCTAACTTTAGTAAATTCACCTTAAGAATTTGGGAAAACATATAAGATAGCACAATAAATTAATCTATGAAGAGGGAGCTCCTAAAAATTATACATCAAGATATAAATAACTTTGAAACAAGTTGATAAGCATGGACAA
Organism: Pinus albicaulis; assembly: GCA_034641835.2. Taxonomy (NCBI): domain Eukaryota; kingdom Viridiplantae; phylum Streptophyta; class Pinopsida; order Pinales; family Pinaceae; genus Pinus; species Pinus albicaulis. Next base: position 68,578,880 of record CM076573.1, on the reverse strand, counting down.
AGGGCAAGATCGAACGAGACCTCTTTAACTTAACCTAGCAGACAATATTTCCAAAGAAAGGTTTCAAGGGAGAGTTTGGATAGCTTCAAATAAGCATGGCATACCGTGAATCATACTTGTAAAATAGCATAATTATCCATACATGAAACAAAAAAAGTTTAGGTGGACCTAAGGAGGAATCAATAATTCCTTAAGCTGGACAAACAGAGGAAAAAATCAAGGCAGTAGAAAGAAGGAGGACTAAGGTGCTTCAAAGAGCATGTCTTGACCTATTCTTTACTGATATACTACATATGGAAGGATGAAGCATAATGAAAGACAAGAAAACATAAACAAATTAAGAACACATCACCATTAACCAAGGTTAGGAATCCTGCAAACAAGCTTCTCTATCATCAATCCAAGCAAGCCATTCATCAACTTCACAAAACCAATTTCTTCTCCAAGCTCATAAAAACCATGTATTGCTCTCCAAGTTCATCAAAATCCAACAAAATACATGAGAGCCTCATGCTCTATTTATCGAGCAAAGGAGGGCTAAAACCCTAATTAGGGTTTTAAAATATCCAAAATAGGCATAAATGACAATTTTTGTCCAAGTGACCATACAAAGCCCAAGGCATGAATATCCAAGAAAAATAAATGCATAATAACTTCTAACACCTAATTAAAGAGTTGTTTGCCTCAAAAATACTAAAAAACTCATTTTGCAATAAATTATTGTGTTTTTTTTACTTTTTCCACTTTTGGTCCTATATGTGCAGTGCCAAAATATCATAAAATAGGTGTACTTGTCCTGTTTTGACCTCCTTCCCGGTGTCGGATTTTTCTCTGTGATGGCTCGTTGGAAAGATTGTCAAATTGGATTTCTAGATCTACCTATTTTTTTTAAATGAGTTCCATTTTCTTGTCCAAAAATCCATTTTCCCAACACTTCTCTGTGCGCAGCACCTTCCTTGAAAAATGAGGCAGAATGGTCAAAATTTAGGTTTTTTTTTACCTTTTGGGGGGTCAAAAATGCTCCAAATGGTTTGAAATTTTGTGAGTAGACTACTAATGATAAGAGGAATCCAAAAATGTCAAATTTTCAAGCTAAGGGTGCATGATATGTGTGCGCAGTGCCAAGGGTGCTGCGCATAAAGGCCTCAAAATTTCAAAAAAACAAAATCTTATTCAAATTTGCCCAAAATGTGTGGAGTGGTCCCTCAAGAGGACTTGGACACTTGTAGGGAATCCTCAACCAGAACTCCAAGGATTTCATGGCCTTTCGCCTCCTTTATTGTTTTATTTTCAAGCAATTCCTTCTTAAGATTTGCCCTAGCAATTTGGTTTTTGTGGGCATAGTGTTTGGCCATCTTCCTTTGGAGCTCAAGGGCCTTGTTTGCCTTCTCCAACTTATCTTAGAAATGCATATCTACCCTCTCAAGCCAAGGCTCCCTATAAAACTCTATGTCTCTATTTTTCTTTTTAGCTTGGTCATCAGTTTGTGGTGCATCCATGTCAACATAACTGCCATATTGATTCTTCATTTCATCCTCATTGTGACTATGATCCTCTTGACTGTCTTCTTTGCCTTTACCTTCTGTCTCACTTCCCTCTTCCATGCTTTATGCCTCAAGGTTTCTTTCTTTCCCATTAATGTCAAGGGAATCGTTGTTTTCTTGCTCCTCAGAATCATCATCATCATTGCTAACTTCATTTTCCTCCATTTCTATTTTCTCTACCTCCTCTTCACTTGTTACATTATCACTATTTTCCTCATTTGATGCTTCATGAGAAGAAGAAAGAGGTAAGTCTCCTTGTGGATAAGGCATGGGTGGAGGTGATGGAACATGATCTCTAGGGGGTAATGGAGGAGTGGAGGTAAGTGGGTGTGAAGTGGTTTCAATTTTTGCAGGAGCCTGGGGAAAATGTTAGGAGGAAAGGACTGATTTTGACCATTTTTTGGCAATTCTGGCCAAACTTCTCCTATGCATAGTGCCACCCGACTGGACATTTTAGTCGTGCCCTCTACATGCCTCTATGGGCAGTGTCAGGCGGTTCAAGTGCCCTTGTGTGTAGTGCCAGAAAGTTGGGCTATTGTGCAGGCTTGTGTGCAACGCCATTGATTCCGTGCGGGTCGGGTGAGCTGTCAGGCCTGTCGGGTCCTCCCCTACATGCAGTACCCGTTTCTGTGGGCAGCTCGGGCTTTGACTTGGGCGTGTGCGTAGCACCAGTGCCTATGCACAACACCAGTCCATCTATGCATAGTGCAATTTTATTTAACACTATCTTTCCTCCCCTGTGTACAATGCCAAAGGTTCTATGCGCAGCGCCACCGCCTACGCGTAGCACCAGGGAGATTTTTCCCAGTTTTCAGGAAAATGCCTAGAATTTATTCAACGACTCTCTATCTTTCTTTAAAAAACAAAAATGAGTTTGGGAAGACTGAAAGAAGGCCTTTATACCTCTTTTTGAAAAATAATTTCATGATCAAACCCACTTTTCTAATATTTTCAACCCCTCTTTGTCATTTGACTAATAACTTCCTACCTTTTGTAAGATTTTGAAAGTTTTAACAAGGCATTTTTTCTTCTCTTATGATGATGGCTATCTGAGGGGATGTGGAGGCCTCTTTCATCCTTCTTTCCTTTGAAAAACTGGGCACTTATTCAAGTTGTTTAGGCATGCTGTTGATAAACTAAAAACACTGTCTTTTATCCCTTTTGGCATTTTTTGATTGCTGGTGACCTGAAGAATGCATCTTTACCTTTCTTCTGATTTTTAGGAAGTAACATATCTATTTTTCCAAAAATTTTAAGCAAATCATATTATGCCATGGGTTTCACTTGGCCACTTCTGATTTTGTGCAGGTGCCTACATTTCATTTTCCTTTGATCTATTAGTGCCTTTTTGGAGTTTTATACCTCATTTTCTGAACAATAACCTCAGGTTTCAACTTGATTTCCTCCCTTTGATACTCAACTGTATGCTTGCCCTCCTTTGTTTACTTTTTAATACCTTTGAATGCATTTGGGAAGTTAGCCCCTTAAACTGATATTCTTTGCCATTTCTCTCTTTGGTGTAGGTGAAGTAGTGCTGCCTTTGACAAACCCCAAGGGATACCTTGGATAACCTCTAGATTCCATCTGCTATTAAGGAGGAGGCCTTATCATCTGTCTTGGACCCGTTCTATCCATCTTATCAAAATCCTAGGTTTCAGGGATGTTAGAGAAAAATAAACAGTGTTGTCTTCTAAGTTTTCTATAGCCCTTTCAAATTCATTTATTTATATTTAGTTAACCTCATATTTTTCCCTTATTCATTCATGATTTCTAAAGATATTCAATTTGTACGTGTCTTTTCTCCTTGTGGTCTTTGTGATGTTCCTTTTCTTGGCAACATTGTCTTGTCAATCAATCACAAAACCTTGATTCTCTTTAAACACAGGTCTGCTTCCTTTCTCTTCTTGTAGATGCCTTCTGGTGATGATATTACCCCAATTACCTTACCTCTTCTCATGCTGATAGAAATATTTATTATTCTTGTAGATATGTGAACAAGGACAACTGTTTCCCTTGCAAAATTTGTGCTTTGGCCAAGGAGGCCTTTCTTGAATGGCTTTTGTTCCGTCTTGGATCAAGTTGCTTGACCTTATTCTTCTTGGATTATGGATGCAAAAATAATATTTGGAGGGAAAATAAAAGTGACCACCAACCTTTTAAAACTTTTTTAGGAGCCTGGGGCAAATTTGAGGAGCAAAAGACTGATTTTGACCAATAATTAGCAATTCTGGCCAAACTTCTCCCGTGCGCAGCACCAAAAAGGGGTCAATTTGCAGAAAAGTTTTGAGGACCTCCGCGAAGTAGAATTTGGGCCAAGGATAGCTCATTGGAAATAGTAACCTGTATGATTTCCAAATATACCATTTTTTCCATGATTGGAGGTGATTTTCTCTGTCCAAAGTTGAGTTTCCCAAGACTATGAAAAAAACGTTGAGTGATGGTGCATAAATGCAGAGTGCTGGTGCAGAAAAATTTTGAAGGCTTTCCTTAGCTCCAAAGTGAGCTCCTGATAGCGCATTGGAAATTTATATAATTCTAGTTGGCTTTTGACCCATCAACCAAGTCATTTGGACACTCCAGCTATGAGAAAACCAGATTTTCCCAAGGTCACTCCAGTAGTGCAGAAATTCTCCCGTAACACTCATATTTTTAACATTGCTCAAAAACCATGATACCTGTATAAAAAATGAAGGAGGTTTTTCTTAGTGGCCCTATTATGGACAAAATAATATCTCACTTGTTCCAAATTCATCTTTGTTTGGTCAGAAACATATTTTTAAACAAAATTGGCCCAAGGTGTGGCAAATGACTTGGCCCTTGGAATGAATTCTTGGAAAATGATGGAGGCATGATGTTTATGAGTTGGCATGGAATTATTCCTGATGATATGATATATCAAATGGATCCTTTACTCTTATTCATCCTTTGCATAGCAAACCCTAGCTTAGTTGGAAGAGAAAAATAAGGTTTGGTGTAGGGGATTTAGGACTGCCTTGTAGAGGGAGGGGAATGAAGGGGTTAAGGGTTGTCTAAATTCTTGGGGAAATTTTGGGGGATAGGGTCCAAAAGGGAAAAACACATTCCCAATCTCAAAAAGTGTCAAACTGTAGCAATAGGCTAGGTTTTGTAGAAAAATGGTGAGTTTGAGGGATAGGAGTGATGGGAATTGTTTATGAAGGCATATTAAGGATAGGAAGAGGTGTAAGATAATTAGGATACAAGCCTTTTTTATGTTTAACCAAGGAGGTTATGAAACCAAGAAAAATTCCCTTAAAAACCCTAGATGAACAACGGAGGAGTTAGGAAAAACAAAATAGAGGGTTGAGGCCAAAGGTGGCAAAACATAGTGATAATAAGGGGCATGAGCCCATGATGGTTCCTTTGGGAGTAGTGATCTGACCTTGACATGATGGGATACTGAAATAGTGAAAAAATTATCCCAAGGATAATGAAGGTAGTGAGATTTCTAGAACTCACAATGTTCATGAACTTTGTTTTTAGAAATCTAGGATAAGCATTTAGTCATCTAAAAAATAACAAAAATTACTGATGAATAACAAGCCCTAACCCATTTAACCCCCTAAACCCCTAAAACCCTAACCCATTTAAAACCCTAAAACCTAAACCTCTAAAACCTTAACCCATAACCCCTTAAACCCTAATTCCTGACCACTAACCCATTTAACACCTTAAACCCCTCAAACCATAACCCATATAACCCCCTAAACGATAAAACCATTAACCCCAAACCCCTAACCCCTATAAGTGTCCTCCATCATCAATGTCTGTAAAGTGCATGATCCCGGTCCAGTGTATTCATCAAGGTATTCCTCTATCATTGACACATCTGCAACATCCTCTTCTACACATGTCTTGGGTTGTTCTTTGGGTTGTGTCGTGTGAGGGAGCCCAAGGAAACACATTCGGGAGGGTCAGGTTGGGTCGTGCCATGTTTATGTGCCCAAAGAAATGCATTTTGGCGAGCCAGGTTGGGTTGTGTCGTGTGAGGGTTCCTCAGGAAACACATTCGGGCGGGTTAGGTCAGGTCGTGTGTGGGCACTTAGGAAAACAAATTCATGTGGGTCAGGTCAGGTTGGGTCGTGCGAGGGTGCCCAAAAAAATGCATTCGGGCGGGTTGCGAGGTCGCATCGTGTGAGGGAGGCCATATAAAAAATGCTAAGTTGTGACCGCCCGTGTGCCTTGTGCACATTTGTGCCACCTGTTTGTTGTTTTCTCTCTTGTGCCTTCATTCGGGCGGGTCGGGTCTTGCTGTGTGAGGGTGCCTAAGGAAATGCATTCGAGTCGGGTCAGGTCGAGTGAGGGAGGTCATATAAAAAATGCTAAGTTGTGACCACCCATGTGCCTTGTGGCGCACGTTCGTGTGACCCGTTCTACTTTTTCTCCCTTGTGCCTTCATTCGAGTTGGTCGGGTAGGGTAGTGTGAGGGTGCCCAAGGAAATGCATTTGGGTTGGGTCAGGTCATGTGAGTGCACCCAAGGAAATGAATTCATGGTGGGTCAAATCGGGTTGGGTCATGTGAGGACGACCAAGGAAGTGCATTCGGGTCGGTTCGTGTCATGTGAGGGCAGCCAAGGAAATGTGTTCGGGTCAGGGAGTGTAAGGGAGGCTATATCAAAATGCTAAGTTGTGACCGCTCGTATGTCTTGTTCATTTTCATGTGAACCATTTGTCGTTTTCTCCCTTATGCCTTTGTTCAGCCAGGTTGGTTCGGGTCAGGTTGTGTGACGGCGCAGAAGGAAACACGTTCGGGACAGGTCAGATCAGGTCAGGTTTGGTCATGTGAGGGCACCCAAGGAAACACGTTCGAGTCAGGTCAAGTCAGATCGTGTCGTGTGTGGGTGCCCAAGGAAATGCGTTCGGGTTGGTTCGGGTTAGGTCATGTGAGGGCAGACATATCAAAATTCTAAGTTGTGACCGCTCATGTGCCTTGTTCGCATTCGTGCAACCCATTTTCTGTTAGCTCCCTTGTGCCTTCGTTCGGGTGTCGGGTCGGATCGTGCCATGTGAGGGCGCCCAAGGAAACGCATTTAGGTCGGGTTGGGTCAGGTTGTGTGAGGGTGGTCATATAAAAAATGCTAAGTTGTGACTACTCGTGTGCCTTGTCTGCGTTCATGTGACCTATTTTCCATTTTCTCCTTTGTGCCTTCTTTTGGGTAGGTCAGGTCATGTTGTGTGAGGGCGCCGAAGGAAACATGTTCAGGTTGGGTCAGGTTGAGTCCTGTGAGGAAGGCTGTATCAAAAATGCTAATTTGTGACCACCCATGTCCCTTAATGTGCACATTTGTGCAACCTGTTTTTCATTTGCTCCCTTGTGCCTTATTTCGGGAGGGTCATGTCATGTTGTGTGGGCTGAAGGTAACTCGTTTGGGTCAGGTTCGGGTCGGGTCGGGTCGTGTGTGTGGAAATTTGTAAGTTTTACATATTAAATAATTTATATAGACCTTAATATCTTATTTATTGATGTTTAATTTTTAATTTAATACTATATGTACTTGTTTTTAAATATTGTTATTTACATTTAATTTTTAATTTTAATTCTAATTCCCATTTGACTAACTGTAGGAGCTACAGTTGAGAAATTATATATTTTTCTAACTATAGGAGCTATAGTTAGTAAGTATTTAATACTATATATAATTTTTTTTAAATATTATTATTTATATTTAATTTTTAATTTTTAATTTTAATTCAAATTCCCGCCTCAAAAAATTTCACCCTTTACCCCAACCTCCCTATTCCCGCTTGCAAAAAATACACCCTTTAGGATCTGGAGCAAGTGGAACAGTGTGCTTTCTTCGGCTCTTACTACACTTCCCAACTCAACCCAGAAACTGTCTGTCGCCTGAATCACTGTTTCAAATGCGCTGTCACTTTTCTGCACGCAGACTCGGGTTGAACCTGACCCGACCCTGCCGAACTGCCCAATGCCCTAAGGAACCCAACTTGCCCTAAACTTGAACACTAAAACTAGATATGAATCTACTACTACTCGATCCAAAGATACTTATATATCACTCAAGGCTACAAGCTTCCTCTGCCTTCAAATACTTACTTATTCCTAAAGGTGGGGTAAACTGAATTAGCTACTGATTGTGGTGGATCAACACCAATGGGTCCATATGTTAGTGTCAGAATATGCATTCTGCCATCAATGATCAAAATTACTCTTTTCATTCTAATGTATTTGTCCCATTCTTCTATCAAAATGAATTCACCTCTTGTGCTCACTTTGATTTTCTCCAATTTCATCCTATACCATTAAACTACAAAAAATCCAAAATACCTCTTACGCATACCTACCTTGCTCCTATTTTTGGTTGCGGTGTAAAACATTGTTATCTTAAACCTAGTTGCATTAGCTCCTTCCCTGATCCAACACCATACCCAATAAAAAAAAAAAACACTTCTACATTTCATAGTTATTCTAAAACCTTTTCATCCAACCCTCTTGGCTGTGATTTTTGTGGAGAGGGACCTCTTTGACTTGGTAGGGCTAGATATCAAGTTAAAATTTTGGTCTATGGTTACCTCTGCTGGGATCTCTTCTTCAGCCTTAGAGATCTGGTGGAGTGATAACACCATCAACTCTATATATTCCACCCAAATCCCAGGTTCAAATGCAACTTATGCTGGTGGATCTGCTACCTTTTCTTTCACTGGGTCAACTAAGTCCACTGCTATTGCTAGCACATTCACTCATTCAAGGTAAACAACTAGCTTGGCAATTATATATTCTCCTGCTTCTGAGACTAGATCAATTTCTACCCCAGGAACTTCAAGAGATCTGGAACTGCAACTTACTCTACAGAATCAACAGCTTAATCAACTACTTAAACCAATGATGATGTTATTGGTGATGGTGTTGGATCAAGGAATGCATAAATGACTACATTGTATATAAAAACTGGCTCTAGTACAACTGATAGTGGAACAACTTGTTATTAAGCTACTTATGTAGGTGCATAGTCAATGACTGAATCTACTGCTTAAAATTTTTCTATTGATGAATCGTATCATGCCATATGTGTCATACCTACTACTATGAGCTATGGATCTGGATATGTGTATCGATCTCTATGTGGAAGGGATTCATTCGTCTCTGGATCCGGAAGTTGACTTGCCTTCACCTTATATGGTTACCTATTCTACCTACTACCCACCTGAACAACCTTATGGAAGCTATAGGCAGGGTTGCTTCCATGTTGGGATAGAAGAGGAAGAGAAGATATAGGAAAGGCCACTTCCATGCCCCCACATGGTATTCCCTCTTTCATTATCCTTTTCTTTTCTATAAAAGAAATATAAATTGCAATTCCTTTTGGGTACTAAGAAATCTGCAATTGTTTTTTTTCTTTACTGGAATTATCGTTTTTACTAAAATTGCATAGCTTATTAGTATTGGGCCTTGGACATGCATTTATCATATGTTTCAGAGTAGAATTATCTTGGATGGTTCTTTTTTATCATGGACCTATGTTATTTACTTCTTCCTTGACTCAAACACCATCTTGCATTTTATTGAACAACTGCTGGAACCTTTCGATCTTTTGTGATGACTTAGAAGACCCACTTAGAATCTAGTATTTGAAATCCAAAAGGTGCTCTAGATATATGAGGAGGTAGGAGACGAATGTAAAGGAGAGTGAAAAAAATTAAAATTTCATGTCCATTGTGGAAAACCCTCTGTGGATGTCCGTTGTGGAGGGTAGAAATTGGTAATCATAAAAATTGACAGCTGAGATGGAAGACACAGTGAACAAGGGTGATAGATTCTTCTTTAATTGTATCTCAACAACATAAATTTGAGAAATAAAATTCTTTCCTATACTATAAATATTGATTTCACATGTTTAAGTTGTTATGAATATAAGGTAATCTTAATAGTATCCAAGGATCATGTATACAACATGGCTTATCACTCTTAAGCTATAGCTAGTAGTTATAGATCCTGTTAATGGGATTAGTACTTTGCTTAGTAATGTATAATATGTAACCAACTTCTCTTTGTAATGAATAAAGCATGATTAAATAGATTCACTCTAACTTTGAAAATATAGTTAGCTTCTATGAATATTACAACTATTCATGTTATTACATCATATCAAGTCAATGGAAACAATATTGTATTGGAATAGAGGCCAACGGTATTCATAGTTCAACATATCTTACTTGTATAAACATAATATACTAGTTATAACTCTATAACGTGTAACATGAGGTGTTATTAATAAGTAATAAGAGTAATAGATCCATAATATTCATTACTGTATTGGTTACACTCGGCATTACTTATACAGATAGCATCATATTACATAGAGCTTAATTATGGTATTGCTACTAGTGTGACATATTAAGCCGAGTAAAGCTTCACCCTTATAACTAGCTTGGTGATAACTATGCCCCATGATATAAAGGTAATGTGGTTTTATTCAATATGGGCATACAGCAAAAAAAGGGTAGTAATCTTGAGCTTAGTTAGTACAGGTAAGATGTATGTGATAAGCTTATATACCTTACTGTGTGATATAGCATTATTGTAATGTTTGGAATATAGATACCTATGGAAATCAATGGGAAATGATAATGATAATGGTAATCATTGACCCGTATTAACCTTAGACTAGTAATACAATCTATTACACTGATATATTTAGTAAGATCTTATGTAACATGGATACTAGTATCATCACCATTACTTATATCAAATATACACGTACTTTATACAATAGTACATAGTAAATAATTATATATGGGTTTCATTACTCTTACATTACTACTAAGAATTCATTGCTTTGATTAAAGTAATCACACTAGCTCATTCATAGGTACTAGTATTCTAGTCATCACTAGTTAGATCAATATTATGGATTAGCCTCTTATTACAGTCCATATCGTGATTAGTAAAGAAATGGTATTCCTTGCCCTCCATTAAGGTCCTCACCCCTAGGGTAAGGAACTACCCTAGTCTTACCCTAGCCCATCAAAAAATGGGATTATCTCATTGACCCTTTCCTAAAAACTTGAGATACCAAAACCAAACTGAGTTGTCCCTTAGGTTCTCTCTATTAGATCAATAAAAAAAAAATGAGACCTTGGCAGAGTTTAATGGAAGGTTTGAAAAAACCTTGGAAAATATCCCTAACAGTTATAAACCAGATGAACATGCCATCATATCCTTTTATATCGGTGCCTTTTTTCCCTATTTTGATTTGTCCCTCAAAGAAAAGGATCCTAAAACCATGAAAGAGGCAATGGAAAAATATTATACGTATGAGTATTTCCTAAATGGATATGGTAAGGTTGACCCATTGGCTCCTCCAAGGGAAACTGTCCCAAATGCCGATGCTAATCTGCAACCTCCAAACAACCTTCATGAAGACAAGTATTTTGTTTAAACTACACATAGTTCTTGTGGGATACTATGTCCTCTATAATGAGATTTAACACCCACAAAATATGCCCTTTTTGAATGCTTTAAGCAATTAGAAAAGAGATTAATACCCTGTTTGATAATTGGATCTTTATTTTCTATCATAAAAGAAGAGGGTAACATACTGATTGATGAGCATAAAATCCATTTCTGCCTTTGAAACTGTAGCAACCCACAAACATACTTCCTTTTATCATTAGGCATCAACATGTCATATTATACCTTGGATATGTTTTGTGTTAAGTTTGGAGTGACTTCAAAAACTTTCATATATATTCTGAAGATTACATCAGCCCTATTTTGACACCCAAATCTGATAGCTAGATGAGTTTTTATGTTTCATGAATGAGGTGGATAATTTTTATACTAGTTTAGTTTATTTATCCAAGATCCACTAAAGGCTGACCTTTTAATTTAAAGGTACATAATTTAGTTTAGGGCCATATTGAAGAGATATTATGAAACTATATAGGGGTTGCCTTATTTTTTCTCAATAATAATGTTTAGAGGTGAAATCAAGCTAGTGTATGGTTATTCAGGACATGCAAGCACACGAAGCAACACCACTCAGATTCTGATCTGTTGGTTGTCCCTTCCTCTGGCACATTTAATTAACTTAATTAATAATTAAAAACTGCTTAAATAACATTTAAATCAGTTGTGGTTTTCCCACGCTGGAGTATCAACCACATAAAATGTTTACAAAATCAACGGTCATTCAAGGTGATGTTACACCTGTGCCTTAACTTCTTGTAGATAGATTTGGTGAGATATCAAACTGGTCACTTCATGCCTATAATATATATGGAACTGTTGTCATAATCCATGTTAGTAGGTATGTAGACAATAATCCTAATTTCTGGGTATAATTGGCTAGTAACTATCAGCTCTCCACTGGTGGATTTGGCTTATCAATTGCCAAAAAATACATCAAACTGTCCTCCAATCATGGCTCAAATATTTTTCAGAGGTAATCTACAAAAATAATGAAGAATATCCTGAGGAGGTGATCCAAATCAACTTCTATCCATGGATAACAAGCATTGAACTAGGCTTCCAACGTTGTCATCCACTATTGATACATTTGTTATCTATTTCAATATGTTGAGAAAGAAGATCCACACATATTATCCCATTTACATGGGAGGGTATGCATTCTCAAGCACCAAAGGTAGCAAGGAGGCTACCAAGATCTTAGAGGAAATATAAATTGACCCTTTTTATCCCTCAGGTTTCCCCTCCTAACTACTCTCACTTAGAGGAAGGCCAAATTCCAGGGCATAATGTGCAGGATGCAACTCTCTCACACCACTCTAGGCCTTCAATCAAGTTGTTGGGATAATGGAGGGGGGGGGGCGTGGGTAGCCTCTATGTTCCTAAGGAGATTCTCTTTTTCTGTCACCTAAAGGGTTTTTAAAGGAAGAATTTTGTGCACCTGAGCAGCTCCTTTTCTGGAACATTTATAGCCCTATTACTGAAATACAATAGAGGCACAAACCTACAACATCTAAGACATTATTTGACATAGCTTCTGTGACATGTACAAACATTTTTGTGGATTATGTATTGAGGATGAATACACAATATCAATCTGAAGTAAATTGTTCAATATTCAGCCCTTGTGGAAAGGCCATATAAGGTTAGCCCTAATATGAACTTGCATTTCTATAGTGGGATTTCATTCAATTTGATCAGAGAATCATGCCAGAGATCTTATTGAAGTTCTGAAGCCAAAACCTAATATTGTCTGTAATATTTCTTTGAAGATTTCAATTGGAAAATTTGTCGCAAATCTTTTGTATTTTTCCTTTTGAAGCAGAGCTACTTATGAATCATATCTTGTTGTATCTAAGGTTTGTAATAGAAGAACTAGGGATTATGACAGACCTACTTGTTGTTTTTTCTCTGAGAAGTTTGGTTGATTAGTAATCAAGCGAAAGTCTGATATGTTGGTCTGATCGATCACTATAGCATTTATAATTTGTATGGGTAGTGTGTGTAATTAACAGAGGATATGGGTGAAACTTCAAAGTTGGAATGTTTGTTGCTTTTTTTTTACCTTGTCCAAGTGTTGCAGAGGACAGTGCATAGCTATGGCAAGTTGGCAACTTATGCATGGATTTCATTTCAGTGAATTGATGGACAGAGTATTTTTCTGAACGTTGCTCAAGCTACCTTAAAGAGAGATTAGTACTGTTGTTAATTCCCTATTGCTGGCATTAGCAACTTATATGTCAGATAAAGGTAATAATTGAGTTGAATGTGTTAAACATGTTTTAATGTTGACAAATGCACACACAAAGAAGTCTTGAGTAGCCAATTTCTTGACAGAATATTGTGCAAACCTTCACATATTATGTATTGGACAAAGTGTGTTTCGTATATATATTGTAACTGTTATAGATTCTATGGTAAGTTGTCAAGATGTTTAGAACATGCATATGATGATAAGATTGTTGCTAGGGCTTGCATTGCAAATATTATATTACTGATGATGTTGTTTGTCTTTTGATATTGTATGTTGGATTGAATTTAGTGAGCCCATGATAAATTTGAAGCTAATGTTTGTTCTTTAAAACTATTTTCATTGAAAGGATGGTTTATTTCAACACTTTGATGATGGAAGTATAGAAAAAGTTAAGTATGTCATGCTTTGACTAGAATTATTGCAAATGCAAGTGGTACATTAAAATTTGATTCCATAATTATTAATATGTGATGTGATTTTGAGAATGAAAGGGAAACAAAACAAAAAATATTACCAACCCACAAATTGATTTAGACTGAAGTATATGGGTGCCTTAATCATGACTATATTCCTTATAATATTTTCCATATATTGAGTGGGTGAATTTGTTTGCAAAATCAAGTAAAATACTACAGTGTCATTACATTCATTCATGAGACCAAAAAAAAAAATGGGTATAACAAGCACAAGTCTATTCATTCATTCAGCGGCATAACAAGATGTAAAATGGTGGGAACCATCATAACATTTCTTCAATATTATTACTTGACTAGTGGTAGAGTGCCTTGGTCCTGGCTACAAAAGAATCTTCAATAGTTCATTAAAGACAATAAATGGCACCAGATTGGGACTATAAAATATTAGTATTGTTCCTTATTAATTCCGATTCCCATAATACACTACTTGAATCGAGTTTATAGTGATCAAATAAGTACAGAATAATAAATAACTAATACAAATCAAACCATAATTTTACGAGCCCTAAACAAATATCTGAGATCAACTTTCAAGCACCAGGCTAGATTCTGAAGTGTTTTTGTTAAGGGTGATTCATTGAAGTTTTTGAAGGCTATACGTTTCTCGTTAATAGAATATTTATGCACAAATACTCAACCCTTCTCCTGAGGCTATTTCAAGGCATTAATTGAATTTTGTTATGAAAGAATTCAAGGCTTGTCTTGGATTAGAAGTCTTAAACCTAATCTTTTAAGTTAGACCTTGTGACGATGGACCATGAATCTAGCTTTTCATGGTAACTTCATTCTCTGATGGAGTCCCACTTAGTGGGGTCACCATTTAGAGAACTTCCTTCATTCTTTGTAGATAATAATTTTTCAATAATTTATCAAGGAAACTATAGACTTGTCTTTGTGGTAGGGCAGACCTCACTAAGCTCAAAAAAGACAAAAGCTTCATTGTACTACACATATATTGTCCAATAGTTTGCTTACTCTCCAACTCGAAAACCAACCTTATGAAATATACCTAGATAGACTCCCCAATAATGGCACCATTTATTATGTTTTCCCCCAGGTTGTTCCCCCCTTTCACTAGGGTTTCAGTGATGAGGCATGATGTGTAGGAGCACTTTCCTATGCCACTCTAGATTTTTGAGCTAGTCCTCGGGTTAGGGGGTACCCTCAAGTATCGTAATTTTTTTTGTACCATCTTTTCACACTAGAACAAATTAAGATCTTACTATATTTATTACAGAGATAAGTGGTGCATGAGACAATCCCTACAACTATGATGATTTATTAATTTCTTTATAAGTGGTAAAAGGGAGAGATTACTTAAACATTGTTGGTAGTAAAGTTCATTAACCCAAAGCAGAAGGGAATGTTAATCATGATTCCATATTCACAAGACATAGTGTATAAAAATGGACATGCTTCATAATAAGAAGAAACTCGTTAGTTTCTCATTTAACACTGAAAATCAAATGGGAAAGACAAGAATAGATCCATTGATTCATTCAACATCAAATATAAGACAGAAAATGGAAGAACACATGCATAACTCGCTTGATTATTCTGATTTCACTAGTGCAAATATGCACGGTCGTAATTAGACAAGAAAATCCAAAATCCTTTGAATTACAATGAGGGCACTAGATGGGGACTAACAAAATCTCAGTACTAGTCCTATATTTCTTATTTCCCAAAATATAAAGCTTACATATGAGCTTAAGTGAAGGGAATAACAAGAATAGACAGAATATAGAATTAATGTGATAGATCCTCCCATCACGGTGTCAATGAAACAATACAAAATGATAGGATTTCTTCTCTCAAAACTTTAGCAGCCTATTGGTATCCAAATTCCTAATCCTTTTTTATAATGTTGAGGGCAGCTTATATAGTGTAATATTCCCATTTAGCCCAAGCTAATGGGAATATCTTATTTTTCCTTATTTTATCTTGCATTTCATGTTTATGAATAAAATATGGAGGACATGTAAAAATCCTAAAAACCATGAATAAATCAATGCCTATGTAAACAGAGAAATATGTGGGCCATGTAAATAATATCTTGCAGGTTTGAAAGGTTTTAAAGCACAATACTGGGTCAACTTTGACCAAATCAACAGCGCAACCTAGGTGCAATGAACCTCATGGATACACAGCACAGTTCTAGATGGAGGCTCCGCATGTGAAAGAGGTTAACTCATTGAGGTGGTTTAGGGTTTGACAAGGCATTCATCCTATAAAAGAAGGAGGAGGAAAACAAGAGAAGGTTGTTGAATATTATTATTTTCTAAAGGGTTTGTCTGTTGAGACACACCTCTTGGGGTTTCCTGTTTAGGATCCCCACCTCCTTCCTTGAGAAGCTCTTGGAGGAGTCTTGTTTGTCTAGTCCACTATCCAGAATTTGGCCAAGCCTCATCTTGCATCTACAACACAGTTCTGCTTTGGATTGGGTTTTCTATGTGAGTTTTAGCAAGTGGAACTCTAGATCTGTAAAGATCTAGCTTATAGTGGAACCTCTTTGCAGTGAGTGTGTCTTTTAACCTCCTGGAAGAGTGCATCCATAGTTTGAGCTTCAGATCCATACATTGGCAGTAGGCCAGAGAATTTCCAGGGCCTACAATGCAGTCCCTCTTCCATGAATGTGTTATTTGCAAAAGCTGAGTTGTAGGGTGTCTTGGCATCATTCTAGAGGAGAAAGATCTTTGGTGATTGGATCCTTCCTTTCACTATGGTGATTCGTGGATTGGCTAACCAATCCATGTTAGCTCAGATCTGATCTAATATATATGTTAGTCTTCAGAATTTTTTGAATACTTCTGCAGATCTATGACTTATATCTCAGATCTACTCTTGTACCTTCCTGTTTTGGTTAGATCCCCAAGGGGAGTGTATAAAGGAGCATTTCTTGTTTACATATATGATATAGATCTGAAATTTTATGTATATATATGATTTAGATCTGAGTTTTAATATATTATATGCTTCAGCCATGAAAATTACGCTGTCAAGCTGTTTCTGCACTTTCTTATGTTGTAGTGTCTCATTCTTAAGCCTGGATCTATGTAAAACTTTTGTCTTTCACTAATACATTGCATAAATAATATCATAAGTCTGATCCACTGCTGTTTGTGCTTTTTTTCATTTAAATCTCTTATAAATCATGCTGCTTATGCTTCAGTCGCATTTTGCATACTCTAGGTCATGGGAAATCAACAAATTTAATATGCGGGATTGGAGAAAAGCCTTAGGGTATTCTCACTGTTGTAGAAAAGCCATATATTGTCGTATTGCCCACTTGGGAAGGAGAATATCAGCCATATCCTTGCTGAGGTTCTTTATCTGATGATGAGATTTTGTTTTGAATATAATTAGCTGTTATACCTTGTCATGCTCATGAATTTCTGAAGCTTCACATTGGTAATAACCCAAGGTATTCCCAATAGTGTAGTTGTTACCAATTTGGGATATTACAGTGGTATCAAAGAAAAATATTTGCACAACCTGTGCATTCTTGGAGCCAATATGTCTTAAAAGGGAGGATAAATTTCATTGACAGAGATCAGGGGTATCATGGAAGAAGACATAATAAAAATGATTACACCATTGAAACCCCTTTGTATGGAAGAATAAAAGGAGTAGAGTTCTTTAACATTCTTTCTCCAGATTTGCATGAGCTAGAGGAAGAAATCAGGGGAGTGAGGAATGGAAGATCAGCAGATATCTTGATGATGTTTGCACAAGATAATATCCCCACTACTTCATCTGATATGTGTAAGCATGCACTCACACAATCTAATCTACAATGTTGCAGCATGCCTGCATTCCTTGCAAGAGGAGAATAAGAGGGAGAGACACCAGAGGAGGAGACCCTTGGTGCCTACCTCAGAGAATATGGATCTCAGTATAAGATATTCAAAGAGAATTTAGGCTTCCTTGAGTTTTTTCAGCTCAAATAAGGGAGAAGATCCATGAAGATAAATCCATTTCAGAACATTGCTGGGAAGGGTAAAGATATGCTACATGATTTTCCAAGGGAAAAGGCCTTACTTCAACAAGATAATTCTTCTCAAGGAGAAGACATGGATGTCATTTCCTCAATGAGAGATCAAGAAAAAGGATCTCTTATTGGTGGGGCATACTCCATTTTTTAGGAGGAAGAAGTAGAACTGAAATGTTCAACCAGCATTGTGACATCAGGAGGGAATCTAACCTTGTTAAAAGATTAAGTTGAAGCTATTGCTTCCACTATGAGGGCCCTTGTATCTCTGCAAGGAGGTCCCCAGGATCGTATTCTTGGAAAAGATGAGCAGCATGTGTCTATAATGATAGAAAAGGAGGCAAAACAAAGAAGCACCTTAGACTGTGAAATCTTGTAGAAGGCGGGAAATGAAGAAGAATATGGGGGAGTTGCTCCAACCTCTCCTTATCCTGGTACTTCCACACAACAATTAGAGATGGATTTGCATAGTGGAAGTAGTCATATTATGTTCCCATCGGTAGTTCACATGGGAATGAGCCATGAGACATATTTATCTTGTGGTGTACCCCTTGGAAGACCACCTAATTCAGATTTGATGGGATATGTTTCATACATTGCTGCTCCTTCCATAGGTCCCAGAAGGAAGAAAGCATTAGGAGACCATGCTCCAGCATGGAGAGTATGGGGGAGGTGCAAAGAAAGGGAGAGCATTTTTCCTTTTTCTTCACTATCTATCCTCACCTCTCAGATTTCATTGAAGAGATATGTTGTAAGAAGAGAAAATGACACCATCATGAAGCATGGGAGGCAAGATTTGAATCAGCAGACAAATTTGTTTGAAGAACACTCTTCCCTAATCAAAGAGAGATGGTGGTCTCACATGCATGCTTTGGCCAAAACTGAGAGGCCTTGGAAAAATGATAGCCTTCCATTGAAGACTAAATCCCAAGAGCTTCCTTCTTCTTTGAAGCATGTGCATGAGCAAGGAAGGAAACAAGGAAGGAATAGCAACCTTCCATCTCATACCTTTGGCATGGGAGGTGACAAAAAGGAGAAGAGTGGGAGGTATGGCCTTCCAACATACACCTTGGACATGGAGGATGTCAAGGAGAAGAGCAGCAACATGGCAGGCACTTTAGTTGGCACATTAACAACACTGTCATTGTTGGACACATTAGATACCTATTGGAAATCCCAACTGCTGGTAGGATATTCCAAGGATCTTCATACTTACATGATTCTAGATGATTGGTTGCATGAGGGGAGCTATTCAATCCTTGAGGGATTCATCTATAATCATGGTAGGATCTTCTTATCAAGAGCCTCCAAGCTCGAGGAGAAGTCACTACAATGGGCATATGAAGAGTTCTGTTTCAGCCAAGAGTATCTTATGAAGCTCAACAACACCATCTTGGGGAGCGTGACTATTGGGAGGGCTTTGAAGAAGAACTCTATTAGCATTGTCAAAGATGCATGAACCTCGTGGAAATGGGGCAGCAACATAGCTCTATTGGAGAGTTAATTCAGCCTTCTCTTTCCCCTCTTAAGGGAGGAGATAGATTTATGCACCACTCCAAATTGATGGGGAGGACTATTGGTGAAGAATATGCTCAGGTGAGACAAGTTTATTTTTCTGATTATATGCATTCTTCCACCTTGATTATGCAGGCGATGACTCCAAGGAGGAGAGTTTTACCTTGTTAATCTCATGGCAAATTTTGGGCCACAACACTTGTTGTACTTGGCCACTCCCTTGGTGGACAAAGGGAGATCTTGTTTCATGATGGGTGCTTTCCTAAGGCACCAAAAATATCTCACACATTCAGTTACAGTGAGATGGCATGGGCTGCAAGTAAGTGGTGGGAAGAGCACTTACCACATCTTGGTTTAATTTAGACAGGAGATTCATTACGCTGGTTCCACATGTGGGACTATGACCCACCTCCATATGTGCACCTTGTTGTTTGTTTGTACATTGTTTGGCTTCCATACATTGATGACATGCTTGTACTTTTTATGGGATTTTATGGAGGGAGGATGGGAAGTATGCATGTGCCTAATGAGCTGAAAAATATCCATGTGTCTTGTGTCATATATTTCAGAGGGGACATTAGGCAACCCATGGATGTTTCACATGAAGTCTTGTTTCCTTGTGGGATGAATTTTGCACATCCCATATTGACTTTGGGAAACAATTCATGAGGGGTTGGATTGGTGAGCATCTAGCTTATGATGGGGGATTGATCTTTGATGATGTCACCAATGGATGAGAAGTCTTGTAGAACTCACCTTATCAGTTGCTTGAGGAAAAACAACATTTTGGAGGGGAGGACTGTAATATTCCCATTTAGCCCAAGCTAATGAAAATATCTTATTTTGCCTTATTTTATCTTGCATTTCATCTTTATGAATAAAATATGGTTTATGAATAAAATATGAAGGAGGACATGTAAAACTCATAAAAACCATGAATAAATCAATGCCTATGTAAATAGAGACATATGTGGGCCATGTAGATAATCTCTTGTAGGTGTGAATGGGCTTAAAGCACAAGACTGGGTCAGATGTGACCAAATGAACAGCGCAGTCTAGGTGAAATGAACCTCATGGATACACAGCGCAGTTCTAGATGGAGGCTCCACATGTGAACGGGGTTAAATCATTGAGGTGGTTTAGGGTTTGACAAGGCATTCATCCTATAAAAGAAGGAGGAGGACAACAAGAGAAGGTTGTTGAAGATTATTATTTTCTGAAGGGTTTGTCTGTTGAGACACACCTCTTGGGGTTTACTATTTAGGATCCCCACCTCCTTCCTTGAGTAGCTCTTCAAGGATTCTTGTTTGTCTATTCCACTATTCAGCATTTGGCCAAGCCTCATCTTGCATCTACAGTGCAGTTCTACTTAGGATTGGGTTTTCTATTTGAGTTGCAGTAAGTGGAACTCTAGATCTGCAAAGCTCTAGCTTATAGTGGAACCTCTTCTCAGTGAGTGTGTCTTTTAACCTCCTGGAAGAGTGAATCCATAGTTTGAGCTTCATATCCATACATTGGTAGCAGGCCAAAGAATTTCCAAGGCCTACAATGCAGTCCCTCTTCCATGACTGTGTTATTTGAAAAATATGAGTTGCAGGGTGTCTTGGCATCATTCTAGAGGAGAAAGATCTCTGGTGATTGGATCCTTCCTTTCACTGTGGTGATTCGTGGATTGGCAAAAAAATCCATGTTAGTTCAGATTTGATCTTCTATATATGTTATTCTTCAGAATTTTTTGAATACTTCTGCATATCTGACTTAGATCTCAGATCTACTCTTGTACCTTCCTGTTTTGCTGAGATCCTCAAGGGGAGTGTATAAAGGAGCATTTCTTGTTTACAGATCTGATATAGATTTGAAATTTTATGTACATATCTACTGTAGATATGAGTTGTAATCTAATGTATGCTTCAAGCATGAAAATTATGTTGTCAAGCTCTTTCTGCACTTTCTTGTGATGTAGTGTCTCATTCTGAAGCCTGGATCTATGTAAAATTTTTGTCTTTCACTAATACATTACATAAAGCATATCAAAAGTATGATAAAATGCTGTTTATACTTATTTTTATTTAAATCCTTTATAAATCACGCTTCTTATGCTTCAGTCACATTTTGCATACTCTAGGTCATGGGAAATCAACAATTTTAAGCCTTGTCGGGATTGGAGGAACTGTTTAATACAGCTAGGATTATTGTTTTGACCTAAAATTCGGAATGGGAGTCCCAAATAGCCTAATATAGAATATCCAATCATCCTCGCTCCTTATTTTTATGCACATCCTTGAAATTAATCATTTTAGGGCCTAAATCACTGCTTTTCCCCACCCTTTTGAGTCAAGAAGTGAAGTAAAGTTGTTGTTGTTGATTAGAAAGAATGATCTGTCATCTAGCATTAGTTAAAGCTGATTTATTTCTGCTCTCCAACTTTGGGATGCCTTAGGGTATTCTCACTGTTGTAGGAAATCCATATATTGCTGTATTTCCCACTTGGGAAGGAGAATATCAGCCATATCCTTGTTGAGGTTCTTTTATCCACTGATGAGATGTTTCTTTACATATAATGAGATATTCTACCTTTTAATGCTCATGAATTTCTAAAGCTCCACATTGGTAATAACCCAAGGTATTCCCAATAGTGTAGTTGTTTCCAATTTTGGATATTACATATAGACTTTCAATAGCTTGCCACTTATATTGATTAGTTATATCCCTCTTAGGTATTAACCCTTAATTAAAGGCTAAGAATCATATCTAATCTCTACAAAATGAGGGGATAATTCCAGATTGCAACCGAAAATATTTGTTGATTGATTTCATCTCCTTCCCTTTCTAGTACCACTTTTCTTTTCAACTTGGGAAGGTGGTCTCATATGTGATGAATCTATTACTGAGGGTGGTTGGGAAGGTGCATGCTATCCAAGTAACATCTGAGTGAGAGGAGAGACTTTGTGAGGTGCACCTTATTTGGGGTTCCTCATGGAAAAAGAATATCCTAGGTAGAGTAGTTTCCACCATTCCTCCCTATCTATATTTCCACCTCTTACAATCCTAAATGACTTGTCAGCTCTTGTGATCAATGGGACCTGGAGAGTAGAAAAAGTTCTTTATGTTGGTCTAGATGGAAATTGATAGATGTAGTTTATTGAAAACCTCCAGGGATGAGGTAATGGTCTCTTTTTCTATCACATTTTCTAATCTACCCCCAATTACCTTTAGTAACCCATTATATTTATTTGAATAATGTAGTGTTAACTAATAATCCCATGGTCATAGAGGACCATGAACTATCATAATTACCATGTAACCAATGTCGTCCTTAATATGATTTTCTACTGTAGAAACCCTCCTGCCAGGGATATTCCCACTTTTTCATTTGTTAACACATGTATTAACATCCATAGATAACAAGTTTTGATCCCTGAATCCCAATAATTCTAGTGCTTGAGGTGGGATCTTATTAAGGAACCAACTGATCATTTATACTATTTCATCCCTGTGCTCAACCTTCTGTATTCTTGAGAACAGGGCTACATGATCATCAAAGCCAATCTTGAACCTGTGATCTCATTCGATTTTTCTTCATGTTGTCACAACCTCACATGATAGGATTGGATTAAAGCGACCATTTTCATTGGATTTTTCTTCATGTTGTCATAACTCACATGATAGGATTGGATTAAAGCAACCATTTGTTGGCTTAATCGTTTGTAGAAAATGGGGTCCAAACAAATGTCGTATTCTTTCAAATAAGAATGGTTTCACCCAAGGTGCATTTCCAAGAGTTACTGATCCATAAATTATTGGCTTCAAACCTCGTGGTTTACTTTGAAGATGTGTTGCAAACTAGGGATATAAGATGTGTTTTACCTAGGAAGTGTATGGCTAAAATGACATATGAATATAGCAATTGAGGCGATGTGGTTGTGTCTAAACTCCTGATGTTCAACTAGAGCACACAGTGAAAAACGATGTTGTAGATTGTTGTTGAACAAACCAATTGAGTCTAGTAGGTTAATAGCAGGGTTTTGATGGGTAAATTAAACAGTGCATAACCATTATTTTATCCCAAAGATCAAATCAAGGTGGAATTGATTTGAAATACTAACAAATTTATTTGAATTACCAACAAAGTCAGCAAAGATAAAGTCAATAATGCAACCAAGTTTCAGTCACACCGCCATTAATTGCACCAGAGACTTGAGATTTAACCTTTGAAATCCAAATGGGAAAAATAAAATTTTGATTTAATTGCTTGCCTTTTTTAATCATTTTGATTGTATTGTTATAAAACAAATTCATGGGACCATTTAGCTAATGAAATCAATAACTCTCTCAATCACTTTTAATGTGCCGCTGCAACTCAATAAATCGAGACCGAGATCAATAGAGATGCCAGAGAGATGAGACAAAAAACCAATTGATCTACCCATAGTGAAGAATGTTGGAATTATGGGAAATGATGTGCACATGTAAGTCAAACAAAAAACTCTGTATGAAGACTGTTTTAAACTCCAGAAGAATACAACAACTTATAGCCATAAGATATATCGATTACCACAAGCTAAATAGAACATAATTTTGGAATTTTTTTTTTGGTCTAGAGAACAGAAGCGTCAGAATACGACAATGCTTTACAAGGACCAACATCGGAATAGCAACGATGCTTTCAAAACATCGCCAAAACGTCAAAAGACTAATGATTCTTTCAAAACGTTAGAATAGCGATGACACTTTCAAAACGTCGAAATAACGTCGAAAGACCGACGATGCTTTCAAAATGTCAGAATAGCGAAGACTCTTTGAAAATGTTGGAAGAACGTTGAAAGAGAAGCAAAAGCGTCTACAACTTGAAAAAGTCTGAAGAGCGACAGAAACTTGGAAACATTAGAAGAGCGACGAAATTTTGGAAACGTCGGAAGAGCGACGACGACTTGGAAACGTCAGAAGATAAACAATAACTGGAAATGTCGGAAGAGTGATTAAAACTTGGAAATGTGGGAATTGCAACACTACCAAAAAAAATGTCGGAATTATTGTCGCTCTATTGACAGTTATTAGAAGTGTCGGAATTGTGACATGACAGGAAACGACGTTTTTCCCCACCTTAAAGCGTCACTCTTGGGATGCCTATGTGTCACAAGAGCGACACTTTGGCCATCAGAAATTAAGCCAAATGTGCCAGTGGAATAATTTTCTTGGGTCAGTGTCAATATTTCAGTGATCAAATGTGATATTTCAAAGTTGTTGTTAGGGTGTCGAGTCAAATTTTTATTGTTTCATTAGGTCTTCAAATAAAAATTTGGTCACTAGCTAGTGTGTCTAGGACTATTACTGCTCCTTCCAAAAACATATTGTCATCTCTCAGTTGGATGAGTCAGCATTGCAAGGTCTACATATTCATTTCAGTCATACCACCATGGTCCTCATTCAGCTCAGTGTCATCATTAGGTTTTAGGGTCAAATCATAAAATCATTCATTTCACCAAAAAAATCACTTTTCCCCAAAGAAGAAGTAATGATGGAAATCTTGGAATAAAGGTTTCAATTTTTTTTTTCATGATCAAAGATTTCATAAGTTAGAAAGTTGCAATCATCAAAGAAATTGTTGAAAGATGTGTTGGGACCCACTAGCTCACCAAAGATAAAATTGACTTACAAGGATATAAATACCAAAAAGAGCCTCTCATTCTCTCATTTCATGTTCATAACCTCTCTAAACAAGAAAATTCACTTTCAACCTCAAACCAGCCATAACTTTCCATCAGAAGTCAATATTCTGCCATCGCTACAATTTTGCTACCTTTATGCAAAAACGTGGTGTTTTTTCCTTTCACTACCTTTATGGTAAATCCGTCATTGGAAAGCCTCTTCCCTATGACTTTTTTAGGTGTGAAGTTCCACATAAATTCAAAAAACCCTGCCATAGGTTTCTTATTTGTTCTTTCTCCCCTAAAGGTGCCCAAGCTTCCTCCATGCTACGATTATCAACATAATTGCTACCTTTAGGTGGATACAAAATAAGTTTTGAGTTCAAGGGCCAAGCGATGAGTTGCAGCGGTCCAAGTCAGAAATTTGAAGTCTTCTTCAATCACTCAACATGTTAGCATCAACAAATATCAACTCCTTGTGCTTTATATGCAAATTTCCAAAATGGCTCATATAGGGGTTTTCTCGCTCTAGTTGTCATCTTGTTCAAATTTTGGATGTCATCACATGAATCTCCTTGAATTTTTGGATGATTTTCTCTAAATTACACTAAACTTACCTTCCCTGAACCTTTCCCAATACATTTGTACACTAATTCACCATTCCTCACTAAACCATAGGCTTGCACTATGTTAGCCCCCCTATAAATTTTTGACAAAGCAAAGTAGGGGGCTAAATTGTTTTTGAGCCTTCAAGTAATGCATCTCCCCTGAAGACACATCATCCTTGAAGTCTCCTGTGCCTTTGCCTTTGATAAATTTCCCTCTGCTAACTGCCTTTATAAGGTCTCATTGATTACATAAATTCTGCTCCAAAAGGCCTACATTAACCCTTATATCCCTGCAGAATGTCCCTTTTCACCTCTTCTTCATTTGTAAAAACCCCTTTTCTTTACCCCAAAATCACCCCCCTAATCCTTCTCAACCTCTCCAAAAATTCCCCCTAAGTCCTACACATACTCCTTGGATTGGCCGTTTAAACCCCCATTACCCCTATCGTTGCCATTCATTGCCCTAAAATTGCACTAAAAATGGGAAAAAAACCCACTTTGCAACTTGCATTAGGCCTTAGCCCCTTTCCACTATCCCCTCAGCCTTTCTCCACGAGACTTGGGCACTGAAACCGAGCCCTGGCCCGAAAGGCGCTTACCGCAGATGGATATCGGACGCAGTTTCAACCATCGATCTGTATAGATCAGACGGTGATCGCGGCTCCCACAGCATCCATTGTTCACCCCGTTCATCGCCTCGATTGCACCATCGTCGTCTATTTACCCGTAGATCCGACGGTTCGGAGTCTACTTGCCTCGGTGGTCCCCGCGTACTATTCAAAAACCATCCGGTTTCTATCGCACCACCTTTGGGCAAAGGGTGGTATTTTCCGATAGGCCAACGATTCCACTCAGCATTCGACATGTGGCTCCGACACTATTTCAAAACCACTACCCCATCGCGCATTAACGTTCGTCCGAAGATGTATAGAGATATGCACGTGCACCGTCCGATCTGGGGCAGTTGATCCAACAATCGTCATTCCACAGAGCTGTGCACGATTTAACCCATGGCAACCGTACCCCTGGCCCACAGTCCATCGCCCTTCGACGTGCTTTCCACCATCGATCTCTGCCGAGATCGGACGGCCCAGATTCTATTGCCCTGTCGTTGACCACCCCACCATCGCCCGATCTCTCCACGTCACCCCCACGTGTATCCACTGTACATCTGCCAATCCCATTGCATATATTTGTTCAAAAGTCGAGTTTGTTAAGGTTTTTCATTTAAATTTCCTCTACACTCCGCCAACCTTCACCAAGTCTTCCCTCCATCATTCCTCTGCATTGTTCCACCATTTCACCAGCCGCACGACCATTTTCATCATCCGCACTGCTTCCATTACCCCCATTCATGGATTTCATAACAATTTTTCTGTTTTGTAGGGTTTTGAGGTGGTGAAAGCCGCCATGATTTGCACCCATTGTCACAGTGATAGAAACACAGGAAAAGACCATGTGAAGAGGCAGAAATCATGAAGAAAACCTAAGGAGTTCCTACGATAGGACTTGCATTAAAATACCAGGGTATTACTCTGTGAAAATGTCCCGACGCCATTAACACACATATTTCACAGTCAGAGATTTAAATTAAGCAGCAGAGAGCTTAAGGCACACAAATGAAGATATATAAGCCTTATGTTCAGAGATTTAAAGGTAAAGAATCAGATTGAAGACCCATGGATCATGCAGAAGGTATAGCATGAAAATCAGTGTGTTATGGTTTCTACATCAGCAGAATGTTTTTTCCTAAAAAAGGACGGAGCACCCATGCAGCTTTTATTATACGCCGTGTTCCTAAAGAAATTTCCACCCTGACAATAGTTCGAAGCTACCAGAGCATTTGTTTCATAAGTATGGCAGACTTCTTAATCATTCATTTATCTTTTTTTTATTCACCAATAGTACCACAGAGTCCTGCAGCCAAAGTACATTAGAGACATACCTGGAGTAAATAGAAGTCTGATGAGGACCACTCTTTCATACACAGAATGCTAGAATTGAAAGCTCAGAATTTAAACAGAATGGGCTTCGGCCCTATTTCTTTACTGAAGTTTTAATGCTGCATTTAGTTTTGACCTACCTCCTCAGCCCATCTTTCTGCTATAAAATTTTATGAAGAAACATTGTAAAGGTTATTGATCAGTTATCAGAGCACTGCAAGTAGTTTCTTTTGAGACACAGTCTCTGTGTAAAGTTGTAATATAAGTTGAGGAATATGATTTCAGACTGAGTATTCAGCTATTGGCAATGTTGTACTTGACTGGTATTGTTGTTTAATATGACAAGCACATTTATTTGGATCCTGATCTAAAGCAGCGGTGATGTTTTCCTATCTCTGTGTTTAATTCATTTCATTTCGTTTCTACTGGCTTGCATCAGAAAATTGGCATAGGATTTACCCTTGTTAGGTACCCTATGTTTCTGCTCTCCTTGCCATTAATGTTTTTCTTCTAAATGTGTTATCTAAGAATTGATTTCAGATAATTTAACCAGTGTAGTGGATATTATTGCCTTCTCTCTGATGTATGAGTTAAATTGATCTGTTCTTAGATGTTTCTTGCTAAGGATTTAGCTGGAAGATTTGGGAACACTGGGGATTAGAGTTATCCATGTCCACTAGGATCCTTGTGCGACCAACTGGTCTTTAACTTTGTGCCCTGAAATCTGTGTTGTCTCCTCATCTCCTACCATTCCATATCATACTGTCATATTTAAGATCCAACGTTTTAGATGACTAGCCCAATTGAAATCCTGCCTATTGAATAGCAAGAAAATCCTTTCCTGACTCCATTGCCCAATGGTTTTGAATGCTCCCTGGAATACTTCACTTCTGCCTTATTTCCCTTTGCTCATCTTGGTCTTACATCAAATCCTTATTTCCTGATAACCAGCAACTAAACAAACAATCAAACAAACAAACCCTGTGCCTATAACTAGCCTAACATCCTGAATTTTGAGCTTCAAATTCCTATACCTTTGACATATTGTAGAGAGATCCCTCTCTGGACCTAGGAGGGCTAGATCCTGAGGTCTGAAAGTGGTCTGATGTTGTCTCATCTTTTGGTATTTCCAACCTTGCCAAAACATGGGAACCCCAACATAATGGCGACTCCGCTGGGGAACTCTGAGTATTTCTCACCTCACTACATCATAAGAGCCTCAGAAGCCTAGAATCTCTGGTTAGGTTGGAAATTAAACATTCCTATTCACACATCAACCTCTATACCATTTGTTGTGTTTTCCCCATACTCTTGGAGAGAGTCTGGAAAGGGCCAGGTAGCCTCCAGATCTCACGCTCTTTCAGAGGTGACATATCTGGTAAATGCCCTCCCAGTCAATCTCTGGTTAGATTTTGTTGTGTTTGGAAGATATCCCTTAAAGGGGACTTCTCATAAGCACTGTGGTGGACAATGTACCCTTCAAAAACATCCTAAACCTTCCACCTAGTGACTCCATAATTCCTAAACGTTTTAAAGAATCCACTGGTGATCAGTAGGCCTGCTGATTATCTTGGTTCACATTAGACTCCACTGGGAGACCAAAGCCATTAAAACATCAACCACAGTAGAAGTAATAAGTAGGGTTAAGCTTCTTGGTTAGAAAACAACATTTTGGCTTCAAGAACCATTCATACAAGAGCTTACTCTAACCCAGACCCACCTGAAATAGTTTAAAACCATGAGATAATCCTCAAGAGATCTCCTACAACTAAACAATCAACTATTTCCAGCCACATCCGCAGAGTTAACTCTACACCAGAAACTTTACAGCTCTATCTAACCCATTTTTTGACCTAGGCACTCAAAACAGTTTGCCAAGAGCTAGGTCATTCAGTGTTCTAGACCAGCCAGACCTTGAGCTTCCTGGTTCACCACCCCAAAGTGGTAGACACCCTGGGAATAGACAAACCCTTCCATATACACCTCCTGAAATACACTTCATTCAGAACTTGGGGCTCAGTCACCCTAAATCTGCTCATCAGTCTTCTGCTGGTCACAACATCCCTGTCATCCATATACCAGCTGCACAAGTCAACCCTTTACCTCATCAAAACATCATCATGGTAGCCTGGTATGCACCTTTGGATTTACCCCAGCCTCTAGTGCCTTTACCCAATGATTATCAATCAAAGATCCCACACTTCACTGCAAAAGAGTCTACCACAGCCCAATATCATGTAGATAGGATGGAAGATTCTTTTGACTATATGGAAATAGATGATGATACAGTCAAAATGAGAATCTTTGTCCAAATCTTAGGAGGTGATGTGAAGAAATGGTTTAAAATCTTACCTCCGGGTAGCATTAATGACCTCCCTGCCCTATATCAGACTTTTATCAACGAATGGGAAGTTAAGGCTAACCCTCGCCAACTCCTAGTAGAATACATTAGACTTAAAAGAAACATAGGAGAGAGTGTCCATGATTACTCAACAAGATTTAACAGCATTTACAATGCTCTCCCTCCACATATGAAACCTCCCCAAGGTATGGCCCTAGCGAAATACCCTGAAGGCTTTGATGCTGATATGGCCTATCAGCTTAGGGATAAATAGTACAACACATTGGAAGACATGCAGAAAGGAGCAGTGAATATAGAAGCCAACTTGATTGAGAAAAGGGCAAGACTGAAAGCTGAGAAGAGGGTAACATATAGAGATGAAAATTTAGCTTCCACATCTGACCCCAATTATGACCATCTATCTAAAAACGTGGAAGAGTTACAATAGATGGTAAAAAAAATGGTTGTCACTGCCAATAGCCAAAACCGAAACCAAAACCAGAACCCGAACTTTAGAAGAAACAACACCACTCCCAATAGACAAGGAGAATCATATCAATAGGTTATACCCCCATTTCAAGAGAAATTTCTTGATGAAGATGAGAGAATCATAGAAGAGTCTGAGGGAAACACAATAAAAATGTTTGAAACAGAAGATTAAATCCATAACTGTTACACAGAAGAAGATCAACCCTCAACCTCATATTCGGATGAGGAAAGATCAGAATCTGAAGATTACAGACTTGGATTTGAAGATGCCATCATGCAGGTCAGACAGTATGAACTTAGGAGAAAAAAGAGCCAAGAAACCGTCAAACCAAAAGCTTATGAGGTCACCATCAAGAAAAGAACTGAAAAAACTTCCAAAGCAACTGCTGAAAGTAACAAATCAGCAGCTGAGAGTTCTGGAAAGAACAAAGAAAAAGACAACCAAAACACTGATACACAAGGTCAACCAACAAACAGTACTAACACTACAGTTAGTACTCCTGATAAAACTGTTTCTAACACTATACATAATGAGAATCAGCACACTGATTCAAACACTAAGGTGGTGACTAACAAAACAGAGTTGAGCATCCCAAAGAGTCAGTCCACTTTCAATTTGGAGAGTGAGATTGCAAAAATTAAAATCTCTGTCCCACTTTCCGAGCTGGCCACTCAAGATGTATATAAAGGCCAAATTTGCAAAGCATTAAATTTAGGTGAGAACAGTGACACTGTAAATCTGAGTGATGATCAACCTGCCCTTCTGTTTGGCCCAAGGATAGAAGGAAAGTTTCAGGAAGGGGTAGTGCCCCCTTTTTATATCAGTCTTAATGTCCATGATAAGATTCTACATAATGCAATGCCTAATTCTGGGGCATCACACAACCTGATGCCTAAAGTAGTGATGGAAAGATTAGGCCTAGAGATAACCCATCCCTATAAAGACCTATATTCATTTGATTCTAGTAAAGTGTCTTGGCCTGATCAAAGATTTATGTGTGAGCCTAACTTAGATTCTTGCCAAGTGTATGGTCATGGATGTTGTTGTGGCAGATGTGCCACCCAAGTATGGCATGTTATTATCAAGATCATGGGGAGCCAAGCTGCAAGGAACAATGTATATGGATGGGGCTTACGCTACAATCCCAATCTTTGGCCAACTTAGAAGACTATACAGGGAAGCACAAATGAAATTCCTGGTTAGTAGCCCTAAAAAGCCTGAAAATTCTCCTCTATACTCTGTACATACAGACCTGGATTCCTTTATCTTCTGCAATGATGAATCTTTGGGGGGACCAGAATATAAAAACGTAGATACAAGAAAAGGTACACATGATGAAACAAAGCCAATGGACTTTAACATAATGGCTACCCTAGACTCAGAGGAGGAAGACGTAGAAAAATTTGAACAGTGCACTGAAACAACAACACAAAGTGAACCAGAAATAGAATGCGATCAACCAACTAGTCACCCCTTTGATTTCCACACACATGATGAAAAATAAAACAACCCACAGCCTAGTACAGCTGCTATAATGCAACATAATGGTGAGCCTAGTTGTAGGGAAGGAAAGGATGACAAACCCGAGAATGAAAACTTGTGGGAAATGAATTTTGATGGGTTATGCACCAAGAGAACTGCTGGGGCAGGAGTGTGGATACGTAACACAGAGAGTGATTACGTAGAGAGCCATGCTTGCAATCTGCATTTCAAATGTACAAACAATATTGAAAAATATGAGGCTCTTATCCTAGGTTTAAACCTGTTGAAAAAACTAGGAGCCCGTAGGATAACTGTGCGTGGGAACTTTGAGCTGATTATCAAACAGGTGAATGGTGAATACAGAGCGAAACATCCTAGATTGAGAGCTTACAGGAATGACACTATGGGTTTATTGAAAACATTTGTTGAATACGAATTAGTGTTTGTTCCTAGGAGTCAAAATGTCATTGCAAACGGATTAGCTTGCCTAGCTAGTTCATACCCTAAGACTCCAAGCAACCAACAGATCATCATCCAGACCAAATTCAGGCCTGCAGTGCCAGACAATGAAAAATATTGGCAGGTTTTTGAAGGAGATAAACAGATTGAAGATTTCCTGGTAGGCAGGAATGAGTTTGAATTTCCCGATTCAGACTCTAAATCTGACAGTAGCTACCTAAGTGAAGAATCCTCAGATGAGGAAGAGGCACCCTGTAACATAGAAATAAACTCTTTAAAAGAATAGACTGGAAATCCAGACGAAAAATGTGAAAACGTAGATAGTGAAGAAGTAGAGGTGCTACATACCAAAGATAGGAACCTACCTCGAGGTCTGGCCCCTCTAGAAGACCTTTTTGACTTTGATGATGTAGCAAAAAAGCCCACTATTGAGCATGCAGACTCTGATGTGGAGGAATGCAACATAGGCACTGAAGACAAACCCAAAATGATGAAACTGGCTAAGTCCCTGCCTGCAAACATGAAAAAGAAAGACATTGACCTATTCAAGGAATTCATTGATGTGTTTGCTTGGAGTTATGAGGACTTAAGGGCCTATGACACAAACATTATACAGCATAAGATACCCTTGAAAGAAAATCAGAAGCCCTTCAGACAAAAACTTTGCAGAATAAACCCAAGACAATTGCCTGCAGTTGAAAAAGTGATTAAGAAGATGTATGAAGCAGGTATAATTGTTCCTGTGAGGTTCTCTGACTGGGTATCAAACCTAGTGGCTGTGAGAAAGAAAATAGGGGAGATCAAATTGTGCATAGATTTCAGGAATCTTAATAGAGCCTCATTCAAAGACAATTACCCTTTGCCTAAAATGGAACATATCCTCCAGAGGGTAGTAGGCTCCAAAAGGATCTCCCTGCTAGATGGTTTTTCAGGTTACAATCAAGTCCTGGTAATCCCAGAAGATCAACTCAAGACAACTTTTACCACTCCATGGGGCACCTTTATGTATGTAAAGATGCCTTTTGGATTGATGAATGCTGGTGCAACCTTCCAAAGAGCAATGGACATAGCTTTTTCAGATGAAATAGGACACTTCATTGTAATCTATCTAGATGACATAACAGTCTATTCTAAGACCGAGGAAGAACACCTAGAACACTTGAGAAGAGTATTTGAAAAATGCAGAAGGTTTGGTCTGTCACTGAATCCCAAAAAGACTGTATTTGGGCTGCAAGAAGGAAAACTTCTTGGCCACATTATATTTGAGAAGGGAATTAGGATAGACGCACAAAGAGTTGAGGGAATACTACAAATCACACACCCAAGAAACATCAAAGAGTTATATTCCTTCATTGGGAAAATCAACTTCTTAAGGATATTTATTCCCAACTTAGATGAACACCTTAGAAATATGACTAACATGCTGAAGAAAGGTGTAGGAGTTAAGTGGACTATTGAAGCTAGTAAATCTTTTGAATCAGTAAAACTTGCACTCACCCAGGCTCCTGTCCTAATCAGCCCAGATTTCTCAAAAGATTTCCTGATTTTTTCATCTGCCTCCAAACATACAATAGCTGCAGTTCTACTGCAGAAAAACCCAGAGGGAATGGAACAGCCCATTTATTTCTTCAGCAAAGCACTCAGGAATGCACCCTTGAAATACAACATAATGGAAAAACAGGCCTATGCTCTGATTAAGGCCTTGAAATAATTTAGGGTGTACATAGTGCATTCCCACACCATAGCTTATGTGCCTAATATAATAGTCAAAGATATTCTGTCCCAAGACCTAGACAGGAAGAGGGGAAAATGGATTGTTGTGATCTTAGAATACGACCTTGAGATAAAACCCACCAAACTGATCAAAGGTCAGGGCTTAGATAAGTTAATGGCTGAATCGAATCTGCAAGTCCTTGAAATTAACATGGTAAATGCCTTGGATGAGTAGGAAGGACTGCCTGATCCCACTGTTGAGGAGAAATTTCAGAACTCCCCTTGGTACTCTGATATCCTTTATGTGCTCACCAGCCTTAATGCTCCACCTGAACTGTCAAGGACCAAGGCTAGATTCCTGAAACTAAAAGCTGTAAGCTATTGAATTTTGAATGAAAACTTATATTGGAAAAACCCAAATGGCCTATTTCTTAAATGTTTGCCAGAAACTGAAGCTGAGAGAATTAAACAAAAATTCCATGTAGGAGAGTGTGGAGGCCACCTGAGCTGGAAGGCCACTGCAAAAAAAATACTCAGAGCTAGCTATTATTGGCCGACACTCTTCAATGACATCCATAAGATGGTAATTTCCTACCACAAATGCCAGATTTTTGAAGGCAAGAGAAAAATCCTTCCCCTCCCTTTACAACCCATCTCTGTTGAAGGTCCTTTTATGCAATGGGGCCTAGATTTTATTCGGGAAATCCACCCTACTTCTTCTGCACAACACAGGTGGATCTTAATAACCACAGACTACTTCACTAAGTGGATAGAGGCCATAACTACTAGGAATGCCACAGATTCAGTCATCGTTAGGTTCCCAGAAGGTCATATCCTCTCTTGGTTTGGTTGCCCAAGGAAAATAATCATCGATAATGCTGCTACTTTTGGATCCAATAAAATGGTTGATTTTTGTCACAGGTATCAAATAGCACTCGGTCATTCAACTGCCTATTACCCTCAAGGTAATGGATTAGTTGAATCATCAAATAAGAGCCTGGTGATCATCATCAAAAAGTCGTTGGAAGAGAACAAAAAGTCATGGCATAACAAGTTAGTACATGCCTTGTGGGCTAACAAGCTCACAACAAAGAAATCCATTGGCATGTCACCTTTTCAGCTTGTCTATGGTGCAGAAGCAGTTTTCCCTACCAGCCTTGGGGTACCAGTAATCAAGCTAGTTCAAGAGATTCAGTCAGAAGAAGACAGTATGGTGAGAAGGATAGACCAAACAATTCATCTTCAGCAAACAAGGGAAGAGGTCTACAACAGAGCCATCAAAGTTCAGGAAAACATAAAGAAGTTGGTTGACAAGAGAACCAAAGCTGTTGATTTCAAAATTGGGGATCAAGTTCTGAAGTGGGACTCAAGGAGAGAGGATAGAGGAAAGCACGACAAGTTTGATAGTTTGTGGCAAGGTCCATACATCATCCAGGCCACTGTTTGGGGGTCCTGTCAATGGCAGGATGCTCAAACACTACTTCTAGTGATTTACAATTTCCAGTTTCCATTACCATTGTACATACCATTACAGTTTTTTATTTTCAAGAAAAAAGAGAAAATGTTTCAAAAAACAGAGGAAAAAGAGAGGTTCAGACATGCTTAAAACATGAACCTCTGATGTGCAAAATATTGGCTCTAATAAGCTCAAAACTTGAGCCAAAGAAAGTAAAACAGCTGGTCCTAACATGCCCAAAATTTGGACCAGCAAAGAAGAAAGAAGAATCAACTCTAACATGCCCAAAACCAGAGCTAAAATGAAGAAAAGAAGTGACTCTAACATGCTCAAAACTTGAGTCACAAAGAGAAGAAGGATACTTCAAGTTTCAGATTTCAAGCCTTCAGAGTTTTGTTTTCAGTTTTTTGCAATTTTCTGTGCATGTGCAACTGTCTTTATGCCTTGGATCTACAACAAACTAGACTATCTAATCCTAGTTTGGCTGTTTTTAAACTTCTGTTGTAGAATGTAGAGAAGACATCTGTCGGACAGTTTAATCCCAGCAGATAGTATATTAGGTAGAGAAAAATATGGGACCAACAGTTTAATCTAGTCTCATGGAGTAATAAGGGTAGATTTAGAATAGGTTTGTTCTCAATCTTAAAAAAAAGAAAAAAAAATGATGTAAAGGGTCTGCTAGCTCAAATGCACCCTAGAAGAAAAAAAATGCTAGGACTGCAGTGTGGGTAGGTAGATTGATTGGGAAAGTTTTTCTGCTAAATTGATGTCTTCACAATTATGGCAGCTGAAAATCAAAGAAGAAGGTGGCTTAAGCAGCAGGCATCTGGCCTACACCAAAGATCATTTTCTAAATTCTTGACTCCTTCAAGAAGAAGCCATCCCCATGTCGAGCCACTGTTAGCCCCCCTATAAATTTTTGACAAAGCAAAGTAGGGGGCTAAATTGTTTTTGAGCCTTCAAGGAATGCATCTCCCCTGAAGACACATCATCCTTGAAGTCTCCTGTGCCATTGCCTTTGATAAATTTCCCTCTGCTGACTCCCTTTATAAGGTCTCATTGATTACATAAATTTTGCTCCAAAAGGCCTACATTAACCCTTATATCCCTGTACAATGTCCCTTTTCACCTCTTATTCGTTTGTCAAAACCCCTTTTATTTACCCCAAAATCACCCCCTAATCCTTCTAAACCTCTCCAAAAATTCCCCCTAAGTCCTACACATACTCCTTGGATTGGCCGTTTAAACCCCCATTACCCCTATCGTTGCCCTTCATTGCCCTCAAATTGCACTAAAAATGGGAAAAAAACCCACTTTGCAACTTGCATTAGGCCTTAGCCCCTTTCTTCTAGCCCCTCAGCCTTTCTCCACGAGACCCGGGCGTTGAAACCGAGCGCTGGCCCGAAAGGCGCTTACCGCAGATGGATATCGGACACAGTTTCAACCGTCGATCTGTATAGATCGGATGTCGATCACGGCTCCCACAACATCCATTTTTCACCCCGTTCATCGCCCCGATCGCGCCATCGCCGTCTATTTACCTGCAGATCTAACAGTTCGAAGTCTACCCGCCCCGGTGGTCCCCGCGTACTATTCAAAAACCATCTAGTTTCTATCGCACTGCCCTTGGGAGGAGGGTGGTATTTTTCGATAGGCCAGCGATTCCACTCAGCATTCAACACATGGCTCCGACACTATTTCAAAACCACTACCCCATTGCACATTAACGTTCGTCCGCGGATGCGTAGCGATATGCACATGCACCATCTGATCTGGGGCAGTTGATCCAACGGTCGTCGTTCCACAGAGCTGCACACGAGTTAACCCATGGCAACCGTACCCCTGGCCCACAGTCCATCGCCCTCCGACGTGCTTTCCACCATCGATCTCCACCGAGATCGGACAGTCCAGATTCAATTGCCCCGCCGTTGACCACCCCGCCATCGCTCAGTCCCACCATGTCACCCCCACGTGTATCCACCGTACATCCACCCATCCAATTGCATATATTTGTTAAAAAGTCGAGTTTGTTAAGGTTTTTCATTTAAATTTACTCTATGCTCCGCCAACCTTCACCAAGGCTTCCCTCCATCATTCCCCTGCATTGTTCCGCCATTTCACCAGCCGCACGACCATTTTCATCATCCGCACTGCATCCATTACCCCCATTCATGGATTTCATAACAATTTTTCTGTTTTGTAGGGTTTTGAGGTGGTGAAAGCTGCCATGATTTGCACCCGCTGTCACAGTGACAGAAAACACAGGAAAAGACCGTGTGCAGAGGCAGAAATCATGAAGAAAACTCGAGGAGGTCCTACGACAGGACTTGCATTAAAAGACCAGGGTATTACTCTGTGAAAATGTCCCGGCTTTATTAACACACAGATTTCACAGTCAGAGATTTAAATTAAGCAGCAGAGAGCTTAAGGCACGCAAATGAAGATATATAAGCCTTATGTTTAGAGATTTAAAGGTAAAGAATTAGATTGAAGACCCATGGATCACACAGAAAGTACAACACGAAAATCAGTGTGTCATGGTTTCTACATCAGCAGAATTTTTTTTCCTAAAAAAGGACGGAGCACCCATGCAGCTTTTATTATATGCCGTGTTCCTAAAGAAATTTCCACCTTGACAATAGTCCGAAGCTACCAGAGCATTTGTTTCATAGGTATGGCAGACTTCTTAATCATTCATTTATCTTTTGTTTATTCACCAATAGTACCACAGAGTCATGCAGCCAAAGTATGTTAGAGACATACCTGGAGTAAATAGAAGTCTGATGAGGACCACTCTTTCATCCACAGAATGCTA
This sequence comes from Pinus albicaulis, assembly GCA_034641835.2. Taxonomy (NCBI): domain Eukaryota; kingdom Viridiplantae; phylum Streptophyta; class Pinopsida; order Pinales; family Pinaceae; genus Pinus; species Pinus albicaulis. The sequence goes on along the minus strand of CM076573.1, from coordinate 68,540,700 downwards.
GAATTGAAAGCTCAGAATTTAAACAGAATGGGCTTCGACCCTCTTTCTTTACTAAAGTTTAATGCTGCATTTAGTTTTCACCTACCTCCTCAGCCCATCTTTTTGCTATAAAATTTCATGAAGAAACATTGTAAAGGTTGTTGATCAGTTATCAGAGAACTGCAAGTAGTTTCTTTTGAGACACAGTCTCTGTGTAAAGTTGTAAGATAAGCTGAGGAATATGATTTCAGACTGAGTATTTAGCTATTGGCAATGTTTTACTTGACTAGTATTGTTGTTTAATATGACAAGCACATTTCTTTGGATCCTGATCTAAAGCAGCGGTGATGTTTTCCTATCTCTGTGTTTAATTCATTTCATTTCGTTTCTACTGGCTTGCATTAGAAAATTGGCATAGGATTTACCCTTGTTAGGTACCCTATGTTTCTTCTCTCCTTGCCATTAATGTTTTTCTTCTAAATGTGTTATCTAAGAATTGATTTCAGATAATTTAACCAGTGTAGTGGATGTTATTGCCTGCTCTCTGATGTATGAGTTAAATGAATCTGTTCTTATATGTTTCTTGTTAAGGATTTAACTGGAAGATTTGGGAACACTGGGGATTAGAGTTATCCCTATCCACTAGGATCCTTGTGCGACCAACTGGTCTTTAACTTTGTGCCCTGAAATCTGTGTTGTCTCCTCATCTCCTACCATTCCATATCATACTGTCATCTTTAAGATCCAACGTTTTAGATGACTAGCCCACTTGAAAGCCTGCCTATTGATTAGCAAGCAAATCCTTTCCTGCCTCCATTGCCCAATGGTCTTGAATGCTCCCTGGAATAGTTCACCTCTGCCTTATTCCTCTTTTTTCATCCTTGTCTTACGTTGAACCCTTCTTTCCTGATAAACAGCAACCACACAAACAATCAAACAAACCAAACCTTGTGCCTATAATTAACCTAACATCTTTAACTTCTAGCTTCAAAGATATAAAACCTTTACTTATATAGAGAGATCCCTCTCTAGACCCAGGAGGGCTAGATCCCGAGGTCTGAAAGTGGTTTGATGTTGTCTCATATTTTGGTATTTCCAACCATGCCAAAACATGGGAACCCCAACACACCCTTCTTCCAAGCATGTACATCAATTTCTCCGTCATGAGCATATGCTTGTCTTCTGGGTCTATATCTAAATCCATGTTCGTAAATGAGAATAAGAGGTCACTGTGTCTATTCAATCAGTTCAAGGTCTTCTACCAGTGGAGTCATTTGGTCTTTTGGGAGTTTCAGAGTGTGGAGTCACCAGGTGGGAGATTTTTAGCTCCTAAGGAGGTAAAATGTTTAATGGTCCACCACCATATTTATTGAATTCCAATCTGAAATATTTTTGGTTTTTTTCTGAGTTTCTGTGGTTGTATTGAAAACTAAAGAGTCTATAAAAGCTGGCCAAGCAACTATGAACTCAAAAAATTCCCCAGTGGAGTCGCCAAAAATGTTAGTTGTTGGTGGGTCAGCTGGCAAATATGCCAAATGTTTAGTGAGTAAAGGAGTTTCTGAGATATTTAAAGTATTCAAAAAGAAAATAACTCAACGATCCCCAGTGGAGTTGCTAGAAATGGTAGCTCCTTGTAATCAGCAAGATTGGCAAAGTCCAAAAGTAGGGAGAAACATCATTTCAACCTCTTTGGAATTCTAGGATCTAGCCCTCCTGAATCCGGAGAGGGATATCTCCAATAAGTGCAAAGATGGATTTATCTTTAGGTTTTGGGTAATGATATTAGGCTAGTTATGAAGGCCGAGGGTTTTGTTTTATTTTGGATGGTTGAGCATGATTATGGTTTGAGTGGAAACTTCTAAATGCAAAGAGTTTCAAAGGTGAGAATTTACAAGAAAATAGAACAAGATTTGGCCAAAAAGATGGATGGAATGTTGGTTTTAGTCCATTGGGCTATGGAGTCATAATAGGGTTTTAATTGAAACAATCAGGTTTAAGAGTGATATATGGGGCAAGTCATCTATGTCTAAGGATATATTTAAAGTTTATTTATGGAATGCAATGATACAAGGAGGGGAATTAAACAAATGAAGAACAAAGAGCAGCCCAGGATCTGGTAAGTACTTTGAAACTAGCCAGCCTTTGACAAACACTTAAGAATGACATAAAATCAATCCAGGATCTGGTAAGTACTTTGAAAATAGCCATCCTTTGATATACTTTCAATAGAAAAACATTTAAAAACAAAGGGAAAAAACAAATGATAACAAAGAATGATCTAAGATCTGGTAAGTACTTCGAAACTAGCCATCTTTCAACACATCCTTAGGGAAACTTTCAGTCAGTCTTTTGGGATAAAACTAGGACCAGGGCTCACCATATCTTCCTTATTTCATCTCTACTTAACATGAAATGAAAATAATTTTCAAGAATAACAATTAGCTAAGACAGGAGGATAAGGGAATGCCAGCATTCCTACTGCTTGAACTGAATTAAATCATTCCTAAATAACACAATTCAGAAGAAAACATTTAGATAAATCTTATCAGTTAGAGAAGGGTACTGATATATAATAAATCCTAACTCTATGCTTGCTATTCTTTATCAAAGAAAATGGACAAAGTGGAAACAGAAATAAAATCACAAGTTACAATAAGAAAAACACCATCGTTGACATAGACCAGGATCCCATAAATCAGCTTGTATTGATGCTCCAAACCAGTTACGGCTTTAAGTCCAATATTTCAATTTAGAAATCATCTGCACTTCCCAGACTAACTTATCTAATCACAAGCAGAGCTTCAAGAGCCCGTGAACACTATTTACAAGTAGAAGTCTCAAGCTCAAGTATATTTCAAAGTTCTGCAACCAACATTTTCTCATCTTCTACAGGAGTATTTATAGAAGGAATGAGGAGGTGGGATCTGATAAAATATCTCCTGGGTCAATTAATATAGATTAATGCTTCTCTGCCTTTGAGGGGCTCAATGGAGAAGATTACAGATATTCTCATTGTATTAATTGATTCACATTAAAGATTAAGCTCGGTGGGAGCTTTTATCGACTTTTAAGGCTCTGTTTCATGATATAATAACTCTGCTGATATTTTGCATTAAGTTCTTTTTGGAAGAATTAACTATTTGGCTGTACTGAGGAAAATATCTTCTTTCTGATCGATAACTTCAGCCTCTATTTGAATGCTTTGAGGCAATAGGTGGCGCTGTTGTAGCTGAGAGGAATCAATTGGCCTCTATTGTGACGGTGGAGGCCTTTCTGTCTGATAAACACTTATGATTTTCTTTAACTGTGTTTTAATTTGGAGGATTAGGCTTTTGATAATCAATATTAGCCATAATCCCCCAATACTGTCTTTAATCCTCTGTTCTGCTGTATTTTGTCTTCGACACTAATACTCTTTTTTTTTTATTTCATTCTGGGTGTCTTGTTGATGTGCAGGGCCACACAGGGCTCATATGGCATCAATGCCCATGAAGCATTGATGAAACATGGCGTAGAACCCTTTGTATGGCTTCTATTTAAATAAACAAAGCTCTGAGCATCGTCACCCTCGGCTTTATCATTTCTCTTTAAAATATTTTGAAATTCATTTGAACCTGCAAAAAACACACAACTATTATGAAATCCTGCGTTTATTGGGTAAACTACTTTAGAAGGTGTGGGGAGAGAGCGTGGCCATTGGATGGCATCATACAATGGTGGATATCTGTTTGCAGAGGTTAAAAGAAGAGCAGAGGAATAAATAAGTCAGAACTGTTGATTGCGCAGAGATCAACGGTGGGGATCAGTTGTGATCATACAAAGTGAATGAGTCACTTTATAAAGAAATGGCGAAAATTTGATGAGATAAGGTTAAAAACCTTTGTTCGGAGGAAAATATGGTTAAAAAGTGAAGTTGGGGTTCGGGATGAATATGAGCCATTGGATGAGATCGGTCCTACAAGATCAACGGCTGAGGAGGCGTGCAAAAAAAACTCAAAATGAAAGAGGGAAAGTGGTTTCGGGGGTGAAAACCACTGGTTTCACGCGGAGAGAAGGCAGGTAGGAAGTTTTACCTTTTGGAACGCGATATGTGTTCCCGCTCAACATGTGGCACCAGAAAACCGCCCATTTCACGTGGCCTTCGGGAAATTAACCATCGTGCTAAAAACTACGCGATATAGAATGTGTGCCGTCAGATCTGGGGCCTTAGATCTTACGGTAGAGAATGAGCGCGATATGGGATAGATGCACAGGTGGTAAGAAGATGGGTGTTTTCAATCTGGGCCATCGGATCTGAGATATGAATGGCAGAGATTCCATCTGAGGATCGAATGAAATAATACAAGGGTGGAAGAAGGGTTGATGAGGTTCATTTACCTGCAGAGATCAACGGCTGTAATTGGCCGAAAAACATTATGAGCGGGGCTACATAAATTTAACCAAAGTCGGGAAAATGTGATCTGGATAGTCCGATATGGACACGTGGACAGCCCAGATGCAATCGGAGATCGGCGATCAGGGGGGCAAAGAACTTGGAGTGTGACGGAGCGATTGAGCACTAGTCGTTGATTTGAGGATTAGATCAACGGTGGGGAGTGAATCGGAGGATTTTGAAGGCGGAGGAAGGCTAGTAATCGGAGAAAATGTGGGCCATTGGATCTGGGAAGGCGGGGAGGAGATCAAGTGTCCAAGATAGATCGTGGAATGGCTAATCGGAGGGGACACAAAAGTTATCCCAATAGAACATGCGATGTGATCATGCGCAGGCCGTTTGATCGGCTCAAGATCAACGACGAAGATTGCTTTTAAAACGAACCAGCAGAAACCCTTTGAAACATATGAAAAAAAAACCCAAAAGTTAATATAAAACAAATTTTTTGCTTTGGGGGCAGGATATATATAAGAAGTGAAAAGTCGCCCGTCTACAGGTCCTTTGATTATATGGGATGCAAAGGCTGGGGCTTTATGTATAAGAGCCAATCGCATTGAAACTTTTGGTGCGGTCTTTCAATCTAACCATTTCGGATTTTGGGATGCGATTAGCGCTTGCGAATTTAACTCTTGGTCCTGGGCATAAGTTATATGGAGTGAAGTGGAGGGCGTGGTTTATGCAAATGGGGCTTAAAAGACATCGAAACTTTTGATGCGGGTCTTTCAATCTACCCATTTTTTCATTAAAAACATAACTCCGGCAGGTTTAGACCAAAACTTTCGGCAAGTGGTTTTATGAACTTTACAAAGGAAAATAATGGATCGGAGATGAATTATCGAATGTTTTCAGTGCCCGATTGTGGGCACAAGGGTTATATGAAGCGGTTAATTGTATCGGGGGTTATGAACAAAAAGGCTAATCGCATTGGAAATTTTAACTTAACCAAAAGACTTGTGCGCTCGGACTTTTGCGATGTGATAAGCACCGAAAGGGGTTAGCGCTTGGTTCCAGCACCAAGGCGTATGGAGGGGAAGTGGTTAGGACTTAGCCCAAGGGGGCTTAAGTCTGTAATACAAAAAGTGTATTTTTATGAGTTTTCGAGGTTTTTCTGATGGATTTGGGGGTTTTGGCAGAGTCAAAAAAGGATTTTTAAACTCTGTAAAGAGGACTTATGAAGGAGAAAAGGAGAGAAATGAAAATTTGAGGAATTTAATGGGGAATCAGAGGGGTAAAAATGAAGGTTAATTTTTTGGTGGAGGGAAGGGAAAAATGGCCTTTGCAGCAGTCTTTTCTTTATGGAATCAGCAGAATTTTTTAGTTGGGAAAAAGGAAACAATAGTGAAGATTTAGACAAATGGCAAGATGTCTTCATGAGTCTTCAAGAGATAACATTTTTTGCAATAAAACTTGTTCCTTGAAGGCTCCAAAAATGTTTTAGCCACCATTTGATATGACAAATTTTATTGGTGGCTAACAGGACGCAGGCTAGGGGCCCTTCAGCTAGCCCTGCATGGAGCACCTCAGCATTGGTGGGATACGCATGGGAAGGTAATCTGAAATTTGGAGGAATGTTGGGATAAGATGATTGCCCTCTAGCTCCCTGCAGGGAAAATTGACTTTGAACCCAGTGCAGAATAGCGCTGAAGCTACATGATGGAAGTTCCCGGCATTTCCAACCCTGGGATGATCACAGGCCCCAGCTGGATGGGCTCGGAAGATGCCATGAAGGATGATACGCAACTACCGCAGCTCGCTATGAGAATTGACGCAGTCAAGTCGCAACTAGTCTTGTGCACGAAAATGATGACTAACAAGGATACTCCATCCCCCTAGGGGATGAAGTGGTATAGGGATATGCTGCGACTTCTCTGCAGTTCCAAACTACCTACCAGCAAAAGCCATATTTGTTCGCTACCTCACACTATCTTGGTCGGTGAGCACCTCCCAACAGCTACGGAACTACAAGTAGCCTTGGCGTAGCTGCCCCGCAAGGCGTTACAGGATTTACACATCGTCGTGCTGCAAGAGATCCATCATCGCGATAAAACTGCACAACAACAGCTCGATGTGGCCACACCGCTCCTCACACGCTAGACCGAAGATGTCTCCCGTAAGGCGCAGCTCGAAACAATGGTTAACCAGCTCGACACAGAGATCCCTAATGAAATCCTGGCGTCAGCTCCGCTCCGGGCTACCATAGAAGGCTTGGTTGCAGCACTCAAGGCGTCCCAAACCAAAGTACAAACCCTCAAGACCCAAATGTCCCACTAATTCACCGCGTGTCAGGCCCAATCACAGCCTACCATACCCCCGGAGGTATAGGCACAATGTGCTATGTAGATAACAGGAGCTACAGATATTATTAAAGGACAACTTACTATGGGTACTCAGTTGCTCAAGGTGGCCATGAAGCTCTGGACAGTGGTCCAGTTCAACCCAATGCTTCAGCATGCCAAGAAAGACTTACGATAGAAGGAAGCTTCTTTCGATTAGATCGAAGCTACCTTGCCCTCCCTTGTCCCTGCGCAGTGTCTGGCACTCTTGAAAACTAGCAACACCTTCTTAGACACGATTGTGAATCTCCGACGTGCCAAGCATGTCATCAGAAAGTGCTTAAAGCCATGGGGCGATGCCGCCTTCCAGATATCTCAGGGTGCTCATGAAGCCATCGCGCGACTCAACCAGATATTGGAGCAGGTTACCATGGCTCTTGAAGGACCTACCTCCCTAAAGCTTGTCAATATCGCACAAAGTGCTACTGCTCAGAGTCAGGAAGTGTTACCTCCGCTGATCTTCACTTCAGTACCTTACGTGCGTAGATATAGACCGCACCACCACAGTGACTCTGGACGAGTCACAAGATTGTGTTGGGGGACTATTGGAACAGGGTCTCCTACAAGCTGCGAAACTAGTCTGATTTTGTATACATTTTATTATCATTAGTTTAGTGCAGCGGTTTTGGGGTGGGTCAAAGCCCTAAAATCATTGTAATGGGTTAGAGGGTAAACCTGGGGTCTGAAAACCACGGTTTGCGAACCATAGGGAAGTTAGGCTAGATTGTTATAAATAGAGGAACATTTTGAATTGTAAGGAGGGGAAATGAAGAGATATTGATGCGAATTGTGGTTTAGTAAATCTGTTTGGGTTTTTGGGGAAGGACTCCTACTGGCTGTGTGCGCAGAGATCTAGAGTCCTACTGTGTGCGGACCCTGCTACTGTGTGCACAGGCTGGGACTGGTATTGTAAGAGGGAATTGATGAATAAGAAAGGTTGTTTGAGAACTGAATCTATGTGTACTGTTTATGTGAATCATTGGTAATTGTTGTATTATGTGTATTCTGTATTCAACTATGAAAGTTTTGTGTAAGTGTTTTTACTGCATCTAGATCTATTTTTTCTGTTTTATGCAATACTAAGCTATTGTCTTAGAAGTATAAGATTATTGAGCACCATAGTATAATTGAACTTGCGCACATGGATGTGAAAAGAGACCTATAAGCCCTGCTCGGGAAGATCTGGACATCTTGAGGCAAGACAAAGCTCTGCTTGCCTTACTGATCCTTTCTCAAGGTGCGAAAACATAGCTCCATCACCCACCCATACTACTTTGGGTGAGACTTTGACCTGTGCAAGTAGGTCACTGCTGAAAGGGCTAGTAGTATAGGGGTTTGTTGGCAAACATTGAACTCCCAACCTAGGTCAGGACCCCTCGATCCAAAAAAAAATTCTATTGCCGGGACCTAGAGTATTTTGAGAAAGGGATCGGGTAATGACAAGAGAAGATACTTCGTTAGGAGTACAAAAAATTTAGGAGTAGTTCGGAGCTATGCACATGGAAATTCAAAACCTGCAAAAGGAACGAGGAAAAGGATCCAGCACAGATCTGTGGTGCATACGATGTCGGGTATCTGGCCATACAAAGGATCAGTGCCCTCTATTGGAAGATTACATGTAGGTAGGAGGACCTAGTCTGGTCCACCCAGGAGCAAGTTTGGGACCCATCTTATCACGACCAGGCTCGAGCGGACCTGCATTGTGGTGCGATGACTACCGTGTAGCAGGACTGCATGATACAGACCATTGCCCTCAGCTAGGTGTGTATGTCCCGGAACTGAAGCAAAAGTGGTGTAGGTTCTACCGGTCGGTAGGATGTAATAAGCAGAACTGTTGCACTTACGACTTGATGATAAATCGTGGAAACTTGTATAGGGTACAATCAGACCCTGCGTCACCAAGATCCCTCGTGAGATTTGGTGGCTCTCCAGTGAGGGGAAGGAGAGGTCAGGGAGGAAGTGTAGGTCGAGGACGCAGACAACTAATATGTTGTAACTACAGGGAAGTAGGACACTTTTCAAGGGACTGCCCAAATCCCACAAGGAAATCCTGCAAATATTGCAGACATCTGGACCATGCAGTCGAAGATTTCCCAATCTTAATAGAAAAATGCAGGAAAAGCATCCCACCCCTACACAAAATGTACAGAGAGTTAAATTCGAGCTAAGGAGCATAGACCCAAGTTTGAAATTCATAACATGGAGTGGGATGGTCACCCAGGGATCGAAGGAAGAGGCTGCCATGGATCCGCTGACCTATCAAGGAGGATTGAACATAAAGAGGGGACAAGAGACCATGGCCATAGGTGACCAGGACCTCACCCAGAGAGTAGCAGCTACTGCGTAGGTGCCGACATATCCCAAGACAGATGAGGGGGCTGAGCCCTTTCTGCAAGCATATATGAAGCTACTACGTAACCCAAAAGCTATAGAGAACCTTTAGAAATTAACTAATAGCTGCGCAGCTTGGCTTGATCCGACCTCCGGGACCAAGGATGTACATAGACTATACAGGTATTAAAAACGCACCGGTAGAGAAATGTGGCTGACTACGTAGATTGGTGACTACGAGATGGATCAAGTTATTTTGGACCTCGGATCAGATGTGAACATGTTACCTAAGCAAACATGGCAATGAATGGGAGAACCTAAATTGGAATTGTCCACCATCCAGCTACGCATGACAATCAAAAAAAGATCATCCCTGTGGGAAGGCTACCAAAAGTCATGGTAGATATCGCAGGAGTAAAGGTCCAAGATGACTTTGAGGTTATAGAAATCATGGAAGATGCAAATCCCTACCCTGCACTCCTAGGACTGGACTGGGATATAGATATGGGGGGTGTCATCAATCTCAAAAAGCGCAGCATGGTGTTTGAAAATAATGGTACGTGAGTAATATTACCACTGGATCCCATGGAAGGTGCACAGTATACAGAGCCAGCATGCGATGAGGAGGAAGTACATCACATTTACAAGTTGACTACGCAGGACGAGGATTGGATTAAACCCACGGTGGAAGGAGTGCTCTGCTGGGAAAAATACAGTGAATGCTTTTCCGACTCTGATGGGGAACTGGAGAATTGGCAAGGCCGGTTGCATGAGGTTTCGATGCTACGATGTCTTTGGGTCACAAGGAAATTTCGCTGCATCTCCGCCGAGGTAAGAGACCTGCCCTAATTTGGGTAATCGGGTGACATTGAGGAATTTTTATGCACATTCGAAGCATAAATTCCCAAGGGACACAGGCTAGGGGCCCTTCAACTAGCCCTGCATGGAGCGCCTGCACGTTGGTGGGATACGCATGGGAAGGTACTCCACAATTGGGAGGAATGTCGAGATAAGATGATTTCCCTCTGGCTCCCTCCAGGGAAAATTGTCTTTGAATCTTGTGCAATATAGCACCGAAGCTACATAATGGAGGTTCCTGACCTTTCCAACCCTAGGATGATCGCAGGCCCCAGTCGGATGGGCTCGGAAGATGCCACGAAGGATGATACGTAGCTACCGCAGCTCGCTATGAGAACTGACACAGTTGAGTCGCAACTAGTCCTGTGCATGAAAGGGATGACTAACAAGGATACTCCATCCCCCCAGGGGATGAAGTAGTATTTGTTTGCTACCTCACACTATCTTAGTTGGTGACCACCTCCCAACAGCTATGGAACTACAAGTAGCCTTGGCATAACTGCCCCACAAGGCATTATAGGATTTACACACTGCCGTGCTGCAAGAGATCCACCATCACGACCGGACCCTGCAGCAACAGCTCGATGTGGACACACTGCTCCTCACATGCCAGACCGAAGATATCCCCCGTATGGCACAACTCGAAACAGTGGTTCACCAGATCGACACAGAGATCCCTAATGAAATCTCGGTGTCATATCCGCTCCAGGCTACTATAGAAGGCTTGGTTGTAGCACTCAAGGCATCCCAAACTGAAGTACAAACCCTCAAGACCCAAATGGCCCAACAATTCACCGCGTGTCAGGACCAAGCACAGCCTACCATACCCCCGGAGGTATGGGCACAACATGTTGCATAGATAACAGAAGCTATAGATATTATTAAAGGATAGCTTACTCTGGGTACTCAGTTGCTTGAGGCGGCCATGAAGCTTTGATCAGCAGTCTAGTTCAACCCAATGCTTCAGCGTGTCAAGAAGGACTTACGACAGAAGGAAGCTGATTTTGATTAGATCGAAGCTACCTTGCCCTACCTCATCCCTATGCAGCATCTGGCACTCTTGAAAAATAGAAACGCCTTCATAGACACGATTGCAGATCTATGACACGCCAAACATGTCATCAGAAAGTGCTTGAAGCCATGGGGTGATGCCACCTTCCACATATCTCAGGGTGCTCATGACTCCATCGCGCGACTCAACCATATATTGGAGCAGGTTACCACGGCTCCTGAAGGACCTACCTCCCTGAAGCTTGTCAATATCGCACAAAGTGTTGCTGCCCAGAGTCAGGAAGTGTTACCTTTGTTGATCGTCGCCTTCAATACCTTACGTGCACAGATAGAGACAGCACCACCACAGTGACTCTGGATGAGTCACAAGATTGTGTTGGGGTACTGTTGGAATAGGGTCTCCTACGAGCTGCGAAACTGGTCCGATTTTGTATATTTTTTATTATCATTAGTTTATCGTAGGGGTTTTGGGGTGGGTCAAAGCCCTGAACGCATTGTAATGGGTCAAAGGGTAAATCTGGGGTCTGAAAACCATGGTTTGCGGACCATAGGGAAGTTAGGCTAGATTGTTATAAATAGAGGAACATTTTGAATTGTAAGGAGGGGCAATGAAGAGATATTTATGTGAATTGTGGTTTAGTAAATCTATTTGGGTTTTTGGGGTGTTATCACCCTACAAATTTCTAAAGATTGTGGGATTTTGATTTTTAGTTTTAAGAAAACTAGGGGTAGCCACAAACCTACTTTGTAAATCTAGGATCTAGACTTCGTAAATTTCATTGAGGGCTCTCTCTTTATCATTTAACTTTGTTTTTGTTTATTATTTTAGGCTAGTTATGATAGTTCAATTTGGTTTTGGTTTTGAAATGTTTGGTGGAAAATAATATTACTTGAAGACAAATTAAAGAGTGATCTACTAGTCCATTGGGCTATGGAGTCAAATTCTAGCAAGCAGAACTAGAAGGCAAGGCCAAGAGGATGCTAATGTATTCAAGGCAAGGTAGATAACCCTCAGAGATTTGGATAGATTATTTTGATGATATGGCTTGCTTTTGGATAAAGGGCAATGAAGGATCCTTTGATCCGGAAAAAGAGGAAGGAGGCAGGGGTCAAACGGGACTAGGAGTATTCAAGGCAAGGTAGATAACCCTCAGAGATTTGGATAGATTATTTTGATGAGATGGCTTGCTTTGGGATAAAGGGAAATGAAGGATCCTTATAATCCGGAAAAAAGAGGAAGGAGGCAGGGGTCAAACGGGACTAGGAGCAATTAAGAATTCCTAAATCCGGAAATCAGCAAAAAACATATAAATGATTAAGTAGTTAAGACAGGGAGTTCTTACACTAGTCCTTAAGTAATTCTCCTAATTAATCATTAAGATTGAACAACATATATGAAATTTTATGTAACTTATAATGGAAACAATGACAAGATAGATGCACTTTACTCTTCAACTTATCGCATGAATCCTGAATTATGAAGTCCAATTGGCAATTGTCTAGACTGTTGCTTTGAAATCAACACATGTGAGCCTCCAATGTACCAGCAAAATGTCTATAATGTTCTTAGTAATTTTATTCCACACTAAACACTTCATAAACTGAAGTATTTATACAAATTTTTATTACAAAATATCCTAGAGAAATCTAGGAATAACTCTAGGAAATAAAAAATATCTTTACACATTAAGAGAGACAGTTGCTTAACAACTTAGCAAGCAGTCCTCTTATCTAGAAAATTTAGTGCTATTTTATCTAACAAATTTTTTTTTTTTGAATAGTTGTCCATGCTTGCTGGCATATTGCAAAATATCTTTTTAGAAGATTTCTTCACTAATACTCTTTCCTCTTATACTCTTTGACCTTGTACTTTATCTCTGATACTCTTTCACGTTGTTTATTAACCATTTCACTACTATAAAAAGGAAATTACAACAGTCAAATCAGCTAGATGTTGTTTTCATTTTTGATACACTTTAACTCATGATTCTCACTACGATATTCTTTAACCTGACAATTTAACATTTAACTGCTGTAAAAATAGATTTCTTAGCAGTAAAAAATTCAAAATCAAGTATTGTGTTATTTGTTTTCTTCTCAATCTGATTTATTCATCTGCACTGTCTTTCACTGTTTGTTTTGTTGCTATAATAAATCTATGAAGGTCTGCCATTGTTCAGCATCTGGACTCTTCATACTTTTCAACTTTCTGTAGTTCTCATCTGCTTCAGTGTACATAGAAAAATTTGGCTTAATCACAAATAAGTGTTTGATTTTATTCTAAAGGAAGAATAAATCTTCAAGGTATTGGAGAACTAATTTCCTTGTTGGAGATCCCTGTGGAAGTTTCTTATTCACTTGTTCTTTGGCATGATCTATGATCTTCTTATCATATTCTTTCTGGTCCATTAACTTGTCATTGAATATATGTATGTCTGGAATGCCTGCTTGTCTGAGCATTGTATACTTTGCTAAAAACTTGGTAATGGAAAAATTCATAGCATCACATTTTTCTTTCAAGTTACTCATCAAAGTTTTCTTTGTCAATACCTTTTTGATTTGTAAGATAGCTTCTGTCCTATCCTGTATGTTCAATTCCTCTAGCTCAGTCCTGTTTTTACTGTTTAAGAATGTAATTAGCGTTTGTGCATGTGCTGGTTTTTCTGCTAATTCTTCTGTAGTCCTTTGTATTTAATTTTGAGCTGCCAGGAGGAGGTCCCTTTGTTCATAAATTATCTAAATTGATGGCCATTGAATATGTATTACTTCAATAATGTTGGCCCATAGGTGATTTCTTATGTAAGAAATCTGTGTGGTAAAGCTCAAATCTTTTTGAAGAATTTTTACTTGCTCTTCAAGTATTTTTTTATTTTTTTCATAATTATTTGCATTAATCAATGCTCCTTTATTTGATACCTCCATATTTTGAATCTTCTTCTTCAAATTGTTAATTTCATGGGTTTTCGATGTCATTTCTTCCATTGCTTTGAAAATTTTCTCTACATCATTTTACTACTGCACCTGTGATGTTGAGGATTCAGTATTGGAAGTGGTAGCTAATTGCACTGACACTGCAGTTGACAGTGCCTCTTTGGGTGCTAATTTCTCTGCCAATGTAGAAGGAACAACAGCTGTAATAATGGGAATAACTATGGGAATGGTGGAAGCATTTTTTTCCTTCACAGTTTCCTTTTCTTTCATAAGGATATCCATTTGATTTTCCATATCCTTGACTTGAACAGTTAGCTTTCCTACTAATTTCATTATTTCATCCTTTTCTGATTATTCTTGAATTATTTCTTTTGTTTGTGGATGTTCACTTTGAGGAAGTTTTAATTGCTTCTTCAAAGCAGCAATATCATCATTCTTCTGTTTAATCAATGCTTGAGCAACCTGTATATTTGATGGATACACCCCTATTTGTAGGAATAGATCTTCTAAGGACTTAATCCTTAGGTCCTTTGCATGAAAAGAAGCTTTGTCCAGCTTCATCTGATCTTGTAAGTTGAAGACTATATTTTGTAAATTCAAAGCACTCATGGCTTTAGTCACAACTTTGGAATAGAGCATTTCTGATGTATGTTGTGAAACTCGATTTGATCAAGCTCATGGATTCTTTCTTAATCAACTTCCAATTCTATCTTTCTGTAATCTGAAATTGTCTTGGGATCTGGAACCTTTGGTTGAAGAAAGGACATGATCATTTTATTAGTTGAATAATCAAAAGCAGTTAATAATCTATCCTTATTTCCTGGTTTTTCTTTGAGAAATTGAAAGTAAATTTCTCTTTTAATTTCCTCATTCTTCTCCTTAATTTGCTTGTACCTTTATTTTATATCAGAATCTCTTCACTCTATTGTTTTAGAAGAAGAGGGAATTTCCAAACTAACCTGCTTTTCATTCATTTCCCTGCCCTTTTCATTTGCTACAACCTGTTCTTTTTCCATCTCTGTTAATGTCTCATTTATTATTACTGTGGCTTCCTGATTTTCTGATTGGTCTTTATTCATTTCCTAATCATTGGTATCATCTATTTCAATGGCATTTTACTTTTCAGTAGTAGTAATTGTGGCTCTTTTGTTGTAAATTAATTTAAACTTATTCTCAGTAATATTTTCAGTTGAATAACCTTCATCATCCCTTGATCTTTTGTTTGAAATTTCTGACTGCTTGGTAACTATCATAGCCTGTGAATTTTCTACTTTTTTTACTATCTCTGTATTAGCAGTAGGGTCTACCAATGTGTTTTCCACCCATTATATTTGATTGGAAAAATTTTCAATATCTGGTTTTGAATCATGTATAAAGGGTGTAAGCTTGCATTTGATCCTTATAACACCAAGGAAACCCTGGGGGTCATAATTCCACTGAAAACTTTCTTGAAATTGATATTCTGATAATCTTCTAGATATTTCTTTCTCAGCCTCCCTATTTTTTACTATGAAAGGGCCAATCTAGTTCTTCAACTTAAACTGAGTCTTTTTGAGGCCATGAATTTTATAGCATCTGCATTTAAAACTTGCCTTAAATATTCCAATGCAAAAACCATGATGGTTAAAAATTTAGATTACTTGTAAGGGGACAAATTGGTTCCAAATATTCTTAATTCTGTGTGTCTCTCATATAAGTACCAGTCTCCTACTTTTCATTTTTCAGAAAGTTGTAATATTCTTTTCATTTCCTCATTCACTCTGGGCTGTTCTGACTTGTACAGTAAATTCATGGATGGTCTGATGAATAAGTCTGAAAAAAATTTATAACTGAATTCATTTCCTTCCTTTCTGAGCAAGGATGTACAAAATATCACTGATAGAGGTTGTCCCTATTAGTCATCAGTATTTTTCACCTGTTGATGAGGACTAGTTGTTAAAGCCAACTTTTCTAGTAGCTGATCTCCAATATGTCAAATTTGTCAGCTAGAAAACACCCATAAACATTTTTTCCATCTTACCTTTTCAATCAGCCCATGATAAGATAAAACCTAACTATCAAGCCCTATCTAGTCTCAATCATACAAACTTGTCCATCAGCTCCAAAGAGAATACACCAAATCTGTCCAAAAAGTCTCCCCTAAGTTAGGTAGTGGCGCTTTAGGCGATTTTACCCTTGGAAAACTATCTTAAAGCCAAAAGAACCTCTATCTAATATCAACCAGTCCTAGATAACCTTTCTATTCTGCAAATAAAGCTTGATTACACCCTTAGGTCTACCACTAACAAACCTTGATGTCTCAGTAGTGCATATGCCATAGTTCAAATTGATTTTAGGTGGATGTACAGTGTTTTAATGTCTTCTTCAAGAGAAGAAGTGTAACAGTGTTCTAGAAGACAGTATTAAACTTAACCTGAGAAGACAGCTGCTTCTCATGTGGTTTTGAGCCTGGGATGCAACTACAGGACAGAGAGTTATTTCAATAAGCTCCTACAAACACAGTCAAAGGTTAGTGACCTCTAAATAACAAGAAATAATCTGCAGATACTGGCAAGGCTGCCTCTAATTTTCTAAATATGCATAAAGTTATTTTAAACAGCAAGATTATATGTCTCAGAGAAATTTCCTTCATAACATATTTTCAATTTGCCACTTTTATTTTCTTAAGCATGAATAGGCAGTGAAAGGAAAGATAACACTGTTTGGAAGCAGATGAAATGGCATCACTGAGAAAACCTCCTCCATACATGAGAAGAGGGTTGAAAGACTGATAAAACCTCCTCCATACATGATCAGATGGTCAGGTCATTGGTTGAAAACCTCCTTCATTTTACAAGTAGAGGGTTTGGCAATGTGATAAAGGCCTCCTTCATCTAATAAGCAGAGGGCCAGGAACAAAGGCAGGGTTTTAAGTGCAATGGGAAAGCAATTGAAGGCTTATGGATAGAAAAATGGTGTTAAAAAGAGAGGGAAAGCAGTGGTATCATGATGATCCAAGAGTTTTGATTTTCCTTCTATCATATATCTCCTTCAAAGGTAATTTGAAGCTAAAGTGAACAAAGCCTGGACAGTTTCATCAATGTGAATAAAGGAATATGACACCATGTTTCAAATTCAAAACAACATTCAAAGAAATGAAACATGATGTTGTCATATATAAAAGCTTCTTGTGGACATATGAAACAAACCCTGCTGAGGTATGAAATTTCATTAAAAGTTTCCAGAGATTTTCCCCTTGATCAACAGGCATGAAATCTAGCCATTTTTTTCCTTTAAAAAACAGAGTTGAAATTAGTAGAAATCCATTCAAGGTTTATAAGTTGAGAGCTAGGTTAAACATAGGCCAAAGAGTGATGTTGATATTCAAAGAAGGTTTTCTCTTCCTGTTCATGAAGATCTTTTTCAAAAACTCATCAAAATCGACAAGAAGGTAACCTAAGCCTGGCTTCTAAAGGAGACTTTCCAAATAAAAAACACAGAGACATTATGTATGAAAAAAGGGTATGAAAAGTGTTTTAATTTCAGGGACAACATTCAAAGAAATGAAGCATGATATTGTCACAAACAAAATACTTTTTATGAAACAGATGAAGATACCTAGCTGCTGCATATAATTGTAGGAGAAGCCTTTAGAGGATCTTCTTTTTTATAAACATATGTTTGTCAAACCCAGGTGAATGCAACAAAGGTTCCCACAGTAAAAAAGAAATGTCATTTGAAGGGTGCATCTATAGTCAGTATATGGTTTTGAGCAGGGTTTTCCTCTTAAAAACAGATATGAACAAAGGAAACAAGTCTCCTCCCTTAATAGGCAAACAGTGAAAAAGAGTTTATCCTTGAGATGATTTTCTTTCACTTAGGGGAAAGTCATATCTATGAAAACCTTAAAGCAGCCCCCACAACACTTTATTATCAACATTAGATGGATATGGGACCCTTTGGCGTTTTAAAGGTCATTTGAGTTTCGTTATAACAAAGGAATTTTTCAAAGAGGCGTTCAAACCCTCACAAAGCAAGTCCAAAAGGTTTGTCGACTTTAAAGGGAGTTATAGACCGTTTCAAAGCCCATTTGCAAGTTTCAAAAAGATAAACGAGTGTTCACAATCACTCTCATAGCTGCTCACTAGACCAAAGCAAGGAATTTCAAGCAAATTTCAGAATTCTTAAGGCTTAAAGCCTGCGCGGTGTGCCTGGAAAAGCGCGCGGCGTGTTCAGAAGAAGAAATACAAAGGCTTAAAACGGTAGTGCGTCGCACCTGTACTGGCGAGGGGCACGCCTGTAGCGCCGATCACCACTTCCCAAAGGTCTACCCAACACCTCTTCCACTGCGCAACGTTCTTTATAACAAACGTGTCGCATTTCCTAACACCTTCAAAGAAGCCCTAAAAGCTCCCCAAACAATCAATCAAGGCTCGTGAAGGATATTTGAGGTATTTTTCATCACCTCATGGTAAATTTCAAATTCTAAAGGGGTGATTGATGCCATGTTTTTCAAGACTAAAACAGTGACTAAATAGTGAAGTTCTTGGTAGAAAAGCAAGGTGGTTTGTTACTATGTTTCCCAAGACTGTTACAATAAAAGGCTAGGGCGTGTTTATATTAGTTTCAAAAGGCCTAAAACTGCCTTCAAGAGTAGTGATAAACCATAACACTAATTGCAAGGCAAAAACACAGTGGTAGAAGGTTTTCAAGTTTCTATAAGGTGTCTTAACAGTGATAAAACAAAATTAACCTCTGTCTGCAAATCTAAAGTGAAAACAGTGTTTGTAAAGGGAAACAGTGATTCTAAGGTGAACACAGTTTTTGTAAAGTGAAAACAATGATCATGATGTGAATGCTTTTTCACTTCAAAAAATACCTCTTTGTATGGTAAAAAGGAAACCTAGTGCGGCCTTCCATTTTTCCATAAAACAGAATATGCTATGAAGGCTTTCAGATCAATTGAAGGTGTTTGGTTTACCTTTTTATAGAAACCAGTGAACAGTAGAAGAGCACTGTTTGAGGAAGGGTGTTTTTGTTTTTGTCTAAATACAAGGCTGTTTTGCCAAAACACAGGGATAAGATTGAGTTTGTTTCATTTTGACAAATATTTGTTGATTGGCATCAAAGAGGACAAACAGTGACTGATAAGGAGGACAGAGGTGTGGTTGAGAAAAAAATTTCAAGAGCCATTTGAGACATATTGGTTTTGCAAATAATATTCAAAACAAAATGCCTCCCAGGCAAGACAGTAGGAGTTGCCTTCACCGGAGGTTTGAGCCTGTTTCCATTGAAGAGGTAAATGCTCATCCATCAATTCTGTTTAATTTCCATGAGGTTGGGTGTCTAGATTTTTGTCAAATAGTGCAGGAGGTGAAAATCTATTCCCCTTTAACTCATATTTTTACTTTGAGGTTTCAAGAGAAGCACTTTCAACTGGCAGGCTTGGATTTCAAGTTCTCTCCAAGGTCCATTTTCCAAGGCCACCAAAATCCCTTATGTCAGAGAGAAGTGGTTTAAATAAATCCACCTGGACTCAGAAAAATACAAGCCTTTTCTGAAGCTTGAGAATAGAGATTCATGTCCATCCATTTTTCCCTTCTCATATCTATTGACTAGTTATGCCCCCCTCATGAAGATAATCATGAAATACTTCACTTGCGAGGGAAGATTCTCCCGAGTCTATGCCTATCATGTCCAGTTGCTCATGCATTTCACAAGAGCCAAATTGTTAAATCTCCCTTTCTTCCTACATATAAGTATTGAGAAAATGGCCTCCACTGTTCAGAAAAAACCTCCCTCTCAGCAGAAAGCCTGCCTTTTCCATCACTCCCTCATCAAGGTTATCATTATTCATCAGCTTGAGAAGAAATAAATCTCTGGGGATACTTTCATTACACATCCATATTTTGCCACTGTCCCTTCATTTCATACATCTCCTTCACCTTCCACTCACCATCCTTTGCCTTCTTCAAGAAAGCCCATTCCCAAGAAGCTCAAATTCCCCATTGAAGAAGAGCATGAGCAAGAGGAGGAGGATGATGATGAGCAGCATCATGATGAAACAGGGCAGCAAGGGGAAGAAGAACACAGTGAGGTAGAGCAGCATGATGAAGAAGGGAAAGGGGAAGAAGGGCATGATGAAGAGGAAGATGATGATAAGAAGCATGATGGTGAGCAACATGATGATGAACAAGTGCAACACAGTGAGGGTGAGTAGCCTCATGATGAAGAAAGGCATGATGAAGAGGAAGATGATGATGAGTAGCATGATGATGAACAGGTGTAGCACAGTGAAGAAAGGCAGCCACATGATGATGAACAACAGACTCATGAAGAAAAACACAATGAGGAGAGGCAGCCACTTGATGATGAACAACAGCCTCATGAAAAAGAACAATAACATGATGAAGAGGTGCAACACAGTGAGGAGGATAGCCCTCAAAAATAAATGCAAAAGGACAGTCAAGGCATCCATGAAGAAATCCAGGACAATGGCAAGAATGATGAGCAAATTAACAAAGGCAAAGAGCCAATGTAGCATGTGCTAGTTGCCTCTCCTAGGCAAGGGGCCATGTTCTCTTCTCCGAAAGTGGCCAAGCCCTGGACATCAAGGAAAAGGGTGCCTATAGTTGTAACTCCAAATGTTACTAGGGCCCTCCGAAGCAAGGGAAAATTGCCCAAGAAGCCCATTTTCAAGTTGCCCAAGAGGAGGAAGACTAAAAGAGCCACCCAAAGCAAAAGAAAGGAGAAAGAAGAAAGAAGCCATGAAAAGGAAAGGGACTTCGACATAATTCAAATCCAAAGTGATGATAGTGACAATGAAGCCAGATTCCTTGAAACTCTCTTAATCAATCGAGAAAAACAAATTGATGCTTTGAGGACTGATCTTGAGAGGGCTAGAAACTTCAATCACTTTTTGCAAATTCAAAACAGACAGATGAGTGTCCATATGGAGATATATGAGACACGGGCCATCAAATACAAAAAAGAAGCCTCCAAAGCACAAGTGATATTGGAAGTACTCATGGGTGACTTCGATGAGAGCGAAGATGAAGATCAGCCCAGGAGAAAGAGACCAAGAACCATGGGGCTCAAAAAACCCCTTGAGAAACAAAAGGAAGAAGAAGCTTCCCTTCTCCAATCTACCCCTCTCACTACATTGTTCACCCAAGAGATAGAGAACAATCGAGAAGCATGGCTTGAGAGGGTAAATTATCACTTGGAAAAGAAGTTGGAGAAGGAAAATATAGACTTAGACCTTCAACGGAGGATGACCAGGCACTACAAGAAGCTCAATCAGTTTGCCCGGCGGAAATTGAAGGCCACACAGAAAAAACTCAAAGAGGCTCAAAGGAGGCGCCCGACACCAAAATTGAGGAAAGAAACCTCAAAGCTCCAAATTTTGGCTTCATCTTCACAGCATGTTTCTAAAAACCCTTGAGGGTCATTCTCGCCAAAATTGGGTGAAATTCGACACATTTTGGTTTTTTGTCATTTTTGGATTTTTGGCTAAATCTCATGGGCATCACTATTTCATTTTGGGGCATCCTCAGAGGATGAAAATGGTATCATTGGATGCCATAATTTCAAGGGCATATACTCAGCGATTTTCATATCAATTGAAGATCATTTTCTTCCCCAAAATGGCGAAAAACACTCACTTTTTCTACACTGCCCCGTTTATTAGCAAAGCCTATTTTTTTGGTTTTTACACACAAGTCAGTTTTTGGAGGACTTATAGTTGTCATTTTGGTGCAAACTAAGAATTTTCAGAAAATAGACACTTAGATATTTCCAACGAGCCATCACGGGCCTCGTTTCGACATCGAGAAGGCATCCAAACGTGGCCGACAAGTCAGAGGACTTTCTGCTGATATATTTCTTGAGTATTTTTGTAAAATATGAACCTTTCAAAAGTGACTTTTCCTCATGTGCGTTTAGCTATTTTTGTACATGATTAGTTATGAAAAGTCAATATATTTCCCTTTTTTAGCATTTTTGAGATATTTTGTGCCTTGGGCTTTGCAAAGCCTCAAGAACAAAATCAGATATTTTGGATAGGCCAATGAGATTGCAAGTTGAACTAAGAGGTTTTCCTCACTTTGGCCTATTTATTCCAAATGCTTTCATTGTAAACAAGACTGAACTTGATGAATAGAAGCAATATATGGTTATACAAGCTTTGGAAGAAACACTTGTCTCATGTTTTTGGATAGTTTCTTGGATGTTTTTAGATGATGAAAGAGGATTGTTGTTGGATTCCATGACTTGGTAGAATGGTATAGTGTCTCTCTCTCTGTTTTGTTTCTTAGTTTTCATTCATAATTCTATGTTCTTGCTTGCTATAAGACAGTAGAGAATATATTTGAGACATGCCCTTGGAGGCAACTCAAATTTCCTGTTTCTTTAGCTTCTATGTTTTCTTCATTCTTAGTCATATTAAAGAATCCTTGATTGCTCTTTAATAACTAAAGAATATTGTTTTATTGTTTCATTTATGGTTTTATGCATGCTAAGTATGATTCAAGGTATGCCCTGCTTACTCATGGCTAGTCATAGCTCCACCTCTGAAACCTCTCTTTGATTGATTAGATTGTCATTTATTGAACCAAGGAGGTCTTTTACTGATCTTGCCCTTTGCCTAAAACTATGCAATCTTGCTTCAAAGTGCCCAATAGCTTGAAATACTATCTTTAGGCGTTCCTTCATAGTGATTTGAGTTGTTTGTTTGTCTTAAATGTATTTCCCCAAAGTCTGATTGCCATCTCCTAAAGTTAGAGAGTCATATATCTCTATGCATGGCTTGAATGTTTATTTCTATGCATTGATCAGTTTACAGTTACATTTCTCATGATTAATGGTTAGCCCTACCATGTTTATGTCAGCTATTAAACTAGTTATGTTTGAAATCTTTTTTTCTTCACAAGTTTAATGTCCATCTCACTCCATTTTACCCAAAAATCCATTTTACCTCGCTTAAATTGGACCTTCAAAAACCTTGTATCACCACCTGAAAGCTTTCTTGACCTTTTCGACCCCATAGCCCAGTTGATCTGACATATTTTTACCTATCTTATGTCTTTGATCAGTTCATCCCTCACAACCTATAAACCAAAACCAAAAACCTACTTCATAACTAGCCTAAAATCAAGAACACAATAAGCAAACACACAGATATCCCTTACAAAAATAGAGAGAGCCCTCTCTGAGTCCAGGAAGGCTAGGTCCTTGGGCTCCAAAGACAAGTTTGATGTTACACTGTCATTTGGCTTGCCAATCAGCCAAATCACAGGACCCTAAAATAATGATGATCACGGTGGGACTCTGAGTTAGTGATAATCTAAGTACACCTTAGGACTCCAAAAATCCCTTATCTTCAAACATACCTGCCATTTAGCCACCTCATCGCCACACTAACATAATGGCGATCACGGTGGGACCCTGAGTGATAAACAAAATTAGATTCCCTAAACTTTCCAGCAGCCTTAAGAATACTATCTGATTGACTTATCCCACCGCTCCCTAACATAGTGGCGATCACGGTGGGACCTTCCGAGTTAGTGACAATCTAAGTACTCCTTAGTAACTCCCGAAGTCTCAATCCAACTTAGAAAACTTAAGCGTTGTTTGAAGAGTAGAAGCTAGCTCTTTCACCATCTTAGCAAAATTATGATTCAGTTATAGGAAACTCTTCCAAACCTCATAGGCTAAATAAAAACTAAAAAAAAAAACCCAAAACATTCCCAGATTGGTTTTTCCCTAGTTATTGGTGGTGGACCATAGCTACATCTCCACAAAACAACCAAGTTCCACCTGGCGACTCCACTAGCCTCCAATAGGCCTAAAAACTCCATAAAAAACCAAAAAATTTCATAAACCATACCTTTATGTTGACTCATCCCTTCCAAAACTTAAAACTTATAGTGCAAACTCTGTAATTAGTGAAAAACTAAGTATAACTTAGCGATTCAGAAGACTTCACCTAAACATAGGAGATAAACAGGAATAATCTTGCAAATATAACCATTAGCTTGTCCAAACAGCCTAGCAAACTGTTAAAACCAAGTGAATCACTCTTCCTTGCAAGTCTTCATCTCAAAGTTTGCTAGAAAAATTTTTCCGAAAGCATCTTTGATAGTGTTGGTGGTGGACCACAATTCTCACAAAAATCCACCTGGCGACTCCACTACCCTTCATTTTTGTTTCGACCATCCTTCACATTTAACAAAAACCCCTAGAGAGGCCATCCATCCAAAACAACCACAAATTCCATCCTCTCTAAACTCTGAATACGAAATCTGGCTTCATGAGGAATCAATACCAGATCTCATCCAGACCCAAATCCCCCCATCATAGTAGATGACCCAGAGAAGATTTTGTGGCAAGCTTCTGAAACTGGAAACCTAGCTACCTATAGGTCCATCCATAAATCAAGATCAGTACATGAACACCTCACATCCTTGCAGGGTTCCCCATTTGACTTAAAATTGGCAAAACCCCTTTTTAGAAGCAAGTCACAAAGTAAGGTAAACTTTGACGATCTTTAGCCCCTAGATCTGCCACAGAGTCCTAGTAGAGAAGCCTCACCTACTACACCTCCCGACTTTCAGCTTCTCCATCACTTTGGCTCCTACCATCCCAGATCTGCTCAAAATCAGATCACTAGCCCAAGTACATCTGCCACACCCATCCAAGCCACTACTGTTCAAATCACCTCAACTCATCATATAAACTCTCATTTTGTACATCATCCATTTTCTCCCGCCACGGCAGCTTGGTATTCACCCTTAGTGCTGCCACACCCTTTGGCTCCTTTACAAAATGACTATCAATCCAAAATCCTGCACTTTACCAGAGTTGAGGCTACTACTGCTCAAAAACATGTAGATAGGATTAGCGATGCCTTTAAATACATGGAAATAGAATACGAGACCATCAGAATGAGGATGTTCGCTCAAAGCCTGAGCGGGGAACCAAAAAAATGGTTTAAGAGCTTAACTCCAAACAGCATCCACGATCTCCCAGAACTCTACCAAAACTTCATAAATAAGTGGGAAATCTGAAAGATCCCCATTCAAATCCTGTCAGAGTATAACAATCTAAAACGGGAAAATGGGGAAAGTGTCCAGGGATACTGCACTAGGTTCAATAGTGTTTATAATGCCCTCCCACCTCACTTCAAACCTCCACTTGGCTCAGCCTTAGCAAAGTTCCCCGAAGGCTTTGAACCAGACATGAATTATCAACTAAGAGACAAGGACCCCCCTACCTTAGAGGAAATGCAAAAAGTGGCTATAAATGCAGAAGCTAACTTAGCTGAAAAGAGAGCTAGGATAAGAGCAGAGAAGAAAGTCACATACCATGACGAAGTTGCCCCTCCATAATCTTCCTCAGATCCTAGAATAGATGGCTTGGTTAAATCCATGACAAATATGTGGGAAAAAATGAGTGAAAAGGTACCTCTTAGGGACAATCAGGCAAACCCTCAAAACAGGAACCGGGACCAAAACCTTAGGAGAGAACAACCTCAAAACAAACCAAGGGAAACTGACCGACAAGTTAGGCCACCTTTTAATGAAAATTATGTTGATGAGGATGAGAGGGATATAGAGCCCATTGATGAAAGTCATTTGAATCTTATAGGTTCTGATAACGAGAGTGAGGTTTACCTCACAGAAGAAGAACAAGCTTTCTTTTCTCTGAATCAAAATGAAACCAACTATGAAGATCCCGAAGACCCTACCATAGAATTTCAAAATTCCATAATAGAAGCTCACAGGAAGTATGACCTTAGAACTAGAAGAAACCAAGACAACTCCAAGAAAGGTAGCGTGAACACTGCTAAAACCCCTGATACCATCGTTAAAGAAGCAGTGGATAACAACAAAATCATGGTCAAGAAAATTGACCAAAACAAAGATACAGCTATTTAAACAAGTCTTGACTCAGATGCTCCTAGTGCCTCCACCAAGATTCTTGAGATGGCTATGTTGAAAAAAGTCCCGAACCAGAGTCAGCAAATTAAGAACATAGAGAAAGTCATGTCCGAAAAAGCTGAAACAAATCTATCCAAACTACAAACTCCTTTTAGTTTTGAAGGGGAAATTTCCAAAATAAAAATAACCATACCCCTTACTGAGCTAATAACTATAGATAGGTATAGATCTCAAATCTTCAAATTTTTTGATATAGGAAATGAGGCAGATACTTTAAATCTAACTGATGACAAACCTGAGCTCTTGTTCGGCCCCAAAATAGAAGGTGAATACCAAGAAGGAACTGTCTCTCCTTTCTATGTAAGTTTGAACATACAGGAAAAGATATTACATAATGCCATTATAGATTTTGGTGCCTCCCATAACCTCATGCCTAAAGCAATCATGGAAAACTCGGGTCTAGAGGCAACTCAACCTTACAAAGACCTGTACTCCTTTGATTCAAGTCAGGTCAAATGCTTAGGCCTAATAAAGAACCTATGTTTTTCTTTAACACAACTACCAGCAAAAAACCTAGTCATAGACGTAGTAGTGGCCGACATTCCTCCTAAGTATGGAATGATACTATTAAGGGCATGAGCTTCCAAAATAAAAGGTAACCTTCAAATGGATATGTCATTCGCTACCATCCCAGTTTTCAACCAGACTAGGAGATTATACTGAGAAACTCACATGAAATACATGGTTAGCAACCGGGATAAGCCAAACAACACTCCCATTTATTCCATTCATTCGAATTTAGATTCTTTTATCTTATACAATGAAATTGATATAAACGAACAGATAAAATAAAATGAAGAGGATTTCAAACCATCAAAACCACATTTCCCATTACTAAATGAAGAAACGGATGACCAAAGCTCCAAGAAACTTGAAAAATAGCTTAGTATCATGTATGAAAAAGAAGCTCTTTGGAGTATAAGCTTTGACGGTTCTTGTGGTAAAACTGGTTCGGGGGCCGGCATCTAGATACACAATACTAATGAAGGTCATTATTTCAAATTAGAATTCCAATGTACTAATAACATTGCGGAATATGAGGCCCTTCTCCTTGGTCTACACATACTTAAGGACTTAGGCACTAAGAAAATATCAGCCCAGGGAGATTCAGAACTTGTAATTAGGCAAATCAAAGGTGAATATTCGGCAAAAAACCCAAGACTAAGATAATACAGGAATGCAGCTTTAGAAATCCTCAAAACGTTCGAAAAAATATGAACTCACTTATATTCCTAGGGTTCAAAATAGCCTAGCCAATGAGCTCACCTTTGCTGCAAGCAATGGCCAAATACCATCTCTAAACGAGCAATACAGTATTCAGGTCAAACATTGCCCTACAGTACCAGACAATATTGACCATTGGAAAATATTCAAAGATGACGATCAAATTGATGATTTTTTACAATCTAGAAATGAATTTGAAGTAACCAAAACAAATTTAGAAAATGAAGAAAAGAATCTTGGAAAAAATCAAGATCAAGAGCCAAATTTACCTTCTTAGATAGATGTAAACTTGGTAAATCAATCATATGAAACTGAGATAGGAGAAGACATAGACCAAAGGAAACTTGAAGTCTTACACTGTGAAAATGACACCATACCCAGAGGGCTTGCGCCTTTAGAGGAATTGTTTGATTTTAATGATGTGGCCAAAAAGAAAAAAATGGAATCTACCGAGGTTGACATAGAAGAATATAGCATAGGAAGCACGGAAGAACCAAGAAAGATCAAACTATCCAAAATCCTCCCTCCTCACATAAAAAAGAAGTACATCAAGTTGTTTAAAGAATTTAAAGATTTGTTCGCATGGGGATACCAAGATTTGAAATCATACGACACAAGCATCATTAAACATAAGATTCCCCTCAAAGAAAACTAGAAGCCTTTCAAACAGAAGTTAAGAAGAATAAACCCAGTGTTACTACCTTTGGTTGAAAAGGAAATAAAAAAGATGTATGATGCTGGGATAATAGTGTCCCTCAGATACTCTAAGTGGGTTTCAAATTTAGTATCAGTTAGGAAAAAAACTGGTGAGATCAGACTTTGCAACGATTTCCAAAATCTGAATAGAGCTTGTTTAAAAGACAACTATCCGTTGCCCAAAATGGACCACATACTTCAAAAGGTAGTAGGTGCTAAAAGGATCTCATTACTTGATGGTTTTTTCTGGTTACAACCAAGTGCTGGTTTACCCCACTGACCAACACAAGACTGCTTTCACCACACCTTGGGGCACTTTCATGTACGTTAAAATGCCTTTTGGATTGATGAATGTTGGCACCACATTCCAAAGAGCCATGGAAATAGCCTTCTCCGAAGACATAGGTTATTTCATAGTCATATATCTCGATGATATCACAGTATATTCCAAATTAGATGAAGAGCACCTGGTTCACTTAAGAAAGGTCTTTAACAAATGTAGAAAATATGGTTTATCCCTAAACCCCAAGAAAACACTTTTCGGTCTCGAAGAAGGAAAACTCCTAGGTCACATCATTTCGAAAGAAGGAATAAAAATAGACCCCGAGAGAATTGAAGGCATATTACAAATAAGTCACCCCAGAAACATAAAGGAGCTGCAATCTTTTATCAAAAAGATTAATTTCTTAAGAATATTCATCCCAAATCTCGCCGAACTTCTGAGAGATATTACAAACATGTTGAAAAAATAGGTCGGGGTTAAATGAACTACGGAAGCCAAAAAATCTTTTGAATTAGTTAAAAAATCCCTAACTGAAACACCGGTACTGATAAGTCCTGATTTCACCAAAGATTTTTACATTTTTTCATTTTCCTCAGAACACACAATAGTTGTTGTGTTGTTGCAAAAGAACATAGCAGGGCAAGAACAACCCATCGCCTTTTTTAGAAAATCCCTAAGAGATGCTCCCTTGAAATATAACATCATGGAAAAACAAGAATTCAGATTGGTAAAAGCATTGAAGGATTTCCGAGTTTACATCTTGCATTCCCATATCATTTCTTTTGTTCCTAATATCGTCGTCAAAGATATATTAAACCAAGATCCCGATGGTAAAAGGGGGAAATGGATCACTATCATCTTAGAATATGACTTAGAAATCTGACCCACCAGACTGGTTAAAGGACAAGGACTTGCAATATTGATGGCTGAAACTAACCTCCAAGCATTAGATATAAATTTTGTTGATGCCTTAAAAGAACAATAAGAATGCACAACCCCTCATGTTGAACAAGTATTTTTAAATTCACCTTGGTATGCAGATATTCTTTATGTATTATCAACTTTATCAAAGACAAATGCAAGATTTATTAAACAAAAATCTTTAAATTTTTGCATTATATATGGAGTTCTATATTGGAAAAATCCCACTGGTATGTTGCTTAAATGTTTGCTTGAGTCTGATGCAGAGAAAATTATGCACGAAATGCATGAAGGAGAATGTGGAGGTCATCTCTACTAGAAAACCACAACAAACAAAATCCTTAGAGCCGGTTATTATTGGCCTACCTTATTTCCTAACACTCACAAACTAGTTATGACATGCCATAAGTGCCAAATTTTTGATGGCAAGAAAAAGCTTTTACCTTTGCCCTTACATCCCATCATAGTTGAAGGACCCTTCCAACAATGGGGTCTAGATTTTATTGGGGAAATTCACCCTTCTTCATCCGCTCAACATAAATGGATTCTTATAGCCACTGATTACTTTACCAAATGGATAGAAGCCATACCCTCCAGGAACGCCACCGATTCAGTCATCATCAAGTTCCTAGAAACCAATATCCTATCTAGATTTGGCTATCCTAGAAAGATCATTACAGATAACGTTGCTGCCTTTTCCTCCAAAAGAATGGTTGACTTCTGTTACAAATATCACATTTCATTAGGACATTCCACAGCTTATTACCCTCAAGGTAATGGTTTAGCCGAGTCCTCTAACAAAATCCTAGTCAACATCATCAAGAAACTTTTGGAGCAAAATCAAAAAGCATGGCATGGAAAACTAGTACACGCACTATGGGTTGATAGACTGACCACCAAAAAATCAATCGGTATGTCTCCCTACCAACTAGTGTATGGCATAAATTCCATTTTCCCAACATCCTTAGGGGTTCTAGTAATGAATTTATTGCAATAATTTCAAATAGAAGAAAATGACATGCAAATGAGGGTAAATCAGACTATCCATTTACAACAAACAAGAGAAGAAGTTTACCAAAAGGCTTAGTTAGCGCAAGACAAAATAAAACGGATTTTTGATAGAAGGACCAAGGAAAATTATTTTCATATTGGGGACAAAGTGTTAAAATGGAATTCTAGAAGAGAAGACAAAGGTAAACATGGCAAGTTTGAAAACTTATGGAAGGGGCCTTTCATCATTAGCTAAGTTAGCGGAAACAATGCCTTTTTCCTGCAAGAACTTGATGGGACTGAAACTTTTGGAGGTCCTGTGAATGGCAGGACATTAAAGCATTATTTTTGTCAAGAGCTCCAATTTTAAAACATTTTCAATCACTGTATATACCATTTTTTGAAAAATAAATCAAAAACAGAAAATTCAAAAACAATAGAAAAATAGAAAAAGAGGGCGGTTTGAAAAATAGAAAGAAAGCCCCATGTTCAAAAAATAGTCATTCTGAAAGCGTGCAAGTCTAAATGCCGCTACTAGTGCTCAAATGTCTTATTCAGTTATCTAGCCTAATCATAACTGAACATGTTTTAAATTTATTTGCTGATAAGTTAGTGAGAGGAAAAGATAGTCAACATTGTGTAAGCTTGACTTATCAATGAGAGTAGATTAGGAAAATATACTGGTTCCACATGCTCAAAACATAACCAAAGAGGAAAGCAGGGATGAAAAACAAATTGTGTATCCTAGCCTTGTTTTAATATATTTCATTTTACGCAAAATAATATTTGTGTGCAACTTGTCTTTCATGCCACAAGTACATGACAAATCAGACCGTCTAATCCTGATTTGGTCATTTTTCAATTTCATGTTTTAGATTAGAGAATAAAATCCTGTCAAATAGCTTAACCTTGACAGTTGATCTAGCATAGGTAGAGAAAAGGAGTTCATCAGCTTAATCTGAACTCTCGGCAGATATAAATGTAGAACTAGATAGTGTCATTTTTCAAAAATATTATGTCAAAGGGTTGCTAGTCCAAATGCACCCAAAAGAAGAAAAAATGTTAGGAAATATAGTGGGGTAGGTAGAAATATCATTGATGCTAATCATGTTGTCAATTTTCAGAAATAGCATCAAGGAAGAAAGAAATTTGTGCCAATGGATAAACGCACTGGTCTTCAAAGAACTGAGATCTGAAATTTTGGACACCTCCTAAAAAGGAGTTGCCCTCCTCAAATGGAGCCACTGTTAGTCATCAATATTTTTCACCTGTTGATGATGACTAGTTGTTAAAGCCAAATTTTCTAGCAGCTGATCTCCAATATGTCAAATTTGTCAGCTAGAAAACACCCATAAACATTTTTTCCCTCTTACCTTTTCAATCAGCCCATGATGAGATAAAACCTAACTGTCAAGCCCTATCTAGCCTCAGTCATACAAACTTGTCCATCAGCTCCAAAGATAATACTCCAAATCTGTCCAAAATGTCTCCCCTAAGTTAGGTAGTGGCGCTTTAGGCGATATTCCCCTTGGAAAACTATCTTAAATCCAAAATAACCTCTATCTAATATCAACCAGTCCTAGATAACCTTCCTATTCTGAAAATAAAGCTTGATTACACCCTTAAGTCGCGCCATTAATAAACCTTGATGTCTCAGCAGTGCATATGCCATAGGTTAAACTGATTTTAGGTGGATGTACAGTGTTTCAATGTCTTTTTCAAGAGCAGAAGTGTACTAGTGTTCCAGAAGACAGTATTGAACTTAACCTGGGAAGACAGCTGCTTCTCATGTGGTTTTGAGCCTGGGATGCAACTACAGGACAGAGAGTTATTTCAATAAGCTCCTGTAAACACAGTCAAAGGTTAGTGACCTCTAAATAACAAGAAATACTCTGCAGATACTGGCCAGGCTGCATCTGATTGTCTAAAGATGCATAAAGGTATTTTAAACAGCAAGATTATATGTCTCAGATAAATTCCCTTCATAACATATTGTCAATTTGCCACTTTTATTTCCTTAAGCATAAATAGGCAGTGAAAGGAAAGATAACATTGTTTGGAAGCAGATGAAATGGCATCAATGAGAAAACCTCCTCCATACATGATAAGAGGGTTGAAAGACTGATAAAACCGCCTCCATACATGAGTAGATGGTCAGGTAATTGGTTGAAAACCTCCTTCATTTTACAAGCAGAGGGTTTGGCAATGTGATACAGGCCTCCTTCATCTAATAAGCAGAGGGCCAGGAACAGAGGCAGGGTTTTAAGTGCAGTGGGAAAGAAAATGAAGTCTTATGGATAGAAAAACGGCGTTAAAAATAGAGGGAAAGCAGTGGTACCATGATGATCCAAGAGGTTTGATTTTCCTTCTATCAGAGATCTCCTTCAAAGGTAATTTGAAGCTAAAGTGAACAAAGCATGGATAGTTTCATCAATGTGAAGAAAGGAATATGACACCATGTTTCAAATTCAAAACAACATTCAAAGAAATGAAACATGATGTTGTCACAGATAAAAGCCTCTTGTGGACATATGAAATAAACCCTGCTGAGGTATGAAATTTGATTAAAATTTTCCAGATATTTTCTCCTTGATCAACAGGCATGAAATCTAGCCATTGTTTTCCTTTAAAAAACAGAGTTGAAATTAGTAGAAATCCATTCAAGGTTTATAAGTTGAGAGTTGGGTTAAACATAGGCCAAAGAGTGATGTTGATATTCAAAGAAGGTTTTCTCTTCCTGTTCATGAATATATTTTTCAAAAACTCATCAAAATCAACAAGAAGGTAACCTAAGCCTGGCTTCTGAAGGAGACTTTGCAAATAAACAACACAGAGACATTATGTATGAAAAAAGGGTATGACAAGTGTTTTAATTTTAGGGACAACATTCAAAGAAATGAAGCATGATACTATCACAAAAAAAAAGACTTTTTATGAAACAGATGAAGATACCTAGTTGCTGCATATAATTGCAGGAGAAGCCTTTAGAGGATCTTCTTTTTGATAAACATATGTTTGTCAAACCCAGGTGAATGCAACTAAGGTTCCCACAGTCAAAAATAAATGTCATTCAAAGGGTGCATCTACAGTCAGTATATGGTTTTGAGCAGGTTTTTCCTCTTAAAAACAGCTATGAACAAAGGAAACAAGTTTCCTCCCTTAATAGGAAAACAGTGAAAAAGAGTTTAGCCTTGAGATGATTTTCTTTCACTTAGGGAAAAGGCATATCTATGAAAACTTTCAAGCAGCCCCCACAGCACTTTATTATCAAAATTAGTTGGATATGGGCCCCTTTGGCATTTTAAAGGTCATTTGAGTTTCGTCAAACCCTCACAAAGCAATTCCAAAAGGTTTTTCGACTTTAAAGGGAGTTATAGACCATTGCAAAGCCCATTTGCAAGTTTTAAAAACATAAACGAGTGTTCACAATTGCTCTCATAGCTGCTCACTAGACCAAAGCGATGAATTGCAAGCAAATTTCAGAATTCTTGAGGCTTAGAGCCTGCGCAGCATGTTTATATGAAGAAATACAAAGGCTTACAACAGTAGCGCAGCGCGCCTGTAGCGCCGGTCACCACTGCCCAAAGGCCGACCCGACACCTTTTCCACTGCAAAGCATTCTTTCTAAAAAACGTGCCATGTTTTCTAACACCTTCAAAGAAGCCCTAAAAGCTCCCCAAATGATCAATCAAGGCTCGTGAAGGATCTTTGAGGTATTTTTCATCACCTCATGGTAAATTTCAAATTCTAAAGGGGTGATTGATGCCATGTTTTTCAAGACTAAAACAGTGACTGAATAGTGAAGTTCTTGGTAGAAACGCAAGGTGGTTTGTTACTGTGTTTCTAAAGACTGTTACAGTAGAAGGCTAGGGTGTGTTTATATTAGTTTCAAAAGGCCTAAAACTGCCTTCAAGAGCAGTGATAAACCATAACACTAATTGCAAGGAAAAAACACAGTGGTAGAAGGTTTCCAAGTTGCTATAAGGTGTCCTAACAGTGATAAAAAAAAATTAACCTCTGTCTGCAAATCTAAAGTGAAAATAGTGTTTGTAAAGGGAAACAGTGATCCTAAGGTGAACACAGTTTTTGTAAAGTGAAAACAGTGATCATGATGTGAATGCTTTGTCACTTCAAAAATGACCTCTATGTATGGCAAAAAGAAAACCTAGTGCAGCCTTCCATTGTTCCATAAAACAAAATATGCTATAAAGGCTTTCAGATCAGCTGAAGGTGTTTGGTTTACCTTTGTATAGAAACCAGTGAACAACAGAAGAGCACTGTTTGAGGAAGGGTGTTTTTTTTTCTTTTCTAAACACAAGTCTATTTTGTTTCTATCAAAACACAAAGGATCCTTGTGACTTTACCAAAACATAGGGATAAGATTGAGTTTGTTTCATTTTGACATATATTTGTTGATTGGAATCAAAGAGGACAAACAGTGACTGATAAGGAGGACAGAGGTGTGGTTGAGAAAAAAAATTCAAGAGCCATTTGAGACAGCTTGGTTTTGCAAAGAATATTCAAAACAAAATGCCTCCTAGGCAAGACAGTAGGAGTGGCCTTCACTGGAGGTTTGAGCCTGTTTCCACTAAAGAGGTAAATGCTCATCCATCAGTCCTATTTAATTTCCATGAGGTTGGGTGTCTAGATTTTTTTCAAAGAGTGCAGGAGGTGAAAAGCTATTCCCCTTTAACTCATCTTTGTACTTTGAGGTTTCAAGAGAAGCACTTTCAAATGGCAGGCTTGGATTTCAAGTTCTCTCCAAGGTCCATTTTCCAAGGCCACCAAAATCCCTTATGTCGGAGAGAAGTGGTTTAAACAAAGCCACCTGGACTCATAAAAATACAAGCCTTTTCTGAAGCCTGAGCATAGAGATTCATGTCCATCCATTTTTCCCTCCTCATATCTATTGACTAGTTATGCCCCCCTCATGAAGATAATCATGAAATACTTCACTTGCGAGGGAATATTCTCCTGAGTCTATGCCTATCATGTCCGGTTGCTGATGAATTTCACAAGAGCCAAATTGTTAAATCTCCCTTTCTTCCTACATATAAGTATTGCGAAATTAGCCTCCAATGTTCAGAAAAAACCTCCTTCTTAGCAAACAACCTGCCTTTTCCATCACTCTCTCATCAAGGTTATCATTCTTCATCAGCTTGAGAAGAAATAAATCTCTTGGGATACTTTCATTACACTTCTAGATTTTTCCACTGTCCCTTCATTTCAGACATCTCCTTCACCTTCCACTCACCATCCTTCATCTTCTTCAAGCAAGCCCATTCTCAAGAAGCTCAAATTCCCCATTGAAGAAGAGCATGAGCAAGAGGAGGAGGATGATGATAAGCAGCATCATGATGAAATAGGGCAGCAAGGGGAAGAAGAACAGAGCGAGGTAGAGCAGCATGATGAAGAAGTGCAAGGGGAAGAAGGGCATGATGAAGAGGAAGATGATGATAAGAAACATGATGGTGAGCAACATGATGATGAACAAGTGCAGCACAGTGAGGGTGAGTAGCCTCATGATGAAGAAGGGCATGATGAAGAGGAAGATGATGATGAGCAGCATGATGGTGAGCAACATGATGATGAACAGCCGACAGAGTGAATAAAGGTAGCCACATCATGATGAACAACAGACTCATGAAGAAAAAAAAAGTGAGGAGAGGCAGCCACTTGATGATGAACAAAAACCTCATGAAAAAGAACAGCAGCATGATGAAAAGGTGCAACACAGTGAGGAGGACAGCCGTAAAAAAGAAATGCAAAAGGACAGTCAAGGCATCCATGAATAAATCCAAGACAGTGGCAAGAATGATGAGAAAAGTAACAAAGGCAAAGAGCCAATGGAGCATGTGCTAGCTACCTCTGCTAGGCAAGGGGCCATCCTCACTTCTCTGAAAGTGGCCAAGCCCCAGACATCAAGGAAAAGGGTGCCTAGAGTTGTAACTCCAAATGTTACTAGGGCCCTCCGAAGCAAGGGAAAATTTCCCAAGAAGCCCATTGTCGAGTTTCCCAAGAGGAGGAAGACTAAAAGAGCCACCCAAAGCAAAGGAAAGGAGAAAGGAAAAAGAAGCCATGAAAAGGAAAGGGACTTCGGCATAATTCAAATCCAAAGTGATGATAGTGACAATGAAGCCCGAATCCTTGAAACTCTATTAATCAATAGAGAAAACAAAATTGATGCTTTGAGGACTGATCTTGAGAGGGCTAGAAAATTCAATCACTTTTTGCAAATTCAAAACAAACAGAGTAGTGTCCATATGGCGGTATATGAGACACGGGCCATCAAATACAAAAAAGAAGCCTCCAAAGCACAAGTGAGATTGGAAGAACTCATGGCTGAGGTCAATGAAAGTGAAGATGAAGATCAACCTAGGAGAAAGAGACCAAGAACCATGGGGCTCAAAAAATTCTCTTGAGAAACAAAAGGAAGAAGAAGCTGCCCTCCTCCAATCTACCCCTCTCACTATATTGTTCACCCAAGAGATAGAGAACAATCGAGAAGCATGGTTTGAGAGGGTAAATGATCACTTGGAAAAGAAGTTGGAGAAGGCAAATAGAGACTTGGACCTTCAACAGAGGATGACCAGACACTACAAGAAGCTCAATCAGTTTGCCCGGCGGAAATTGAAAGCCACATAGAAAAAACTCAAAGAGGCTCAAAGGAGACGCCTGGCACCAAAATTGAGGAAAGACACCTCAAAGATTCAAATTTTGGCCTCAGCTTCATAGCATGTTTCTAAAAACCCTTGAGGGTCATGCTCGCCTAAATTGGGCGAAATTCGACAAATTTTGGTTTTTTGTCATTTTTGGGTTTTTGGCTAAAACTCATGGGCATCGCCATCTCAGTTTGGGGCATCCTCAAAGGATAAAAATGGTATAATTGGATGTCATAATTTCAGGGGCATATACTCAACGATTTTCAGATCAATTGAAGATCATTTGCTTCCCCAAAATGGCGAGAAACACTTTCTTTTTCTACACTCTGCCCCATTTATCAGCAAAGCCTATTTTTTGGGTTTTTACACACAAGTCCATTTTTGGAGGACTTCCAGTGGTCAGTTCAGAGCAAACTAAGAATTTTTAGAAAATAGACACTCAGAGATTTCCAACGAGCCATTGCAGGCCTCGGTTCAATATCGGGAAGGCATCCAAAAGTTACCGGCAAGTCAGAGGACTTTCTGCTGATATATTTCTTGAGTATTTTCGTAAAAAATGAACCTTTCAAAAGTGACTTTTCCTCATGTGCGTTTAGCTATTTTTGTAAATGATTAGTTATGAAAAATCAATATATTTCCCTTTTTTAGCATTTTTGAGATATTTTATTAGATATTTTGTGCCTTGGGCTTTGCAAAGCCTCAAGGACAAAATCAGATATTTTGGATAGGCCAATGAGATTGCAAGTTGAACTACGAGGTTTTCTCACTTTGAATTATTTATTCCAAATGCTTTCATTGTAAACAAGGCTAAAATTGATTAATAGAAGCAATATATGATTATACAAGCTTTGGAAGAAAAACTTGTCTCATGTTTTTGGATAGTTTCTTGGATGTTTTTATTGATGAAAGAGATTGTCATGATTCAAGACTTGGTAGAATGGTATGTTGCTCTCTCTCTTGTTATGCTTCTTAGTTTTCATACATCTTTCATGCTCTTGCTTGCTATAAGACAATAGATAATAGATTTGAGACATGCCCTTGGAGGCACCTCAATAGGCAAATTTCCCCCGTTTCTTTATAGATTCTATGTTTTCTTCATTCTTAGTCATATTAAAGAATCCTTGATTGTTATTTGATAACTGAAGAATATTGTTTGTTTGTTTCATTTATGGTTTTATGCATGCTAAGTATGATTCACGGTATGCCCTGCTTACTCATGGCTAGCCATAGCTCCACCTCTGAAACCTCTCTTTTATTGATTAGATTGTCATTTGTTGAACCAAGGAGGTCTTGTACTGATCTTTCCCTTTGCCTAAAACTATGCAATCTTGCTTCAAAGTGCCCAATAACTTGAAATACTATGTTTAGGCATTCCTTCGTAGTTATTTGAGTTGTTTTTTTGTCTTAAATGTATTTCCCCAAAGTCTGATAGCCATTTCCTAAAGTTAGAGAGTCATATATCTATATGCATGGCTTGAATGTTTATTTCTATGCATTGATCAGTTTAGAGTTACATTTCTCATGATTAATGGTTAGCCCTACTATGTTTATGTCAGCTATTAAACTATTTATGTTTGAAATCCCTTGTTCTTCACAAATTTAATGTCCATCTCACTCCATATTACCCCATGATCCATTTTACCTCGAATCAAATCAGCCCTTCAACTACCTTGTATCACCATCTGAAGCTTTATTGGCCTTTCGACCCCATAGCCCAGTTGATCTGACATCTTTTTACCTATCTTAGTCTTTGATCAGTTCATCCCTCACAACCTAAAAACCAAAACCAAAAACCTACTTCATAACTAGCCTAAAATCAAGAACACAATAAGCAAACACACAGATATCCCTTACAAAAATAGAGAGAGCCCTCTCTGAGTCCAGGAAGGCTAGATCCTTGGGCTCCAAATAATGGTTTGATGTTACACTATCATTTGGCTTGCCAATCAGCCAAATCATGGGACCATAACAGGCCCTCTACATTCATCTTTTGTAAAGTAATGGGAAAATGCTCAGCTTAAAAAAATAGAAACAAATGGAATAGATATGATGAATATCTAAATACTCCTTTTGTTGGCAATATTTTTAACTGATGATGGATGTTATCAACAATGAATCTAGCAAAATCAAAGATCATGGCAGGATGTTGCCCAAGAGACAATATAGATAGAAAACCAAAGATGGATTTATCAGTGAATTCATCATTAAAGTATCCTAATATAAAGGATAACATGGAAATCACTTGTCTAGAAGCTTCAGGGAAATTTGAAGTGGAATAAGGATGATTAACCTTTGGGATGTCTACATATGCAGGCATGAAATCTTTAAAGGTCATAAACTTCTTAGGAAAATCTATCCCTAAATATAACTGGGTCAATGATTCAATAGACAATGGAACTACTCTGGGATCAAATTTTAATTGAAGCATCTCATTTATAGATTCTGCTATAATGAAAAAACAATAATCTCCCTATCTGCATTCACAATGGATCTTTGATCAAGAACATAATGCTGCTGACACACTCTGACAAGGTCTTGGGCTGGATGATTAACAAGAACTACATATTTGGCCAAATTCGACTCCCAAATAGGTATTTCATCTTGATTTTTATCCAAAAACTTATCATAACACCGGTTATGAATCTCTAGTAGATTAAATTCTACTGTAGGGTCTGCAATATTGTAATCTAAATCAGTTAAAGGAATGCTTTCTTCAGTGGAAATTGGAGGTTGAAGGGGATTAATAGTGGTAGAAGTATTAGCAGTAATTACTGGAGTAGTTTTGCTTATTTTTGAGGATTCAGGTTTGGAAGGCTTGACTGTTATAGATTTAGTAGCTTTGGAGCCTGCAGCTTTGGGGGTGGCCTGTTTCTTAGTCATCTTGTAATAACTAAACCAAGTTTATATAGTTTTATATACTTAATTTTCACAAATAAGGGAAATTGAGAAATTTTTGGGAAAGGATTATCTTCAAAATGTTTCTTATTGCTCAATTTGGGCTTATCTAAGATAAAATTGGATTAAGAAAGGAAACAGGGTTTCTTGATTGTTACAAATGTGGAAAAGAATTCTTTTAATCAATCTGCAGGCCTTTACACTTCTTCTGTGTTTGGAATTGGTCTTCAAGGTTTAAAAGATGATGTAAACTAAGAATTCTTGACTTTGAATGGTTGATAGAGGAATTCAGGCTTCCTGGAAAAAACTGGCTAGGGTTTTGCCTGTTTTTGGGAAATTTACACCGTTAATTCTTTTAATTCAGCCTTTTTCAGCTTATAGATGGTATAATTTTGAAAGTTGCAGGTCAAAATACTAAAAAGTACCTTTTCTACAGGTTTTTAATGGACAAGAGGGTTTCTGGTGGCTTCGGCTTTAAACTGGATCCTTTGACGCAGAGGGTGGCTTCAATCAGCTTCAGATATAAAAACAGTGGTTAATTTTAGCTTCGGGAGAAGAAATCGATCAACAAGGGTTTAAAGCTTTTAAAACAATCGGGGTGGAAGTTTTAACCAGTCGGAGTGCAAAGAATACATATATCAATGATATATCAAAGTTTTATCTTTCAATATAAATCATTATAAATGTCATTTAATGCAGGTCTATTCCAAGGTAGGAGGCGGATTTGTTTTTTGAATACGAAAAACCATAGGTTGTTTTCGTGTTGGATAGAAGTGGTAAGCAGATTATTGCAATTCAAACGCGATTGAATCATATGTGGCCACGTTGCATCGGATGGTTTTACGATACAACCCATTTTGCATGATTTTGAATCAACAATGATCGATCAGTTTCAGAGCGCGAAAATGGTTTTCAACCGTAAAATATTTAAAATAGAAGCGAAGGGTTGAGATGGATTTAGAAGTTGTAGTGTAAACAGAAGTGGGGCCAGGCAGCTTCATATACACAGTACTTAATATATGTTTAAACCTTTCAAAATATATCGAATAAGTAAAGGTTAAAATCATATATAGGCGGGGTTATATGGTTGCAAAGGGAAATATGGGCAGTAACATATATAAAACATTTGTAACAATGTTTATATATATATGCAGGGTAAATGTATCAAAGGTTTATATACAAAGTATAATGCGCAAGAGGAGAGGTTTGAATTTAACCAAGGGTTTTATTTATGTACCAAACATGAGGTTTTATACATCGAGGAAGGTAAAAGGCTTAGGATAAATCATCTTAGGCTTTTAACCTTAGGTTTAAGCAATGCCGAAAATGGTATTTAAGTATTATAAAGGTGCAAAGATCAACCTTTATAAAACTTAGGATAAAATGATATAATGGGGGAAATATTTTTCACTTAGACATATATAAAACATGTCTAAAGTCTTTTTGTCTTTTTATTTTATTATATAGTTATAGACTATGGAAATGTCTATCACTATAGAGGGCGGGATATTTACATATGGTTAGTTTTATGCCAAAGGAATATTTTGGGATTTATTTCAACATGTGGGTAATTACTTTGGCATAAAAATTTTATAGTAGTGGGTTTTAGGGATAATAAAATAAAAGGATTTATAATAATAGGACAAGGACTTTTTATAGGGATTTAATAAATAAGTTAGAAGTTAATATGACATAGGATAATGAAAACACCAAAATGTATTTATATGACTAAGTAAAGAAATAATGTAAAAAATAAAAGCTTTGTCATTTGTAATTTGACCACTTTGACCTAGAATATAATATTTTTGGAGGGTTTTTACATTTTTATGAATGAAGGAAATTAGTCAAAAGGGGATTTTATTTTTCATTAAGTAAAAGGTCTTTACTTATGAAATTTAAGTGTAATGGATGAATGTAGGGTAAATGATGATAATCGTGGATTAACATAGGAATTCAACACTTTTTAACTTATCAGTCATTGAGCCTTGGGTCCGGTCCCAACAAAAGTCAGATAAATGCTCTGAGCCTCTTTGACTGAAAGTATAGAATGCATAATAACTACAGGGAAGGGGAAATTGGTGATTTTTCCTGGTGAAAATTATTTACATGATTCTCCCACTTCTTTCTACCTACCCAACTTTTAATCTAAAATTTTTCTCCCATTTGGAGGTGCATTTGAGCTAGCAACCTTGAACATTTTATTCTTTTGAAAGAAATAAAAACTATCTAAATATACCTTATATCATCCCAGGGCTGAGATTAAACTGATGAGCTCCTCTTTATTCTCTACCTATCTACTAATTATTCAAGATTAAACTGTCTGACTAATTTTTATTCACTATTCTATAAATATAAAATTGAAACATGACAAGTCAAGATTGAGCAGTTCAACTCATCATGGATTATGGAATTTATTGACACTCTACCATAATCATCAGTAAAAAATAACAGCATTTGGACTTGCTCACTTTCATGTTTTATTTCTTTTTCTTTGGGGTATATTATTTTTTCTAAGTCCTTTGATCTTTCTTTTAGGACTTTTACCCTCCTTTTGATTTTCTATTTTTTTTATTTTTTACAAAATATGGGAAAAAAACTTGCAAAAAGCAAGGTATGTACATATTTTTACAAGAATATCATAATTCAATTCCAAATTATGAATCCTATACTTATAGGACCCTAACAGCGGCTTCACATGGGGATGGCATTTCCTGGTGAAATGTCAGGAACTCTGAGATCAATAGCTTTCCATTTTGACCATGATGATCCTGTAACAGTCTTCTGATTTCTGCAAAAACTCATACTTATGACATTTTACTCTTCAAAGCTTAGGGCCTTCACTTCAGGCTTCAACTTTGGAAAGAAAACATCCAATCCAATCTAGAAACTGCAATGGATATTTACAATGATATAAAAAGGAAATTAGGACTAACTATTAGTTAACTCAGAGGAATAGTAGTGTTTAAGCATTATACCATTCACTGGTCCTTATGGAATGTCAGTTCCATCCAAATTTCTGATAAAAAATGCATTGTTACCTCTGTACCCATAAATGACATAAGGACCTTTCCATAGAAAGTCAAACTTTCCATGTTTTCCTTTTTTTTCTCTCATGGAATCCCATTTTAACACATTATCTCCTATGGAAAAGTCATCTTCTTTTGTTCTTTTATCAAAGATTTTCTTTATTTTATCT
Organism: Pinus albicaulis; assembly: GCA_034641835.2. Lineage (NCBI taxonomy): Eukaryota > Viridiplantae > Streptophyta > Pinopsida > Pinales > Pinaceae > Pinus > Pinus albicaulis. Next base: position 68,497,980 of record CM076573.1, on the reverse strand, counting down.
TGAATGACTTGAGATTTTTCATATACTTCTTCCCTAGTCTGCTGCAGATGAATAGTCTGATTTATCCTTCTTTGTATATCATTGAGTTCTACTTGTGATTCTTGGACAATTTTCATAATTGGAACACCTAAAGATGATGGAAAAACTACATCCATCCCATATACAATCTGGTAAGGAGATGTTCCAATTGACTTCTTGGTAGTAAGTCTATCTGTCCATAAAGCATAGAATAATTTTTATTCCAAGTCTTCTTATTTTCTTCAAGTAGTTTTTTGATGATACTCACACGGATTTTATTGGAAGATTCAGCTAGGCCATTACCTTAAGGGTAATAAGAAGTAGAATGGCCTAGGGTAATATGATACTTGTGACAAAAGGAAATCATTTTCTTAGATTTAAATGTAGCTGCATTATCAGTAATAATTTTCTGTGGGCATCCAAATCTAGATAAAATGTTGTTTTCTAGGAAAGATATAATGACTGAGTCAGTGGCTTGTCTAGTTGGGATGGCCTCAATCCACTTGGTGATATAATCTGTGGCGGTCAATATCCATTTTTATTGGCCAGAGGATGGGGGGTGAATTTCTCCAATGAAGTCTAAACCACATTGTTGAAAATGCATCTCAGTATAAATAGCTTTGAGTGGTAAAGATAACAAGTTCCTTTTTCCTTCCAAAATCTGACATTTGTGACATGAAGTAACAAATTTTTTCACATCAGCAAATAAGTAAGGCCAATAGAAACCATCCCTAAGAATCTTATATGTTGTACTTTTCCAATATAAGTGTCCTCCACAATCACCTGCATGAAATTCTCCAAATTTTGTCAGCTTCTGATTTCAGTAAAAAATTAAGTAAAATTCCACTTTGTTCTTTCCAATAAAGCATATTATCTAGAATACAATATCTCATTGCTTTAAGTTTGATGAATCTAGCTTTAGTTCTAGTTAATCTAGGAGGAGCTTGTAAATTTGTAAGTACAAAGATAGTATTTGAGTACCATGGTGAGTCTAGAAAGGCTTCACCGATCGATGGATTCGCCATCTCTTCCTGGTCATCAACCTAGGCAATAAAATTTATATCTAAAGCATTACAATTGGATTCAACCATTAACCTGGCTAAACCTTGTCCTTTTATGAGCTTAGTTGGTTTAATATCTATGTCATATTCAAGGATAGTGGCTATCCACTTTCCTCTTCTTCCATCTGGCCCATCCTGTTTAAGAATATCTTGACTACAGTATTGGGGACATAGGCAATAATGTGGGAGTAAAGAATGTAAACTCTGAAATATTTTATGGCTTTAACCAAGGCTAAAGCTTGTTTTTCCATTATGTTATATTTCAAAGATGAATATCTAAGGGTTTTACTAAAAAATGCTATGGGTTGTTCAAAACCTTGGTCATTTTTCTGCAGTAGAACTGCAGTTATGGTATTTTCTGAGGCAAATGAAAATATTATGAAATCTTTCTTGAAGTCTGGGCTGATTAGGATTGGTGTTTTTGTTAAAGCATGTTTAATATATTCGAATGACTATTTTTCTTCAACTTTCCATTTTAAAACAGAGTCCTTTTTTAACATGTTATTCAATTCTTTGATGATTTCTGCTAGATTAGAAATAAATCTTCTTAAAAAGTTAATTTTACCTAAAAATTCTTGTAACTCCTTAATGTTCCTAGGTGGTTGAATTTGCAATATGGATTCTATCCTTGCTGGATCTATCCTAATACCTTCCTTTGAAATTATGTGTCCAAGTAGTTTTCCTTCTTCTAGTCCAAAAAGAGTTTTCTTAGGATTTAATGATATACCATATTTTCTACACTTAATGAAAACTTGTCTCAAATGATCCAAATGTTCATTATCTGACTTAGAAAAAATAGTAATATCATCTAGATAAATAACCAAAAATTCATGTATTTTCTTAGCAAAGGCTATGTCCATAGCCTTTTGAAAAGTAGCTCCAACATTCATCAAACCAAAAGGCATTTTCACATACATGAAAGTGCCCCAAGGAGTGGTAAAAGCTGTTTTAGGTTGATCTTCTTATTGAACGAGTATCTAGTTATATCCTGAGAAACCATCTAATAAAGAAATCCTGGAAGATCCAACTACCCTTTGTAAAATATGATCCATCTTGGGTAAAGGGTAATTGTCTTTCAATGATACTTTATTGAGATTTCTGAAATCTACACATAATCTGATTTCACCAGTTTTCTTTCTTGTAGGTACTAAGTTAGAAACCCAATCAGAATATATGATTGGTGCAATTATTTGGGCATCATACATGCATTTAACTTCTTTTTAAATTAATGGTAATAGGACAGGATTAATCCTCCTCAATTTTTGTCTAAATGGTTTTTGATTATCTCTTATAAGAATCTTGTGTTGAATGATGTTGTTGTAATATGCTTTTAAATCTTCGTACCTCCATGCAAAAACATCTTGGTATTCCTTTAAAAGTTGAATATATTTTTATTTTTCTTGAGGGGGTAAATTTTTTGACAATATGATCAGTTTTGGTTTGGTGTCTGTCCCAATGTTACATTCTTCAATGTCAGACTTGACTGGTTCCATTTTAGGCTTTTTAGGCACATCATTGGAATCAAACAAGTCCTCCAAAGGAGTTAAACCCTTAGGTAAAAAATTATCTTTTAAATCTACATTTCAATTTCTTCTTCAATTATTTCCTCTATCTACCTTCTCTAAGTTATCTATGTCAGATTGAGTAAATACAGTGGGTTTGGTAAGTTTATGTGCATCTAATTTATTTATTTTACAATTATAATCTAAAACTATATTACATTCTGAATCTAAATTACCATCTGTGTCTATCATACAATTTTGAAATTCATCCTCACTATTCAAAAAATGGTAAATCTGTTCATCTTCAGAGAAAATCTGCCAATATTTAACATTATTAGGGATAATGGGTCTATATTTAACTTCAACAGTATATTTATGTGTTGGTTGAAAAGGTAAGTTACATGTGCTAGCAAAAGTTGCTAGGCAATGTGCTTGCAAATTTTGTTTTCTTGGAATAGTAGCAAACTTACATTCTAGTAAATCGTCACATAAATCAATTGATGCATCTCTATATCTGGCTAGTCTAGGATTATGAATAGAATAATCTCCATTTACTTGTTTAATGATTAAATATGAATCTCCCATAATTAAAATCCTTTGAACTCCTAAATTTTTGATGATTTGAAGGCCTAAGATAAGTGCTTCATACTCTGCCATGTTGTTGGTGCATTTAAAGTTGAGTCTAAAGGCATGTCCTTCTGAATGACTGGTCTCAATGTTTGTGATTCACACTCCATCTCCTGCTCCTGACTTATTCACTGAACCATCAAATTCTAAATGCCAAAGGTCTTGATGGAAAATATTATCATTGTTTGGTTTATGCTTTATTTAAATTAATTCAGTTTGGATCTCATTATTATTAGAGTGACATAAAATGAAAGAGTCAATATCAGTTGGTGTTGAGTAAATTAGGTAATTGATTGATCTCTCATCACTCCTAACCATGTATTTCATTGAATTTTCTCTGTAAAGTTTCTTAGGTTGTCCAAACATTGTTATGGTGGAATAGCTTGTCTAATTGTAGAGATCCCTGCAACTTAGCTCCCCATGAGCGAGAAAGAAGCATACCATACTTTGGTGGGATATCAACTACTACAATATCCATGACCATACTTTTATCAGGATATTGAACCAAATTGACACATAAGTCTTTTATCAATCATATGCATTTGACCTTACTTGAATCAAAAGAAAATAAATCTTTATAAGGCCTTGTTATTTCTAAATTCAAAGTTTCCATGATAGCTTTTGGCATTAAGTTGTGGGAAGCTCATGAATCTAACATTGCATTATGTAGAATTTGATCATGAATAGTAAGACTTATATAGAAGGGAGGAACTAATCCATCTGAATGTTTACCATTAACATCAGTGCCAAAAATTAATTCAGGCTGATCATCATTTAGATTAATAAAATCTTCACCAACATTCATATTCAAAGTTTTAGTAATTGTTGTTTTATACACATCATTCTTTACCAATTATGTCAAGCAAATTGGTATCTTTAACTTTGCTATTTCAGTTTGAATATTAAATGTTGGTTGAGTTTTACTAATCTAAATTAGTTCATCTTTTGTGACAGTTATCTGAGTGGGTTTTTCAGGTATTTCAACAAATGCACTCTTATCTTGAGTTGTCATATTGTTCTCTGTTTGATTTTCCTGACTCTTGTTGTCTTTAATTCTCTTTTCAGGCACAGATTCAGGGGCAGCAGGAGTTTTTTCAGATTTTGAACTTTCAGTAGAAGGTTTATTGTTAAGAGTTTTGGGATTTGCTGACTTATAATCAGCAGGATTCTTCTTAGGATCAGGAATTGTTGATTTTTCTGAATTAGGGGCTTTGGTAGTGTTTTTCTTTTGAGTATTACTAGATAATTGGACCATTTCTTCAGTGATGTCAACAATTTTTGGACTTGGCCCTTTTTTAGAACTGGGAGGATTGGAATTGCGCTTGTTTTCTCTTGGGAGAATTTGCAAAATCTTGGTTTTTGGTGCTTCTACATTCTTTTTAGTTTGATTTTGTGAAGTGTTTTTTGTAGAAGGCTCAGTGTTTTTTCTGTTTCTAAGGTTATACTGACTGTGAATTTCATTAATGGCGAATTCATAACCTTGTATGAAATCAAAGGATTCACCAGATTCTACTTTGAGGTGTTGAAGCTCAAAAAGTTCTTGATCCTCCTGAGTGAGGAAAATAGTTTTTTCTTCATCTATCCACATTACTATCTTGATGTCATCCTCATCTTCATCATCATTGTTTTGAGAGCTTTTAGCATAGTTCTCTTGGAATGGGGGCCTAATGTTTTGATCTGGAGAAGTTTCTTTACCTTTTCCAAGATTTTTGTTTTTTCTGTAGTTGGGATTTCTGATTTGGGGTTGGTTATCCCATTATGTTTTTTTCTCAATGTTGTCTAATATTTCAGCTACTCTTTCTAAATTTTTAGCAAAAAATTCAAATTTACCATCTGAGTTTGATGTTTCTTCTTTGATTGTGACTCTTCTTTCATTCCTAAGTCTGGATTTTCTAGCTAAAATATTAATTTCTACACTAACAACATCTAATTTCATTTGTTCTAATGTTTCATCATCTCTTTCTCTTAGTTGGTATGCCATATCTAGATCAAATCCATCAAGGAATTTAAGAAGCATAGAATATGGTGTAGGTTTAAGATCTGCAGAAATAGAGTTATAGACACTGTTGTATCTAGTGCAGTAATCCTGAACAGACTCATTAGTAGCTCTTTTTAAAGAATCAAATTCAGATAAAATTTGCAAAGGGTTATTTTTCTTTTCCCATTTATTTAGAAATTCTCTATGAAATGTAGCGAAATCAGCTATGCTACCAGCAGCTAATTTTTAAACCATTTCTTAACTTCCCAAGTTAAAATTTGAGCAAAAAACCTCACTTGAACATCTAATTCATCTATTTCATAGAAATCACAATAGGCTGTCATTCTAGTAACATGTTGTCTAGCAGTAATTTGTGACAGACCATCAAATAAAGGTGTATCTTTCTGATAATCTTGGGGCATATCATGAAGGTTTTGGGGTAAGACAAGAGGAGCATACCTAGTAGCCATGGCTTGGAGTTTTACTAAACTAGGAGGTATAACAGTAACGATAGGAGCAGTGTTGGATATGATAGCTGATGATATAGTGCTTATAAAACTAGTGGATGTAGTGGATTGAGGGTATGATGGAAATAAAATCCTAGGCTGCAAAGGCAACTTAGGAATAAAAGGTTATGTGGATGAACCAGAAGTGGAGTCTAAAAATGAAATGATAGCATACAGATTTGAATCTGTTGCTGGAATGATTGTTGTGTGCAATTGAGAAATTGGAGGCTTAAAGTGAGATAAAAAATGGGCTAATTTAATAGCTTCATCAACGTCTTTAATCCATGAAACATTAGTCCTTCCTACTTGACTTTGAGTTTCAAATTTATCTAATTTTATTTTTGCTGAAATAATATTTAGTTTTGTTTTCAAGAAAGAAGTAGAAACATAATCTATTACAGTATCTTTTAAATCAGTTTCAGATTTAATTCTAAACAATGATTGCTCAAATTTTAAATCAAAATCAATATCAGTTAAACTCACTAACTCTTTGGGTAAATAATTAGCTTTTCTCAAGGGCACTTCAGCTTCTAAATTGACACTTTTTGTTTTTTCCAATCTATTCTGGGTTATCTAATATAACTACAGGCTTAGGATATGGGTTAGACCTGGTATAGTAGGTTTTCCTAGAAGCCAGAATGACTATTTATGAATACCCACAACCCTTAAAACTAATATTAAAGTAAAAAGATAGATTAAATATCTTCCTTTAAGACTAATTTTAAAATAGGAGATTGTTTAGTTCCCCACTATGGTCGCCAATATGTTATCACCCTAGTAATTTCTAAATATTGTGGGCTTTTGATTTTTAGTTTTAAGAAAACTAGGGGTAACCACAAACCTACTTTGGAAATCTATGATCTAGCCTTCCTAAATTTCAAAGAGGGCTCTCTCTTTATGATTTAAGTTTGTTTCTGTTTAATATTTTAGGCTATTTATGATATTTCAATTTGGTTTTGGTTTTGAAATGTTTGGTGGAAGATAATATTACTTGAAGACAAATTAAAGAGGGATCTACGAGTCCATTGGGCTATGGATTCAAAGTCTAGCAAGCAGAACTAGAAGGCAAGTCCAAGAAGATGCTAATGTATTCAGGGCAAGGTAGATAACCCTCGGAGATTTGGATATATTGTTTTGATGTGATGGCTTGCTTCGGGATAAAGGGCAATGAAGGATCCTAATTTGATCCGGAAAAAATAGGAAGGAGGCAGGGGTCAAATGGGACTAGGAGTAATTAAGAATCCCTAAATCCAAAAATCAGTAGAAAACATTTAAATGATTAAGTAGTTAAGACAGGGAGTTCTTACACTAGTCCTGAAGTAGTTCTCCTAATTAATCATTAAGATTGAACAACTTAAATGAAATTGTATGTAACTCAGAATGGAAATAATGATAAGATAGATGCACTTTACTCTTTAACTTATCACATGAATCCTGAATTATGAAGTACAATTGGAAATTGTCTAGACTGCTACTTTGAAATCAACACATGTGAGCCTCCAACATACCAGCAAAATGTCTATAATATTCTTAGAAATTTTATTCCACACTAAACACTTCATAAACTAAAGTATTTATACAAATTTTTATTACAAAATATCCTAGAGAAATCTAGGAAATAAAAAATATCTTTACACATTAAGAGGGACAGCTTCTTAACAACTTAGATAGTTGTCCTCTTATCTAGAAAATTTAGTGCTATTTTATCTAACAAAACTTGTTTGTTTGAATAGTTGTCCATGCTTGCTGGCATATTGAAAAATATCTTTTTACAAGATGTCTTCACTGATACTCATTCCTCTTATACTCTTTGACCTTGTACTTTATCTCTGATACTCTTTCACGCTGTTTATTAACCATTTCACTGTTGTAAAAAGCAAATTACAATAGTCAAATCAACTAGCTATTGTTTTAATTTTTGACACACTTTAACTCTAGATTCTCACTTTCTTTAACCTGACAATTTGACATTTAACTGCTGTAAAAAGATATTTCTTAGCAATAAAAAAATTCAAAATCAAGTACTATGTTATTTGTTTTCTTCTCAAACTAATTTCTTCATGTGCACTATCTTTCACTGTTTTCTTTGTTGCTATAATAAATCTGTGAAGGTATGCCATTGTTCAGCATCTGGAATCTTCATACTTTTCAACTTTCTGTAGTTCTCCTCTGCTTCAGTGTACTTAGCAAAATTTGGCTTAATCACAAATAAGTGTTTGATTTAATTCTGAAGGAAGAATAAATCTTCAAGGTATTGGAGAACTACTTTCCCTGTTGGAGATTCTTGTGGTAGTTACTTATTCACTTGTTCTTTGGCATGATCTCTGATCTTCTTATCATATTCTTTCTGGTCCATTAACTTTTCATTGAATACATGTATGTCTGGAATGCTTGCTTGTCTGAGCATAGTATACTTTGCTAAAAACTTGGTAATGGAAAAATTCATAGCATCACATTTTTCTTTCAAGTTACTCATCAAATTTTTCTTTGTCAATACCTTTTTGATTTGCAATATAGCTTCTGTCCTATCGTGTATGTTCAATTCCTCTAGCTCAGTCCTGTATTTACTATTTAAGAATGTAATTAGCCTTTGTGCCTATGCTGGTTTGTTTGCTAATTCTTTTGTATTCCTTTGTATTTCATTTTCAGCTGCTAGGAGGAGGTCCCTTTGTTCATAAATTATGAGAATTGATGGCCATTGAAGATGTATGACTTCAATAATGTTGGCCTATAGCTGATTTCTTATATAAGAAATCTATGTGGTAAAGCTCAAATCCTTTTGAAGATTTTTTTACTTTCTCTTCAAGTCTTTTTGCTTTTTGTTCATAATTGTTTTCATTAATCAATGATGTTTTATTTGATACCTCCATATTTTGAATATTCTTCTTCAAATTGTTAATTTCATGGGTTTTCAATGTCATTTCTTCCATTTCTTTGACAATTTTCTCTGCATCATTTGACTGTTGCACCTGTGATGTTGAGGATTTAGTATTGGAAGTGGTATCTGATTACATTGACACTGCAGTTTCTAGTGGCTCTTTGGGTGCTAATTTATCTCCCAATGTATAAGGAACATCAACTGGAATAATGGGAATAACTGTGGGAATGGTGGAAGCATATGTTTCATTCACAGTTTCCTTTTCTTTCATAAGGATATCCATTTGATTTTCCATATACTTGACTTGAGCATTCAACTTTAATCCTAATTTCATCATTTCATCCTTTTCTGATTATTATTGAATTATTTCTTTTGTTTGTGGATTTTCGCTTTGAGGAAGTTTTAATTGCTTCCTCAAATCAGCAATAGCATCATTCTTCTATTTAATCAATTCTTGAGCAACCTGTATATTTGATGGATCCACCCCTATTTGTAGGAATATATCTTCTAAGGACTTAATCCTTAGGTCCTTTTCATGCAAAGAAGCTTTGTCTAGCTTCATCTGATCTTGTAAGTTGAAGACTGTATTTTGTAAATTCAAAGCACTCATGGTTTTAGTCACAACTTTGGAATAGAGCATTTCTGATGTATGTCTGTGAAACTCGATTTTATCAAGCTCATGGATGCTTTCTGAATCAACTTCCAATTCTATCTTTCTGTAATCTGAAACTATCTTGGGATCTGAAATGTTCGGTTGAAGAAAGGACATGATCATTTTATTAGTTGAATAATCAAAAGTAGTTAATAATCTTTCCTTATTGCCTAGTTTTTCTTTGAGAAATTGAGAGCAAATTTCTCTTTTAATTTCCTCATTTTTCTCCTTAAATTGCTTATACCTTCTTTTATATCAAAATCTCTTCCCTATGTTGTTTTAGAAGAAGAGCGAACTTGCAAACTAACCTTCTTTTCAATCATTTCCCTGCCCTTTTCATTTGCTGTAACCTGTTCCTTTTCCATCTCTGCTAATGTCTCATTTATTATTACTGTGGCTTCCTGATTTTCTGACTAGTCTTTATTCATTTCTTGACCATTGGTATCATCTATTTCAATGGCCTTTTCCTTTTCAGCAGTAGTAATTTTGGCTCTTTTGTTGTAAATTAATTTAAACTTATTCTTAGTAATAGTTTCATTTGAATAACCTTCGTCATCCCTTGATATTTTGTTTGAAACTTCTGACTGATTGGTAACTATCATAGCCTGTGAATTGTCTCCTTTTTTTACTATATCTGTATTAGCAGTATGGTCTACCAATGTGTTTTTTGCCCATTCTATTTGATTGGAAAACTTCTCAATATCTGGTTTTGAATCATGTATAAAGGGTGGAAGCTTGCATTTGATCCTTATAAAACTGAGGAAACCCTGGGGGTCATAATTCCACTGAAAACTTTCTTGAAATTGATATTCTGATAATCTTCTGGATATTTCTTTCTCAACCTCCCTATTGTTTATTATGAAAGGGCCAATCTGGTTCTTCAACTTAAACTGAGTCTTTTTGTTTGAGGCCATGAATTTTTTAGCATCTGCATTTAAAACCTGTCTTAAATATTCTAATGAAAAAACCCTGATGGTTAAAATTTTAGGTAACTTGTAAGGGGACAAATTGGTTCCAAATATTATTAATTTTGTGTGTCTCTCATATAAGTACCAGTCTCCTACTTTGCATTGTTCATACAATTTTAATATCCTTTTCATTTCCTCACTCACTCTGGGCTGTTCTAACTTGTACAATAAATTCATGGCTGGTGTGATGAATAAGTCTGAAAAATATTTATAACTGAATTCATTTCCTTCCTTTCTGAGCAAGGATGTCCAAAATATCACTGATAGAGGTTGGCCCTCTACATTCATCTTTTGTAAAGTAATGGGAAAATGCTCAGCTTGAAGAAAGAGAAACAAATAGAATAGATATGATGAATATCTAAATACTCCTTCTGTTGGAAATCTTGTTAACTGATGATGGATGTTATCATAAATGAATCTAGGAAAATCAAAGATCATGGCAAGAGGCTGCCCAGGAGACAATGTAGATAGAAAACCAAAGATGGATTCATCAGTGAATTCATCATTAAAGTATCCTAATATAAATAATAACAGGGAAATCACCTGTCTAGAAGCTTCAGGGAAATTTGAAGTGGAATAAGGAGGATTAACCTTTGGGATGTCTACATATGCAGGCATGAAATTTTGAAAGGTCATAAACCTCTTAGGAAAATTATCCCTAAATATAACTGGGTCAATGATTCAATAGACAATGGAACTACTATGGGATCAAATTTTAATTGAAGCATCTCATTTACATATTCTATTGTAATGGAAAACAAAATCTCCCTATCTGCATTCACAATGGATCTTTGATCAGGAACTACATATTTGGCCAAATTGGACTCCCAAATAGGTATGCCATCTTGATTTTTATCCAAAAACTTATCATAACACCAGTTATGAATCTCTAGTAGATTAAATTCCACTACAGGGTCTGCAATCTTGTAATCTAAATCAGTTAAAGGAATGCTTTATTCAGTGGAAATTGGAGGTTGAAGGGGATTAACAGTGGCAGCAGTATTATTAGTAATTACTGGAGTAGGTTTTTTTTATTTTTGAGGATTCAAGTTTGGAAGGCTTGACTGTTATAGATTTAGTAGCTTTGGAGCCTGCAGCTTTGGGGGTGGCCTATTTCTTAGTCATATTGTAACAACTAAAGCAAGTTTATACAATTTTCTATAGTTAATTTTCACAAATAAATGGAAATTGAGCAATTGTTGGGAAATGATTATCTTCAAAAGTTTGCTTATTGCTCAATTTGGGCTTATCTGAGATAAAACTGGATTAAGACAAGAAACAGGGTTTCCTGAATGGTACAAATGTGGAAAGAAGTCTTTTAATCAATTTGTAGGCCTTTATACTTCTTCTGTGTTTGGAATTGGTCTTCAAGGGTTAAAATATGATGTAAACTGAGGATTTTTTACTTTGAACGGTTGATAGAGGAATATAGGCTTTCTGGAAAAAACTGGCCAGGGTTTTGCCTGTTTTTTGGCAATTTACACCGTTAATTCTTTTAATTCAGTCTTTTTCAGCTTACAGATGGTATAATTTTAAAAATTTCAGGTCAAAATACTAAAAAATACCTTTTATGCAGGTTTTTAATGGATGAGAGGGTTTCTAGTGGCTTCGGCTTTAAACTGGATCCTTTTACGCAGAGTGTGGCTTCAATTAGCTTCAGATATATAAAAACAGTGGTTATTTTAGCTTCGGGAGAAGAAATCGATCAACAAGGGTTTAAAGCTTTTAAAACAGTCGGGGCAGAAGTTTTAACCAGTCGAAGTGCAAAGAATACATATATCAATGATATATCAAAGTTTTATCTTTCAATATAAATCATTATAAATGTCATTTAATGCAGGTCTATTCCAAGGTGGGAGGTGTATTTGTTTTTCGAATGCGAAAAACCATAGGTTGTTTTTGCATTGGATAGAAGTGGTAAGTGGATTATTTCAATTCGAACGCGATCGAATCATATGTGGCCACGTTGCATTGGGTGGTTTTACGATACAACCCATTTCACGTGATTTTGAATCAATAGTGATTGATCAGTTTTGGAGCGTGAAAATGGTTTTCAACCATCGGATCTTTAAAGTAGAAGCGAAGGGTTGAGATGTATTTAGAAGCTGCAGTGTAAACAGAAGTGGGGCCAGGCGGCTTCATATACGTAGTAGTTAATATATGTTTAAACCTTTCAAAATATATCGAATAAGTAAAGGTTAAAATCATATATAGGCGGGGTTATATGGTTGCAAAGGGAAATATGGGCGGTAACATATATAAAACATTTGTAACAATGTTTATATATATATATATATATATATATATATATATATATATATATATATATATATATATATATATATATATATATATATATATAGATATGCGGGGTAAATGTATCAAAGGTTTATATACAAAGTAGAATGCGCATGAGGCGAGGTTTGAATTTAACCAAGGGTTTAATTTATGTACCAAACATGAGGTTTTATACATCGAGGAAGGTAAAAGGCTTAGGATAAATAATATTAGGCTTTTAACCTTAGGTTTAAGCAATGCGAGAAATAGTATTTAAGTATTATAAAGGCGCAAAGATCAACCTTTATAAAAAACTTAGGATAAAATGATATAATGGGGGAAATATTTTCCACTTAGACATCTATAAAACATGTCTAAATTATTTTTGTCTTTTTATTTTATTACATAGTTATAGACTATGGAAATGTCTATCACTATAGAGGGCGGGATATTTACATATGGTTAGTTTTATGCCTAAGGGATATTTTTGGGATTTATTTCAACATGTGGGTAATTACTTTGGCATAAAAAGCTTATAGTAGTGGGTTTTAGGGATAATAAAATAAAAGGATTTATAATAATAGGACAAGGACTTTTTATAGGGATTTAATAAATAAGTTAGAAGTTAATATGACATAGGATAACGAAAACACCAAAATATATTTATATGAGTAAGTAAAGTGATAATGTAAAAAAGCAAAGCTTTATCATTTGTAATTTGACCACTTTGACCTAGAATATAATATTTTTGGAGGATTTTTATGTTTTTATGAATGAAGTAAATTAGTCAAAAGGGGATTTTATTTTTCATTAAGTAAAAGGTCTTTACTTATGAAATTTAAGTGTAATGGACGAATGTAGGGTAAATGATGATAATCGGGGATTAACATAGGAATTCAACACTTTTTAACTTATCAGTCATTGAGCCTTAGGTCCGGTCCCAACAGAAGTCAGAGAAATGCTCTGAGCCTCTTTGACTGAAAGTCTAGAATGCAGAGTAACTATAGGGTTGGGGAAATTAGTGATTTTTCCTAGTGAAAAGTATTTACATGATTCTCCCACTTCATTCTACCTACCCAAATTTTAATCTAACATTTTTTCTTCCATTTGCAGGTGCATTTGAGCTAGCAACCTTGAACATTTTATTCTTTTGAAAGAAATAAAAAATATCTAAATCTACCTTATATCATCCGAGGGCTCGAATTAACCTGATGAGCTCCTTTTTTTTCTCTACCTATCTACTAATTAGTCAGGATTAAACTGTCTGACTAATTTTTATTCACTATTCTATAACAATAAAATTGAAACATGACAAGTCAAGATTAAGCAGTTTAAATCATCATGGATTATGGCATTTATTGACACTCTGCCATAATCATCAGTAAAAATTTGTGGCATTTGGACTTGCTCACTTTCATGTTTTATTTCTTTTTCTTTGGGGTATATTATTTTTTCTAAGTCCTTTGATCTTTATTTTAGGGCTTTTACCCTCTTTTTGATTTTCTATTTTCTTATTTTTTACAAAATATGGGAAAAAACTTGTAGAAATCAAGGTATATACACATTTTTACAAGAATATCATAAGTCAATTCCAAATTATGAATCCTATACTTATAGGACCCTAACATGGGGAAGGACTGCTACTGGCTGTGTGCGCGAAGATCCAGAGTCCTGCTATGTGCGGACCCTACTGCTGTGTGCGCAGGCTGGGATGGGTATTGTAAGAGGAAATTGATGAATTGATGAATAATAAAGGTTGTTTGAGAACTGAATCTATGTGTACTGTTTATGTGAATCATTGGTAATTTTTGTATTATGCGTATTCTATATTCAGCTATGAAATTTCTATGTAAGTGTTTTTACTGCATCTAGATCTGTTTTGTTCTGTTTTATGCAATACTAAGCTACTATCTTAGAAGTATAAGATTATTAAGCACCATAATATAATTGACCTTGCGCACGTGGATGCGAAAAGAGACCTATAAGCCCTGCTTGGGAAGATCTGGACATCTCGAGGCAGGACACATCTCTGCTTGCCTTAGCGATCCTTTCTCAGGGTGCAGAAACCTGGTTCCAACACCCACCCATACTACTTCGAGTGAGACTTTGACCTGCCCAAGTATGTCACTACCGAAAGGGCCAATAGTATAGGGTTTTTTTGGAAAACCTTGAACTCCAAACCTGGGTCAAGACCCCTCGATCCAACACCTATTTATCCCTACCTTGGCCCCATTCAAGCTCCATGACAGCCCTCTGCAAGATTTACCTTCCTCCCTCATAACATATACCTTTAGTTCTTATTTCTCTGAAGCCACTCTTCCCAAATGACTATCTCGAACACCTTTCCTAACTCACCTAGGGAAAACATCAGGGCCCATATGTGTTCCTTATCATTCGTATGTGTGTTATTTCGCCTTTCCCCCCTAGAGAGCTCTAATAACCACCTAACTCATAAGAAGGCCCTAGCATGATCCGTTGACCTTGCGGCTAGGTGACCCTGCGACCTAGTTGCTGAGTTGCGAGGTCGCCAAGTCGTTCACCACCTAGCATCAACCCACCACATGACCTCGCGATCTAGCGACCCAATGACCTAGTCGCAAGTCGCCAAGTCGCGTTTCTCTGAGAATTCGCACCGACATGACCTAGCGACCTAGCGACCTTGTCGCAAGTTGCCAGGTCACGTTTCTTTGAAAGTGTGCACCATCGCGACTTAGTGACTCAGTGACCTGGTCACAAGGTCACCAAGTCGTAGGTCTACCCATTTCCTTGAATGGTTAATCAGAGGTAGCAGCAGCCTAAGTATTTATAATTATGTCATCTGTCTTATCCTGGGACTATTTCATGAATATGCCAGGGAACATCGAAGCCGAGCTCGAGTGTGTGTCCATCTCTTTGGCCTCAAGTGATATGGGGCCCCCGGCAGTTCAAAAAAGAAACAAGAGTCCTGAGGTAGAAATTTCAGAAGAAGAGATACCTCCTTCCCCTCCCCCTATCTATGGAGACACTGCTTGCATGTTTAGGAAAGGAGATAGCATGAGTTAGTATCAGGTATACCAAGAGTTCACGAAGCCTGAATTTCCAAAAGACCTCCTAGACTGGTAGGTGTATGTTCAGGTCAAGAGGTCTAAACTTCACTACGTGGGGGCTCATCCACCCATTTTTCCATGCACAAATATGATCAAATGGATCTTGCAAAAGGTCGACTCTAGAATCTGGGTCATTCGATATCATTCAGGAAAGTCATTTATAAATTTGAATGTTAGGTCCCTATATTACTAGTTTAATCCCTTATTGTTATTAGTGTAGCCCCCGTATTGTTATTGTTGTACCCCTGTAACCCTAATATTGTTATTATTGTGCCCTTACATTGTTATTGTTAGGTCGGCTAGGATTATATTGTGGGCCCATGGAATCCTATATATAGAAGGAGGTTTTGTACATTTGTAGCATCCAATAATTGTTCATTTATGTAATGTATTGGAGGTTGCCCCCTTGAATTGGCTGATTTCTAAGGCGTTGATCTCTCTTTTCTTCTATTTTTGGAGCTAGCTTCATAACATTTGGTATCAGAGCTTTAGATTCTAGGGTTTCACTACTCCAAACAGGTCATCATGGCCTTTTCACTATAAATTTTTTTCTACGAAGTTTTATAAGCTAAAATTTTTAGAGTGTGAAGCTGAAATCCTAAGGAACATCATCGCAAAATGTCAGAGCTTGGTTTGCAATATTTTCAGAGATATGATCTACGGTAGTTAGGAATTTTCGGAGGCTCCTGAATTTAACCTAGAAAATTAATCATGGAATTTTCGCTATAAATACTTTTTTGTGAGGTTTCAAAAGTCGACATTTTCACAAAACGAAGCCAAAATCCTAAAGAACCTCTTGTAGAAATTTTAGATCTTGGTTCGCAATATTTTTGGATATATGATCTATGGAAGTTAGGATTTATTCGGGCTGCTGAACCGTGGGAAAAACGTCATAACTCTCTCTATGAGCGTCTGATTTAGATTCTATAAAAAGAGACTGCAAGTACACAGACTTTAGTACTTATTCTATAAATTTTAGATCCAACAGAGGAAACAGTGACACGTGGCAAGTCATACAAGTTTTCACTACTGAGATAGTCCATAATTATGTCATTGTGGGAGATTGGACATAACTTTGTCTTGAAGATTCCAACTCAGGTCAGACCTTTGGCATTCGAAATATGATTCAGAGGGCTACTGCAAGGCCAAATTTCAGATATTGAAGATCTGAAATCACAGAGATAATTCCGTTTCAATATCAAGCTCCTCAAAAGCAAGAAAAAGGTGTGTATTTTTTTTCGAATTACATAAGTCGCATTTGAAAAAAAATAGTTTGAATTTATTCCAAGGGCATATTGAAGCATAGATGTCAGTATTGGGTTTGAAAATGCCCCCTAAAAAGAATTCAACACCCATTAAGCCTTCAGAAGGCTCTACTATGACTCATGAAGATGAAGAAATGCAACATGAGATGTCAAAATTACAAGAGCAAGTGCACCTATCACAAAGAGCAACAAAAAATGAAATGGAAGTTTTGAAGAAAGGCGTGGAAAATAAGATGGGTGGTTTAAAGAAAGGCATGGAAGCTAAGATGGAGGGCATGGAAGTTGGCATGGAAGCTAAGATGGAGGGCATGGAAGTTGGCATGGAGGGCATGTTAAGAATTATGGGAGAATAGCAGCACCTCTAACAACATTATTGAAGAAAGGTGCATTTTCATGGAATCATGAAGCAATTAAGGCCTTTGAACATCTTAAAGAGGCAATGTGTCTAGCACCGGTCTTAGCTATGCCAAACTTCACAAAAACCTTTATTGTGGAATGTGATACCTCAGGGAATGGAATTGGTGTTGTTTTAATGCAAAAATGAAGACCCATTTCTTTTGAAAGTTGTCCAATCAAAGGGAAGTATTTATAGAAAGCTATTTGTAAGAAGGAAATGTTAGAAATACTACATGCACTAAACAAATGGCGACCTTACCTAATGGGAATACACTTCAAGGTAAAAAATGATCATGATAGTCTTAAACACTTTTTGGAGCAAAGACTATATTCAAAAGAGTGGAAAAAATGGGTCAAAAAGATGTTGGGTTATGAATTTGAAATAATCTACAAAAAAGGGAAGTTAAATGTTGTTGCAAATGCACTCTCAAGAAAGAATGAAGAGGTGGAAGCATTGCTTTGTGCCATTTCTATTATCCAACCAGATTGGATAACCGAAGAAAGGGATGAATGGAAGAAGGACGAAGAAGTGTGGACATTCATTCAAAAGTTTCAACAAGATCCTAGTACATCTGATACATTTATTTGGAAAAATGATTCCTTATGGTACAAAGATCACTTATATCTTTGTAAGAATTCCCAACTAAAACAAAAGATTATTTTGGAATTACACACTTCTCCTTTAGGAGGACACTCAGGATTTTTAAAAACTTACCACAGGGTGAAGAAAATGTTTTTTTGGGATGGCCTTAAATCTGATATTCAAAAGTTTATGGCGAAATTTTTGGTTTGCCAGAAAAATAAAGTTGAGACAATTAAGACCCTGGGTCTTCTACAACCTTTATCCATTCCAAGTCAACGTTGGGAGGAGATTTCAATGGATTTTATCATAGGTTTACCTAAGTCAGAAGGAAAGAGTGTCATCATGGTAGTTGATAGACTTACCAAGTATGCACACTTTTGTGCATTATCTCATCCATTTAAAGCAAGTACAGTTTCTACTACATTTATGGACATAATTCAAAAGCTACATGGAAACCCAAAGGTTATTGTGAGCGACAAAGATCCCATTTTTACTGAAAATTTTTCGACGGAGTTATTTCTTGTTTGGGTACTCAATCAACTCATAGCTCATATTATCATCCTCAATCCGATGGTCAAAATGAGATAGTGAATAAATGTTTGAAAGGATATCTTCGTTGTTTTGTATCTGATAAAAAAACACAATGGGTCAAGTGGTTACCTCTCGCTCAATAGTGGTATAACACTTCCTTCCATACTGCAGCAAAAATGACCCCATTTATGGCACTTTATGGATATCATCCACCATCCATCAAATCATCTTTAAGAGAAAATTCTAAGGTTCAAGTAGTGGAAGATCACATTGAGCATCAACAAGAAGTTCTCCAACTATTAAAGGATAACCTAAATTTGGCGCAAAATCGAATGAAACAACAGGAAAATCAACATCTCAGCAAGAAAATTTTTGATGTAGGAGAGTGGGTATTTTTATGGCTACAACCATACAAACAAATGTCCCTCAAGCAAGCTAAGAAGGATAACAAATTATTGCTGAAGTACTATGGTCCTTACAAGGTGTTGCAAAATATTGGTACTATGGCATACAAATTGGAACTTGCTGCTTCTTCGTGAGTGCATCCAGTTTTCCATGTTTCATGCTTAAAGAAGGTTATAGGTGAAAATCTTCCAGTTCAAACAATATTTCTACAACTTGATGATGAAGGAAAATTCATATTGGAACCTAAAGCGGTCACGGAAACAAGAACTCGACAGCTACGAAATCGATCAATTTCAGAGTATCTCATCAAGTGGAAGAACTTACCCACTAAAGATTCTACATGAGAGGATAAGAATTTTATACAGAAGCACCCAGAGCTACTCAAGCGTTGAGTACAACACTTTTTTGAAGGAGAGGGGAATGTTAGGTCCCTATATTACTAGTTTATTCCCTTATTGTTATTAGTGTAGCCCCCTTATTGTTACTGTTGTACCCCTGTAACCCCAATATTGTTATTATTGTGCCCTTAAATTTTTATTGTTAGGTCGGCTAAGATTATATTGTGGGCCCATGGACTCCTATATATAGAAGTAGGTTTTTATCATTTGTAGCATCCAAGAATTGTTCATTTATGTAATTTATTGGAGGTTTCCCCCTCAAAGTGGTTGATTTCTAAGGCGTTGATCTCTCTTTTCTTCTATTTTTGGAGTTGGTTTCATAACACTGAAGGGGAAAGATGCGGAGGTCTACTATGCATTCCCCACCCAAGAACAGACTTTGAATGCTGAATGGGCTACTACTCATGCATTTCTCATACCCAATACCTTAAGAGGATTGTGGGAGGACCCAGAAAAGTTGAAGTTCAGGAAGGACCAGGAATATAAAACAACAGGCCTCAAGAGAGTCTACAAGTTGGTGGTGGAAATGTTATGCAAGATGTATGGCTGACAAGATGCCACCATTTTCAATCGTACTTGGGTTTCCCTCATGTACGTTGTTACTACATACGACACCCGCTTCAACTTGGCCAACCTAATAGTAGCAACCCTTAGATCAAACATATCATCAGCGCAAGCACCCAATGAACGGTGTGCATCCAAATTTTATCTGGCCTCCTTTCTGTTGGACGCATATGCACGAGATGTAAGTTTATTGGATGGTCTCATAACTGGGATGCAGAGTGTGGCGAGCCAATCCATAAAGAGTTGTAGGTATTCTAGGCTTCCAAGGACAAGAAAGATATAGATTCGATCTCACACAACTTCATTCCCATGCTCTATAGAAGACTGTTCAAAAAGGATGCCCCATGCATGTCCAGGTGAGCCATGGAGACAATAACTCAAGTGGCCAACTATTTTCCTATCATAGATAGCACTTTCATCTGGGTATTCGGGTTGCTCAAGGCACCCCACGCACTACCCCAGTTCATCAATAATAAATTATTCTTGCAAGAATTATGCTACCAGATGACAGGCGGGTTTTCAAATTTTCTCACCAAGGGCAAGAAAAAACCATGGCCTACCCTCCCGCTTACTATCGGTGCCTACACGGTCAAATATTTCAGGTAAGTAGAAGCAAAGGCTAAGGAAGCCAGGGGTTTTCATTTACCACCCGGACCACACATGTCATATTATCCTGAAAGAATCATTCCCTCACATTTCAAGCGAGCCAAGTTCAAGTGGAGTTACCAGCACATGGAATGCCCTGCCGAGGATCAAATCAAGAACTAATAAAACAAGGACAGGGAGGTTGCACCGGAAGAATCAGATAATCAATATGAACAGGATGATCAAAATGAAAAATAAATAACCAACACACTAGGCGAAGCCTCATCTTCTAAATCCAAAAAACCAAGGATTGATATGGGGAGTAGTCTCTCTAAACAACAAGAGGAATGAAGAATAAAAGAGGCTAAGGCACAACAATAAGTCAAGGAGAAAGAAAAAGTAGAAGAACTCAAAAGGACTCAAGACACCCTAGCACAACAGAAAGGGGAGGACAAGCAAAAGAAACAACTAAGGGAAGAGCAAAAGAAGAAGTAGGCAGAAGAAGCCCACAGGAAAAAGGAGGAAGAAGAACAAAAGAGGAAAGAAGAGGAAGAACAGACAGAGGCTAAGCACAAGCTAAAAGAAGAACTAGATAAGGTAGAGACTGAGCACCATATAAAAGAAGAACAGGATAGAGCGGAGGCCAAAGAGAGAAGGAAGAAAGAAGAAAGTCAGAAGTCACATCAAGATCCCTCCAAGGAAGCAGGGGGCAGTAAAAATCCACTCCCAGAGATAGGTGAACAGACAAAACTACCACACATTGATGTGCCTCAGACCACCCCCATGACAAGTGTGCATTTTCCTCTCTCAGAACTTGGTGCCTCCAAGGAACAAGAAGATGAAGTCTTGGATCTGACAAGGCTAACCTATGACCTGTTCACGCACAAGATTCGGCAAGAGAAGAGAAGGTGTTTAGCGTGGAACCCTGCCGCACCTCTCACAGCCACAACGGAAAGGGATATAGTCTTGGATACTATAACTAGTCCAATTATGATTGCATCAGTTGGTACCGCCCTTACAGCAACCACAGAATAAAATGCTAGCAGAATGAGCAGAGAGATTCTCTCTTTATAAAACAAGCTGAAAATTTCTTAGCAGAGAGCAGCTCAGGCTGAACAAGACATGAAGGGGATGGAGGAAGAAGTTCAAAGGCTACATTTCAAGAGCACCCAAGCCAACAAACTACCATTCACCATTCAAAGGGAGTTAGGAACTCTGGAAGCCACTATAAAACAATTATACGAAGAGATGTTCACGATAAAACAGACAGTCGCTCCATTACTGAAAGCACAAGCAGAAACCAAAAGGAGGACTGCACAGATAAAGGAGGCCTCCACTACTTTGGATAATATGTTGGAATGGTAAAATATATACCCACAGGCTCCTGACACTCTACCTAGGAAGGACTGGGTCTACACCCAGAATGACAAGGTTCAGATTCGAATGAAGATACAGTCCAAAGACAAGCTGGTCAAGTATCTAGAAAGGGTAATGTCTTCATATGAGCATCTAATCAGTGGGATCGATTCAATAGCAGAAACTCGCCACATTCCTTCTCTGGGTACGTTGGACACTGAGAAAACAAGAGAAGAGGTTGCTTAGGACATTCAAACATTCCTGTAACCCATGAGACAAGCAGCTACCTCTCAGGGTCTCCTGGCCTCACAGGAAAATATCATTCATTTCATCATCACTCCGGTCCGAATCTACACTAAAATGGCTTTTCTATCCAATTAGATTGCAGTAAAAAGGCGCAACTTAATCCCAGATGATCTTGAGTGCTTCCATATATTGAAAGAAGATACTCCCTAGGTAACTCCCATTGCTGCAGATTATCGATCATGGCAAAAATATCTCAAAGATCAACAACAAGTAGATGTATCAGACCTTGCAATCACATAGTTTCTTCCCTAACCAAGGAAAAGACACAAGTCGCAGGTCGCAACAGGCAGGCAGTCACAGGTCAAAAAAGACACAAATTCGCAGGTCACCCCGGAGCTAGGTCGCAAGTCACAAATGTCTCTCGGGTTGTAGAGTATGTCAACAGTCAGGAATGTGAAAATTCAGGGACACCCAAGGGTCAATTTTGTTCTATAAATACTCCCTCTGGGGAATTGTAGAAGGAATTTTTTTTTGGGACTCCAAAGGATCAAAGAGAATTGTATAGCATTGAATACAACTTTCTAAGAATGAATACAAAAAAATGTTTTGATTCCACTCTTGTATCTGATGAGGACTCATGTCTTAACATTATGAATATTTTTGTCTCATGTATCAAATATCTTTTATCATTAAATTATCTACGTTTTCTGCTTATATCATTTATACATTTCAACTCACTTAATGTGTTAATGATATGGGTTATTTAATTAGGAGATGTTATCAAATTCGTTATTAACATTCATCTTATCTTTGAAAATGCTTAAGGAAGTGAAAGGTGTTTTGACCATAAAGGACTATTTCTTTTGTGGTTTGAATAGCTTCTACAAGCATGACCCTAATGATGTGCTGCTAACATCATTTCCTTTGGCTACATGCTTTAACTCGTATTGTTATTTGTAGTGTTTTATGTTCATTGAGACTCATAAATTTTTTGTCTTTTTTTTTTCAAATAATTGTGTATTCATAGGTCTGCAGGGCTCATTTGTGTCCGAGAAAATAATATTCAGTGGTAGACGGACCCACAGCTTGGACGAGATCCTTATCACAAATGGTTTAGAGTCTAATTGGGACTTTATACCGAAGAGATCCCTTACTGTTGGCCGGACATTTCTTCTTGTCAACAGATTTGGCGCTATAAGGAGGGATAAATGGTAGGCTTCCAGCACACGAGTAACATCCCATTGCAAACCCCACAGGCAGAGATCATGTATGAAAATATCGGTTCTCCGCCCCGTGAAAATTCCCTAGAGGATGAACCCGCTTATTATGAGATCATTGCTGACCAGTTGACGACCTTGCACCCGATCTCCCGTGATCTCATCAGAGTCTTGCAAAACGTCCCAGCCACCGGTTCCCTAGCCAACCTTCAGACTCCTGTAGCTTATCAAACTCGCCAGGGGGTCCTAGTCAACTCCATACCTCAGCTGATAGGTCTCATGATTGAAGATTATGCAGATGCAATCGAGCATAATTCAGCAGAGCCCCCGAACAGTCCTCGAGGGATAGAAGGAGGCGGCCCTGAAATTACTAAAACCCAACCTAACGCCGGCCCTCAACCCGAACAAACTTTGAATGATGACACTCAAGCAAATAACTAACTTGGTGGATGAACTGGGAGGGGTCAGGGAAACAAGGGCCAGGGAGACAAAGGCCATGGACAAGGTCGAAATATAGGCCACCCCCACCACAACCGAAACCAAAACAAATTTCCCTTCCTTTATAACTGGAGGAATATTAGGATCATAGGAAACCTTGGGAGAAATCAAGACATGCACTCTCACCATGAGGGCGAAGCCTTTGGGTCTGGCTTGGGGAGCGATTCTGAGAGTGAAACATGTCATATCTACATACCGCACCACCAGCAGGCTAGGCATGTACAGTCTCTAGCTTAGATGGCACAATCCCCCCAGGCCTCCACGGTCCCCTCCATGACATGCCCCGACACCCTGAGAAACACCTCCCTAAGTTTGACCCTGAGAAGGGTACGCTAGTCGAAGATCACATAAGCAACTTCTACTTGGCCTTGCAAATGATGAGAGTGCAGTCTAATGATGTAGCATGCTGGCTCTTCCCTCATACCTTAGAAAATAAGGTTGCTACATGGTACCGTTCTCTCCCTGTTACTTCCATTTCTTCCTGGGAGAAATTTTTCTGCACCTTCCTCTAGAATTTTTCGGAAGACAAGACTCCTTCCATGCTCCTCATAGATCTTAATACCTTGAAATGCCAGAAGAAGGAGAAATTCAAAGACTTTAATCAATGCTTCACTACTATATTGAAAAAATTCCCTCCAAACATGGCCTTGGATGATTCCATCACTACTGATTACTACACAAGGGCTCTCCCTCAAGATATCATCGTGTTCGTAAAATGTGAAGCCAGAGCTACCCTAGCAGCAAATTACACCACCCCCTTGGTGTTGAAAAAGACATGTTTTCCATAGGATCCATTGATCATGATGGCCGAGATGACTCAAATCCGGCTACGAAGAGAACCTAATCTTCAACTCATAAGCTCGGAGACAAAGACAAATACCCCTTCGATTTTGAAAGTATCACAAAGTATCTCAAGCTGTTAAAAAATGAAGTCTCTGATCTCAAGAGAAAGAACAATGACTCCATATCAGGTACCAAAATGCAGAAACCATTCTTTAGGAAGAATAATCCTGCTGTTAGCCAGCCTTTGTCAAACCCAAACTCCAGCCTCAACGTGGAAGAAATAGGAAAAGATAATTTCTGCTCTTTCCATCAAGCATCCCACTTAGAGAAGACTTGCCCTCAGTGGATCAACAGCATGATCGCCATGGCGAATCAAGTCTTAGAAGACCAGGCAATGGGGGATTTAAAGAGGAGGCTATTTCAGATGACAAGGACACCTCTCCCCTAGATAAGGATATAGGATCCACTGTCCTCGCCTTCAAGATAGTCCGTGGGGAAAGCCCCCCTCCCACAACTGAAATAAACCTGGCCGAAAACCCTCAATCCAAACCCCCTTGAAATTATAACTTACAGAGTAAAGGCACGGTTCTGAAGTAGTCCTTCTAGGAAAAGAGAAAATATTTCTTAAGGAAAATCGCACCACCAAACAAAGAGAACCAAACCGCAACTCTCGAAAAAACTAGCCCAACCAATGCCCGAGTGAACCCAAAGGCTAGATCGTCATTAGGTTCTCTGAAAGCCTCCACTGAACCTATCTCACACCCAGATTCCGGGTATAACATTATCGAAGATATGAAGAAAATGTGGGCCAACATTTCCCTCTACAAACTCGCTCGTATTGCTAATCAGCAAGATTTGATTCTCAAATAATTTGCCAACCCCCCAATGTCCAAACCTGTCAGTACCATGTCTACCCACACTGCTGCTAGTCCCCAGTCTATTGTGAATGTTGTTAATGCAAACTCTAGGGGATCCACCCCCCCTTTCCTCCTATCTTTCGAAATCTTCAACTTCAATGTCCATAACTGCCTCATCGATTTTGGCGCATCCACAAATGTTATGCCCTTTTTTGTATGAGAGAAGTTAAAAATCCTCCCCGAGAAAAATGACGCCAGGATCATTCAACTCGATAGATCCCAGGTTTCTATCATGGCTGAGTTGAGTAACGTCATCATCCACTTATCCTTTGATTCTAGGGTGCATCAGTGCATAGACATAGTGATCGTGGACATCCTCAAAGTCTATGGTCTTCTCTTGAGCCAAGACTAGTCTAGCAAGCTGCAAGGATACTTTTCCACTGACTAGTCCCACCTGTGGCTCCCATACAAGGGTAGGAACAATAAAATCCGGGTTGAAAGTGAGCCTTACATGAAGCACACAGTGATTGACCTAGACACGAGTAATGAACCAGTCAATTTCGCACAAGAGGAACTCTTTATGTGTTTCTTAGAATACATTTTTGGGTGCTACCAAACCCCCCAATCTTCGGTCACTCAAGCCATCCAGTTAGAACTTGTGTTTTTCACTGACAACAACTCTACCTCAATAAAAGAGCCGTTGAAGCCGTTTCCCCGAGTACATCTCCTATGTGCTCGGATAGCCTTGTGAAACTAGAAGATAAAATTTGGACCTTGTACTACAACGGTTTCAAAACCCATGATGGGGTCAGCGCAGGCTGTATAATGTTGGACCCCTAGAATAACAATTTTCTAATCTCCTGACGGATAGAGTTCCAGTGCACCAATAATACAGCCGAGTATGAAGCATTGATTCTCAGGCTCAAGAAAGCCATAGATCTCAAAGTCAGTTGTTTAAAGGTAATTGGAGACTCTGAGATTATCACCCATCAGGTACGTAACACCATATACTGCTTATCTCCGCATTTGAAAGGTTACCAGCAAGAGGTATGGCATTTAATTTCTACTTTTGATGCTTTCGATATTAAATCCGTACTTAGAATGCACAATAAAGCAGCTGATACACTTGCCAATTCTGCTGCTAGGTTCACCCCGCTAAGAGATGGATTTTCTATTGAAATTATTTACAAGCCATCCGTACCATACAATGTCACTAATCTGGGCGTTTTTAATGATGATCAGCAAGTACTGGATTTCATTCTAAATACGAACATGTTCAAGAACACAGTTATAGAAGAAGAGGATCATGACCAGGCTTTGCAGAAGGAATAAGAGGATCATAAAGTAAATCTCATACCCAAAGGGATCGTCTCGCTTGAAAATTTGTTTGATTTACAAATCCGTTTTCGCGGACCTCCCAACACGAAGGTGCAGAGTTCCACTTTGACTCACCAACAACTAAGCCTCAGGATGGAAAAGGAGCCTAAATTCTTCAACCTCGGCATTGAATGCACCCCTCAAGAAAGGCAATCATTCACTGATTTATTCAGGAAGTACCGAGATGTTTTCGCGTGGACATATGATGAGCTACAAACCTATGACATGCGAGTCATCCAGCACGTGATGCCCATGAAAGAAGGAGTGAAACCTGTTAGGACTCCCATAGTTTTCAAGATTGGCAAGAAAAAACACTGCAGGGCCTACATTAGAACCACTTTGGAATTCTAGGATCTAGCCCTCCTGGATTTAGAGAGGGATCTCTCTATTTAAGTGTTTTCAAAGGATATATCTTTAGGCTTTGTTTGTGATATTAGGCTAGTTATGAAGTACAAGGGTTTTGTTTGTTTTTGGTTGGGTAGGATATTATCAAAATGAAGGAAGTCTTTTGAAGGGTAAAGGTGTGAGCAGGTTGACAAAGTGGTTCAGCCGATAGGATAAGTAAGAGACAGTATCAATCCATTGGGCTATGGAGTCACAAAAGGATTTAATTGCACAAATAGTTTCAAGAGTGGTCCATGGGGCAAGTCATCTATATCAAAAGATCTCTTTAAGTTGATTGGTGATATGGAACATTAAGAAGTGTGGTGAAAGAAGCAAACATTTGAGAAAACAAAGGGCAGCCTAAGATCAGGTAAGGAATTTGAACCTATCCTGCTTTCAGAATACTCTCAAAGGAAAACATTTAAGATAAACAAAGAATAGCCTAAGATCAAGTAAGAACTTTGAATCTAGCCTACTTTTGGCATATTATTAAGGGATCTTTTCAAAGCAACTATTGGAGATAAACTAGAGGACAGGGCTAACCATAAACTTCTCTAGTTCAACTTTACTTAGCAGACTTTTTAAGAACTTTCAAAGACAATATCTCAAGTTGTGGTCAGGAAACATGGGCTCACCAACACTTCACTGGTTATACTCAATTGAATTATCCTCAAAACACAATTAGAAGAAAACATAAAGATAAAGCTTATCAGTGAGATTTAGGGCACTTTTAGAAGTAAATCCTAATCTACGTTTGCTATTCTTTATCAGAGAAAGTGGACAGTATGGAAACAAAATTAAAATAACAATTACAGTAAGAAAAACATCACCATTGACATATACCAGGATCCCATAAATCAACTTGTATATTTGATGTTCAAACCAGTTACAATCTTCAAGTCCAGTAGGTCTTTACAGCTTCAAACTTCTCTTCTCAGCCTATATTTCTTTAATTACTAATAGAGCTTCAGCAGCCTCAGAAACTATTGACATTCAATAAGTATTCAACCAACATTTACAATGGGCTCCTCTTGTGATATTTATAGGTAAATTGAGGAGGTGGAGTGAAAGGAAGAGTTATTTGTTCAATTAATACAGAGTAAATGCTTCTCAGCCTTTAGGAGGCCTAATGGAGAAGATTTCTAATGTCTTAACTTTGTTAATTGATTTTTACATTAATTTTCATCAGCTTTAGTCACTTTTGTTGACTTTTGAGGCTTTGGTAGGCTTTTAATTACTTTCCAAGCTATCTTTGGCAAATATCTCTGACTGTGCATTAAATTTGTATTCTTTTGAGGAAAATAAACTGGCAGGTGGCACTTCTAAGGATAAATTGCCTCATTGATGTGGAACTTGGAGGCTTTCCTTACTGATCTATCTCTTTAACTCTTTAATCACTGATATTAACCTTTAATTTGTGCTTTAAGGCTTCTTCTAGTCATCTTTCAGGCTTTTTGTCCTTTGCTGACTGTATTAACCTTAATCAATTTGTCTTTACACTATGCTTTATCCATAAACCATGGAATAAGATTTTAACCTTCAACTTTATGCTTAATCCTTTTATCTTTAATCTCTGTTCTTCGTTGTTATTTTATGTGGACAGGTAGCTTTCTTTGGTGTTGGAGGGTTTTGACTATTTAACCGATGTTCATGATACATCGATTAGACCTGGATTTTTTAACCCTGTGGATCCCTTTTTACCTTTGATGTGGCCACAAAGGATCGTCATCCTCAGCCATGTCCCTTCACTGGACCTTGGGACAGCTTTATAGCTTATCCGCCATTAAAAACCTGCAACCAAACAAATAACCATTATATCAAACCTGCGAGGGAGGTAAACTACTTTTTATAGGTTGTGTGTGATCTGAAAATGGAATGTACTTGTTTGAGGGTGCAAGGTATCCATTTCCCATAATTTCAAATTGAGCTATACACTCCAAGTGACCTCTGAAAATGTGAGAACAAACTATTTCCTATACAGAGATGGACTGTAGGGGCATTCACCGGATGTTTCACCTTTCTAGGAAAGGATGAATGTGGAGGCTACCTGGCCCTCTACAGAGTCTTCCTAAGGAAATAATATGTAAACACTTAGAAGTCTTTGACATTCACATACTTGAAATTTGATGTCTTGCGGAATAAGACAAATAACTTTCTGCAGCTGAGTAGATGATTATGTGTATATGAAAGTTATGTATATTTGCTGTTTAACAATTTATATCAGTTTTGTTTAGCATATCATCTTCAGCAAATAAAGACATCAAAATGATAAGCAGTTCACCCCCTTCTTTGGGCTACATCTGCTGGACCAAGCCTCTCAAACTAGGCTTGTCCTCTTGTATTAAAAATGCTACAAAGGCTAATACAAGAATAAAAGTGTCTCGAAAGATAGATCTGACTGTAAATACAGAATCAGAAGATAGGAATTAGCTGAACATGCTCTTTCCCAAACACTAAACAGTGAAATTTGTACCTGCTACAGTACTTTTCCCCAATTGTCCTTGGTGGCCCTTTAGACTTGCAGGGAGAATTTCGAGGTGAAGATGACCTCAATTGGTTCTGAAACCTTTTCCATTCAACTCAGAAGGTCGAAAATATCAGAAATAGACTTCTGAATCACCAAAAATGGATGTACATAGCCCCCAAACAGCTCCAACACTGAAATGGCCCTCTTGGCCCTGAAAGCTTCCCTGAAGCTAAACAGTGAGAAGAATTCCTCAAAAGGAAAAACGAGCTGTAGAAATGGATTCAGACTGCTGAAAAAATTCAGGAATGACCTTCGTTCCACATAAACTGGCTGCACAATTCCCAATGCAGCTCCCAAACTGATTTGGCCCTAGTGACTCCTGGAACTTCCACGGAGAAAAATCACCTGCAAACGGCCTCAGATGGCTGTGAAACCTGTGCCAATGGCTTCAGAAGGTCCAAGAGACCCGAAATCAAAAAACATTTCGTCTCCAAAAGCCTCTCCTAGCAGAAGTTATGCCCTCTTTAGTAAACTGCCTGTTTCACCAACAAAACCTCCACTAAATGTGGAAGAAGTGCAGTTAAGGGTGCTAAAATAGGAACTAACGCCAAAATAGGCGGAACCGCCATTACAACCGCCAAACGGTTAACTGCTGGCATTAAAGTTTATGGTTATGAAGAAACGTGTTCACAAATCGGCGGTAACAAACGGTTATAAATGTTTTACATTTAATACAAAACGTTTATATTTAAAACCCATAACAAACGTTTTTAAATAAATACAAACGGTGTATTAAAAAACCCACCAAACAGTCATAACCAAAGTTTTAAATTCCGCACGTTTCATAACGCCGAGCCCTGGGGTCTGGTTCTCCGCCGGAGGGTCTTATGCAATGGGGGCTGGCCCTTAGGGGCTGGCCCCCTTTCGGGCCCCGCCCAAAACAGTTACCCGCCATAAATATAACCCCGTCCGCATATAAAAAAACAAACGAATTTGTGGCCCAACGGTAAGACGGTTGGATGTTACTCCGGTGGTCGCGGGTTCAAAACCGTCCGAGCCCGAAATAATTTTGAACGCCATTCAACTCGGCCTTGGGGCCACGTGGCGGCCTCCGGGCTAGCCACGTGGCGCCCTCCCATTGGCTACAAAATGGAATATTCTACGGAATATTCCCAGAATATTCTGTGGAATATTCTTTTTTTTAATAAAATTTTCCACAAAGTCCAATTTGCCCTTTTTTAATGGAAATTGAGAAAACTTAGAAGTTGAATAACTTCTTCATACGGAGACCATTTTTCGAACCGTTCGTGGCACCGGAATCAGGGAGACGAGCACTATCCGGTCGTTCAGGTTCAAACCAGTTCTGAGCACTTTCATTTTTGACCATTTTACGACACCTGGTCCTGAGCTCCTGATCAGTGTGGGGGTAGGAGGAGCAGTGCTGAAGAGAAAATTTATGCAGGAGGAGGTTCCATGGACGAAACCTGTGAAAAACAGGTTTAAATTTGACTTTTAGTGCGAAATAGTGGAGGTGATTTTGGAAAACCATGAATGGTTTTCGCACAGCATTCAGGTGGTTTGTGGTTTTTGCCCGAATGAACGTGATACTACACGTCGGGCGACACGTGGCTCCAAAAAAATATCGTTTTTGCGTTGAAAATGTGCGATTAGTTCTTTTGGATATTTGAGCCCGAAATGGATTTGGGACCATTAGACCTTCGGGCCGAAGATCTACGGTTGTGGATGAGCGCGAGGGTTGAAAGTTGTGCAGTGGAAACATATGGTGGGGCCGGATGTTGTCGTCGGAAAATTTTTCGGGGGGTGAAATCTCATCGGACGGGGTTAGAGATGTGAGTTTTAACAAGGGCCATCGGATGAGAGGGATCAACGGCTACGATAAATCTAGAAGGATGAATAATTTTGGTGGTCGGGAGGGTGGTTCAATGGGAGGAGGGAATGAGCATCGTCAAATCGGATAGGTCGACGGTTAAGATTGCTTAGGAAAATAAAACAATGGAGCGGGTGAGAAAAGGGAAAGGGGCTAAGAGCAAAGGCAGGGAAGGTTTGGTCCTGTAGAGAAGAAATAGATACTAGGAGTGGAGAGATAAGGGGCTGGGGATTAGCGCGGAGAGTCGATGGGCATCGGATCATGGAGAAGATCGACGGCTGAGATCAACTGCGGTGGGATTGGGGGTACGGAGAAAATATCTCAAGGTGTGCATCTGCAGTAAATATTAGCCGTAGATCTGAGATCTACCATAGTCAAAAGAGTCAACTACGGGGGCACTAGGGAGTACAGGCTGCTTTGGTCGGGTGCCCCCACAGTGAACCTGCGCCGTTGATTTGAGTTAATCAGATGTTCCGGATGAAATCGGAGGTCGACCATTGGCGGGAAAAAGGTGAGGGAAAAAGGAATTGGGAATCGCCAAAGTGCGATAGCCAATGGGCTTTAGTGCTCAGTTATGGGGCTCGAGCACATAGAGAAGACGGGCGGAAGATTTAAGGGATCACATTGATGGGGTGAAAGAGAATGGGATGCGAAAACTTGGAAGCTCCGATGCGCCGATGGGCCTAGTGCTTGGTCACGGAGCACAATTTTATAGAGGAGAAAGGTGAAAGGCTTAGGCTCTTAAGGGATTAAAGCCTATATATAAAAAGGTCAGAAAATAAGCTTAAAAGGTGGGTTTTTTTAGCCTTTTTGAGTTTCGATAAGGATAAAAAGGGCGTTTTTAAACCATAAAAAGGAGTTTTTTATAGGTTTAAAGGGTTTTTCAAAGGGAATAAAGGATAAATGGGAGGAAATGATCTTTGGCCAAGGTACACAGCAAGGCTTCAAGAACTCACAATTTTTCTTCAAAATTTGTTTCTTGAAGACTAAAGACCTATTTTAGCCATCATCAGTTATGACAAAATTTTATTGATGGCTAACAGTGGCTCCACTTGGCGATGGTAGCTCCTTGGAGGTGTCAAGAATCTTCAGAAATTTATCTCTGGAATGCATACCAGTGCCTAATGTTTTTCTGCACCTTGACAACTTGCTTCTTCTTTGATCATGCTGCTTAGAAGGATGATCAAAACTTTGTATCAACAAGATGATTTTATCCCAAACATTCTACCTACACAGCCTACTTCCTAACATTTTTTCTTCATAAGGTGCACTTGGACTTGCAAACCTTTTGACATCAACATTTTATTCTTTTATTTAAAGCAGGAAACTTAATATAAATCTACCCTTATTTCTTCCATGAGTCCAGATTAAACAGTTGAACTCATAAATTCTCTACCTAAGCTACTATCTGTCAAGATTAAGCTGTCTGACAGATTTTATTCTCTATATTCTAAAACAGAAAATTTAAAACATAGCCAAACTAGGATTAAGCTGTCTAATTTGCTGTTGAGACTATGGCATAAATACAAGCTGCACATACACTGAAATTTACAGAAATTCAAAAAAAAAATGTGAAGGTTTAAGATCTGAAAATTAAGAACATCCTTCTTTTTTATTATGACTCAGATTTTAATCTGTTTTGAGTCATCCTTTTGCTTTTCTTTTGGTTCATATTTTAAGCATGTTTGAACCATTTTCCTCTATCTTTGGCTCAAGTTTTGGTCTGATTATAGCCATTTCTTTCTATCTTAATCTAATCTACTGATAAGCCAAGATTAAACAATTTGGAAAATCTGATTCAATAACCGATCAGCAGTAAATTGAAATCTATCTAGTCATGATTACGCTGTACGACTAAATAGCAGTGTTCTTTTGAGTAGTGGCATTTAAGCTTGCACACTTTCAAAAATTTCCTTTATTTTTTGGTATGGGGCTGTACCTTTCTTCTTTTATTTCTGCCCTCTTTTTTCTTTTTTTCTAATGTTTTTGTATCTTTTCTTTACTCAAATTTAAAAGCAGTGTTATATACAATGAAAAAAAATCTTTGAAACTAAAATATCAGTTAACAGAAATAATGTTTGAGAATCCTGCCATTGACATGACCTCCAAAATTTTCAGCTCCATCTAGTTCTTGTAGAAAGAATGAATTGTTTCCAATAGCAGATTGAATAAGATAAGGGCCTTGCCATAAATTATCAAATTTTCCATGTTTTCCCTTATATTCTCTCCTTGAATCCCATTTCAATACTTTGTCACCAATTTTAAAGTCACTTGCCCTGGTTCTTTTGTCAAACAGCTTCTTGATGTTTTCTTGTAGTTGTTGTGCTCTGATGTATACCTCTTCTCTGGTTTGTTGAAGATGTATAGTCTGGCGTATTCTTCTTGTCATATCATCATCTTCAGACTGTACTTCTTGGATCAACTTCATGACTGGCACTCCTAAACTGGTTGGAAATATTGCATCAGTTCCATAAACTAGTTGGTAGGGAGACATTCCAATTAATTTTTTAATTGTTAGTCTGTCTGCCCATAATGCATGTACTAGCTTACTGTGACATGATTTCTTGTTATCTTCCAGCAAATTCTTGATTATGTTCACCAAACTCTTGTTTGAGGACTCTGCCAACCCATTAGCTTAAGGGTAATAAGCTATAGAATGACCCAATATAATCTGATATTTATGATAGAATTCCACCATCTTTTTGGACCCAAATGCAACAACATTGTCAGTTATGATCTTTCTAGGACAACCAAATCTAGACAGTATATGGTTTTCAAGGGATTAAATGATAACTGAGTCTGTGGCATTCCTAGAAGGGATGGCTTCTATCCATTTGGTAAAATATTCTATTGTTGTGAGGATCCATTTGTGTTGGGAAGATGAGGCAGGATGGATTTCCCCAATGAAGTCTAGACCCCACTGCTGAAAAGGAGCTTCAACAGTGATTGGTTACAGAGGTAAGGGAAGCAGCTTTCTTTTGCCTTCAAAGATTTGGCATTTGTGACAGACAGTAATCATTTTGTGGACATCTTGAAAGAGGGTGGGCCAGTAATAACCAACTCTAAGGATTTTTTTAGTAGTTGACTTCCAGTAGAGGTGGCCTCCACATTATCCTTCATGAAACTCATGCTTGATCTTATCTGCGTCATCCTCAGGCAAACATTTAAGAAATAATCCAGTAGCATTTTTCCAATATAAACATTTATTAAAAATGCAGTAATTTACAGCTTTCAACTTTAAGAATCTCGCCTTTATTTTAGAAAAACTAGGAGGGAAATTTAAGTTTAGCAAAACATACAAAATATCAGCATACCAAGATGAATTTAGAAAATGATCTTCAATAATTGGAGTTGTCAATTCCTCCTGTTCATCTAATGCATTAAACATGTTTATATCAAGATCTTGAAATTTGGATTAGGCCATAAGTTTTGCCAATCCTTGACCTTTGATGAGCTTAGTGGGCTTGATCTCTAAATCATATTCCAATATTAGAGCAATCCAATTTCCTCTCTTGCCATCTGGATCTTGGGTCAATATATCTTTTACAACTGAATGATGCACAAATGCTATAATGTGGGAATGTAAAATATAAACTCTGAAGTCTTTTAAGGCTTTGACCAAGGCAAAGGCTTGTTTTTCCATTTTATTTTACTTCAGAGGTACATCTCTTAATGCCTTACTGAAAAATGCAATAGGCTGCTCTTGTCCCTTCAATTTTTTCTATAATAGGACAACAGCTACTGTGTGTTCCAATGCAACTGAAAATATGAAGAAATCCTTTGTAAAATCAGGACTAATAAGAACTGGTGTTTTGGTAAGTGCTTGTTTTACCAACTCAAATGATTTCTTTGCTTCTAAGGTCCATTTAACTCCTTCCTCTCTCTTAAGAATATTTTTCATGATTCTAAGGAGTTCAGCTAGATTGAAGTTCCTTGATGTTTCTAGGATGGTTGATTTGCGATATACCATCGATCCTCTTTGGGTCTATCCTTATTCCCTCTTCTGATATGATATGTCCAAGAAGTTTACCTTCTTGGAGACCGGACAATGTTTTCTTTGGATTTAAGGACAACCCATACTTTCTGCATTTCTCAAAGACTTTTCTCAAGTGTATTAGGTGTTCTTCGTCTGTTTTAGAATAGACAGTGATATCATAAAGGTAAATCACAATGAAGTAACCTATTTCTTCTGAGAATGATATATCCATGGCTCTCTAAAATGTGGCACCAACATTCATTAAACTGAATGAAATTTTTAAATACATGAAAGTAACCCAAGGAGTAGTAAATTCTGTTTTAAGTTGATCATCAGGATGTACCAATATTTGATTGTAACCTGAGAAGCCATCTAGCAAAGAAATTATCTTAGAACCAACTACCCTTTGTAAGATATGATTCATTTTGGGCAAAGGATATTTGTCCTTTAATGAGGCTTTGTTTAAGATTATAAAGTCAATGAAAAGCCTTATTTCTCCTGTTTTCTTCCTAACAGATACAAGATTAGATACCTAGTCTGAATATCTTACTAGGAATATGATTCCAGCATCATACATTTTCCTAATTTCTTTCTCCACCAGAGGTAATTGAACAGGGTTCATTCTGCACAATTTTTGTTTAAAAGGCTTCTATTTTTCTTTGAGGGGTATCTTATGCTGGATTATCTCTGTATCATATGATTTCAGGTCTTCAAAAATCCATGCAAATACATCAGAAAATTATTTAAACAACTCAATGTATTTTAGTTTAATGTGAGATGGCAGTGTCTTGGATAATTTGATCATTTTGGGCTTTTCCTCACTGCCTATGTTGCATTATTCCACTTCAGCTTCAATAGGTTCCATTTTTGGCTTTTTGGCAATGTCATTCAAGTCAAACAATTCTTCTAATGGGACCAGTCCTTTTGGCAAGCTTTGATTTTTAGATTGCAGCACTTCTAGGTCTTCTTTTTCTAAATATGTGTTATTTTCTGTTGTATGTCTGGGTTCATGGGTTAACAGATTTATATCAGCAATCTCAGGAGACTTTTCTTCTTCAGAAAGTGGGTTTTCCTCAGTGGGATAGTCTTGTTCATATTCCGAATCTAAGTTTGGTATTTCAAATTCATTTTTGGACTGTAGGAAGTCTTCTATTTGTTTATCTCCATCAAAAAATTGCTAGTATTTTTCATTATCCGGGACAGCTGGTCTATATTTGACTTGGATGGTGTATTTTTTTCTTACATAAGGTCTTGGACAAGTACTAGAAGCAAAGGCTAGTCCGTTGGCAAGAATATTTTGGTTCCTTGGAACAAAGGTAAGTTGGAATTCAGCAAATTTTTTTAACAAGTCCATGGCATCATCTCTATAGGCTCTAAGTCTGGGATGTTTAGCAGTGTATTCCCCAATTACTTGCCTAATTATCAATTCTGAATCTCCATGAACTGTTATCCTCTTGGCCCCTAATTTTTTCAATAAATGCAGGCCCAAAAGGAGAGCTTCATACTGCGCTATGTTGTATGTACATTGGAAGTTTAATATATAGGAATGACTCTCACCATGATTGTTTTCTGTGTTATGCACCCATATGCCTGCTCCTACACTAGTTTTAGAGCAAGACTCATAAAAACTCATACTTCAAAGAGGATTGTCTTCAGATTTATCATTTATTTCACTTCTTTCCTCTCTGTTCTATTTGCCAAGTCTGTCATTGTACTGTTCCTGTAGGACTACACTGTGTTTGTCTTTATTTTGTTCCTCAAGATTTTCAATTTTTTGAGGATTTGTTCTTTGATTTTCTTGATTGGTACTATGTTTATGACTATTTTGGATCTCAATACCTATGATCTGTTTGCCGTGATTTTCTAAATTTTCAAACTGATCTAATGATTTTTCCTGTCTCTCCTTTTCCTCTATGGCTGCCACTATGTTTGGATGTGGAGTGACCACTATATTGGCTGATGTTTTATTGACTAAATCTTGCTCATTAGGAATCTCATCATTGTAAAGAATAAATGATTCAAGGTAAGTGTCTATGGAATAAAGAGGAGAGTTTTCTAGTCTTTCTTGGTTACTCACCATATATTTCATGTGTGTTCCCTATAGAGTCTTCTAGGTTGACTAAAGACAGGGATGGTGGCATAAGTCATATCCATCTGCATAGTACCTTGCAACTTAGCACCCCATGATCTTGAAAGAAGCATGCCATATTTCGGGGCTATATCAGCCACTAAAATGTCTATCACTAAGCTTTTGGCTAGGATTTGAGCTAAGTTAACATAGATATATTTTATAAGGCCTAAGCATCTCACCCTGCTTGAATCAAAGGAATATAAATCTTTATAACGTCTAGTCACCTCAAGGCCTAATCTTTCCATTATTAATTTGGGCATGAGGTTATGTGATGCTCCTGAATAAAGCATGGCATTGTGAAAAATATTATCATGGATGTTCAAACTGATGTGGAATGGAGGAGTAGTTCCTTCTTGAAATTTTCCTTCAATCTTTGGACCGAACAGAAGCTCTGGTGTATCATCGTTCAAGTTAACAGTATCATGAATATCTTCTATGTTTAGGGCTTTTAAAACTTGACCTCTATATACATTTTTAGTGACTAACTCAGTGAGTGGGACAGATATTTTGATTTTGGAAATTTCACACTCTAGGCTAAAGGGAATCTGATTTTTCAAAATGTTTGATTCAGCCTTCTTAGTCACTGATTCATCAACAAAATCAGCTTGTTGATTTCTACTATTTACAGTAGTTAAAATGGTTTTTTCAGGAGCATTAGCTGAAATGCTAGTGCAGCTAGGGTCACCACTCTATTTTTCATTGATTTTGGTGTTTTTTCCCTTGTTTGGATTAGAACTTTCCGCCACTCTTTTATGATTTTATACTGTCTTTTTGGAAGTATTTACAAGGTTGTTTTTGGAAAAATTATCAGAGGTTTTCTTTTTGGGAGTTTCTGGGTTTTTTTTACTTCTTAGGTCATATTATTTGGGTGATCCTACGATGGATTTTTCAAATTCTTGTTCATAGTATTCAGTTTCTGGTCTTCTATCATCATAGGGTGTATATAGTCCTTGTTTTCTTTCATGGAGGAAATCAGAATCCTCATTGCTTACTCCCAACATGTTTATCTTATCATCCTTTGTTTGCTCAATTGTTTCTTCATCCTCATTAACATAATTTTCTTGGAAAGGAGGTATGATTTGTTGATCAGCATCTCTTTATTTGTTCTGAGGTTGATTTCTTCTAAAGTTATGATTTTGATTCTGGGACTGGTTTCTATTTTGAGGAGCTGTTTGGTTTTCTCTAGATTGAGCTCTCTCATATATGCTCATCCTCTCCATCATCTTTTCCATCATCCTTTCCAGTTTTGAGTCAGATGTGGAAGGTGCAACTTCATCCCTATATGATACCCTCTTCTCAGTCTTCATTCTAGCTCTCTTTTCAATCAGATTTGTTTCCACACTAAGAGCTCCCTTCTGCATGTCTTCTAAAGTTAAGGGATCCCTTTCTCTTAGCTGATAGGCCATTTTGGGATCAAATCCTTCAGGGAATTTGGCCAAATCTGAGCCTTGTGGAGGTTTCAAATCTGGGGGTAGTGCGTTATAAACAGTATTAAATCTAGTGCAATAATTTTGAACACTTTCCCCAGTCTTTCTCTTGAGGTTGTTGTAATCTGAAAGTATTTGGAGAGGGTTCTTCCTAATTTCCCATTTGTTTATGAATGACTAATGGAAATATTGGAGGTCGTTAATGCTATTAGGGGTTAAGATTTTGAACCATTCGCTTGCTTCTCCCCCTAAAATTTGAGCAAACAATCTGAGTTTAACGGTTTAATCATCTATATCATTTCTATCAAAATAGTCATTCATCTTGTCCACATGTAGTTAAGCAGTAATAGAACCACTAGCATCATATAATGGAATCTTGGACTGATAGTCCTGCGGCAAGTTTACTAAAGGTAAAGGAAGGACTAGAGGAGCATACCATGCTTCCATGATAGGAGGTTGCGAAAAAAATGGGGGGTTTACAAGTGGAGGGTTTATGAAAGAAGGGGGAGGATGGAATGGAGTAGTTTGAACAGTGGGTTTATGAATAACAAAATTACTTGGACCAGCAAGAGACTGTTGAGCAGATCTAGGATGAGAGAAACTAAAGTTATGAATGAAATGCATATCAGGTGGAGTGGTTTCTCTACTATCAATATGTTCACCACTATGTTGGGGTGAGTGTGGAGACTCAAAGTCTATCTGATCTATATCAATAAGCGACTTAGTTCTGGATGGGTTTCTTATGAATGGTAAGTCAAATTTTGTATCTTGCAGAGCTAAGAGATTTTCAGGGTCAGAGTTAGATCTATGAATTGGTCTGACAACAGTTGAAGTATTAGATTTAGGAGATTTCCTAAGGATAATTTCTAGATTATCAACTATCTCAGAAGGATTTGGGTCAGGATAGGCTCTAGTATAAATTCTTCTAGAAGCCACTATGTGGTGTTTTTATACCTAATAATGAGAAAAGTTCAGCCAAATATGTCATTCTTTAAGAGGCTAACTAATATTTTTCAAAGAAAACTCAATCCTCAAAGTTTTCTTAACAGATTTTTCATGATGTTATGATAAATTTTTCCCAGTGGAGTCTTAGGAAAAACCAGTGGGGTCAGCAGGCCTACGGAATACCAATGGAGTCACCAGGTGAAGGGTTTTTACTTGTTTTCAGGGTTTGGCTGTTGTTCACCATCAACAATCAATAATAACCAGTCTTGGTGACACTTGATTCATTTAGAGATAGGGGTTCATTGAGTTGTGAAGTTATCTATTACTCAATATTATCCCCAGTATGGTCGCCACTATGTTAGGACTCCCGTAGTTGGCAATATTGGCGAGAACAAACGTTGCAGGGCCTACATCAGAACCACTTTGGAATCCTAGGATCTAGCCCTCCTGGATTCAAAGAGGGATCTCTCTATTTAAGTGTTTTCAAAGGATATATCTTTAGGCTCTGTTTATGATATTAGGCTAGTTATGAAGTACAAGGGTTTTGTTTGTTTTTGGTTGGGTAGGATATTATCAAAATGAAGGAAGTCTTTTGAAGGGTAAAGGTGTGAGCAGTTTGACAGAATGGTTCAGCTGATAGGATAGGTAAGAGATGGTATCAATCCATTGGGATATGGAGTTGAAAAAGGATTTAATTTCACGACAAGTTTCAAGAGTGGTCCATGGGGCAAGTCTTCTATATCAAAAGATCTCTTTAAGTTGATTGGTGACATGGAACATTAAGAAGTGTGGTGAAAGAAACAAACATATGAGAAAAAAAAGGGAAGCCTAAGATCAGATAATGATTTTGAACCCTCCTGCTTTCAACATATTCTCAAAGAAAAACATTTAAGATAAACAAAGAATAGCCTAAGATCAAGTAAGAACTTTGAATCTAGCCTGCTTTTGGCATACTCTTAAGGGATCTTTTCAAAGCAACTGTTGGAGATAAACTAGAGGACAGGGCTAACCATAAACTTCTCTAGTTCAACTTTACTTAGCAGAGTTTTCAAGAACTTTCAAAGACAATATCTCATGTTGTACTCAGGAAACATGGGCTCACCAACACTTCACTGGTTATACTCTATTAAATTATCCTCAAAACACAATTAGAAGAAAACATAAAGATAAAGCTTATCAGTGAGATTAGGGTACTTTTAGAAGTAAATCCTAATCTACGTTTGTTGTTATTTATCAGAGAAAGTGGATAGTATGGAAACATAAGTAAAATAACAATTACACTAAGAAAAACATCACCATTGACATAGACTAGGATCCCATAAATCAGCTTGTATATTTGATGTTCAAAACGGTTACAATCTTCAAGTCTAGTAGGTATTTACAGCTTCAAACTTCTCTTCTCAACCTATATTTCTTTAATTAATAATAGAGCTTCAGTAGCCTCAGCAACTATTTACATTCAATAATTATTCAACTAACATTTACAATGGGCTCCTCTTGTGATATTTATAGGTAAATTGAGGAGGT
Organism: Pinus albicaulis; assembly: GCA_034641835.2. Lineage (NCBI taxonomy): Eukaryota > Viridiplantae > Streptophyta > Pinopsida > Pinales > Pinaceae > Pinus > Pinus albicaulis. The sequence continues at coordinate 68,456,621 of CM076573.1, read as the reverse complement.
GGAGTGAAAAGAAGAGTTATTTGTTCAATTAATACAGAGTAAATGCTTCTCGGCCTTGGGGAGGCCTAATGGAGAAGATTTCTAATGTCTTAACTCTTTTAATTGATTTTTACATTAAGTTTCATCAACTTTAGTCACTTTTGTTGACTTTTGAGGCTTTGGTAGGCTTTTAATTAATTTCTAAGCTGTCTTTGGCAAATATCTTTGACTGTGCATTAACTTTGTATTCTTTTGAGGAAAATAAACTGGAAGGTGGCACTTCTGAGGATTAATTGCCTCAACGATGTGGCATTTGGAGGCTTTCCTTACTGATCTGTCTCTTTAACTCTGTAATCACTGATATTAATCTTTAATTTGTGCTTTAAGGCTTCTTCTAGTCATATTTCGAGCTTTTTGTCCTTTGCTGACTGTATTAACCTTAATCAATTTGTCTTTACACTGTGCTTTATCCATAAACCATGGAATAAGCTTTTAACTTTCAACTTTATGCTTAATCCTTTTATCTTTAATCTCTGTTCTTCCTTTTTCTTTGCTGTGGACAAGTAGCTTTCTTCGGTGCTGGAGGGTTTTGACTATTTAATCGATGTTCATGATACATCGATTAGACCTGTATTTTTTAAACCTTTGGATCCCTTTTTACCTTTGATGCGGCCACAGAGGATCGTCATCCTCGGCCATGTCCCTTCACTGGACCATGGGACAAATTTATAGCTTATCAACCATTAAAAACCTGCAACCAAAAAAATAACCATTATATAAAACCTACGAGGGAGGTAAACTGCTTTTTAGAGGTTGTGTGGGGGCAGAAGGAGCAGTGTGGAAGCGAAAATGTATGCAGGAGGAGGTTCCATGGACAAAACCTGTGAAAATGAGGTTTAAATTTGACTTTTGGCGCGAAATAGTGGAGTCAATTTTGGAAAACCATGAATGGTTTTCGCGCAGCATGCAGGCGGTTTGTGGTTTTCACCCGAATGAACGCAATACCACACATCGAATGACACATGGCTCCGAAAAAACACCGTTTTCGCGTTGAAAATGTGCAATTACTTCTTTTGGAGATTTAAGCGTGAAAAATATTTGGGACCGTTAGATCTTCGGGCCGAAGATCTATGGTCGTGGATGAGCGCAAGGGTTGAAAGTTGTGTGGTGGAAACATATGGTGGGGCCAGATGTTGTCGTCAGCAAATTTGTCGCGGGGTGAAATATCATCGGATGGGGTTAGAGATGTGGGTTTTAACACGGGCCGTCAGATGAGAGGCATCAACGGCTGCGATCAATCTAGAGGGATGAATAAGTTTGGTGGTCGGGAGGGTGGTTCCATGGGATGAGGGAATGAGCACCGTTGGATTGGATAGATCGATAGATAAGATTGCTCAGGAAAATAAAACAGTGGAGCGGGTGAGAAAAGGGAAATGGGCTAAGAGCAAAGACGGGGAAGGTTTGGTCTCATAGAGAAGAAATAGGAACCGGGAGCAGAGAGATAAGGGGCTGGGGATTAGCGCGGAGAGTCGATGGCCATCGGATCATGGAGAAGATCAACGGTTGAGATCAACTGTGGGGGGACTCGGGGTACGGAGAAAATATCTCGGGTTGTGCCTCTGCAGTAAATCTTAGCCGTAGATCAGATATCTACCACAATCAAAAGAGTCAACTGTGGGGGAACTGGGGATTACAGGCTACTTTGGTTGGGTGCCCCTGCAGTGAACCCGTGCCGTTGATTTGAGTTAATCGGACAGTTCAGATGAAATCGGAGGTCGGCCATCGGCGGAAAAAAGGTGAGGGAAAAATGAATTGGGAATCGTTGAAGCGTGATAGCCAATGGGATTTAGCACTCGGTTACGAGGTTCAGGCACATGGAGAAGACGGGCGGAAGATTTAAGCCCTCGGGGGATTGCATCAGTGGGGTAAAAGAGAATGGGACATGAAAAATTGGAAGCTTCGATGCGCCAATGGGCCTAACACTCAGTCACGAAGCGCAGTTTTATAGAGGAGAAAGGCGAAAGGGTTAGGCTCTCAGGGACTTAAAGCCTATATATAAAAAGGTTGGAAAATAAGCTTAAAAGGTGGGTTTTTTTTAACCTTTTTTTAGTTCCGATAAGGATAAAAAGGGCATTTTTAAACCATAAAAAGGAGTTTTTTATAGGTTTAAATGGTTTTTCAAAGGGAATAAAGGATAATTGGGAGGAAAGGATATTTGGCCAAGGTACACATCAAGGCTTCAAGAACTCACAATTTTGCTTCAAAACGTGTTTCTTGAAGACTAAAGATCTGTTTTAGCCATCATCAGTTATGACAAAATTTTATTGATGGCTAACAAAACCGTTCCAACAGAAGCTAAGAAAGGTACACCCTAATTTGGAGTCGATGATCCAAAAATAACTGAAGAAACTCTTGGACGCGTGTATAATATTCAAATTCTGACACTCAACCTAGGTGTCAAATTTGGTTCCGGTGCGTAAAAAATATGGAGAAATTTGTTTATGAGTGGACTTCCAAAATTTGAACAGAGCTTCGGACAAAGCCAACTACCCGGTACCTCCTATGGAGCAGATCCTTCATGAAGTATCTGGGTCGGAAATGTTCTCTTTATTAGATGGTTTTTTAGGTTACAACCAAGTACTAGTGGCTGAGTGTGACTGGCTGAAAACCACATATAGAACTAAATGGGGGACGTTCTCATTTAGACGCATCCCCTTTGGCCTTATCAATGCTGGGGAAACCTTCCAAAGAGCCATGGACATCGATTTATGGGGCTTAATGGTGCGAAGCATGGTAGTATACCTTGACGACATCACCATATTTTCAAAGCGTAGGAGCAACCATTTACACCACCTAAAGCAGATTTTTGAAAGGTGCCGAAAATATGGGATCTCACTCAATCCAAAGAAAAGTGTTTTCACCGTCTCTGAAGGAAATCTATTGGGACACATCATAACCCAGGACAGTATAGTAGTGGATCCAGAATGCGCAAAATTCATCACCCAGATCCCTCCCCCATGCAGCAAGAAGGCCATGCAGTCTTTCCTCAGGAAATCAACTTCGTGCGAAAATTTATATCAGACTTCGCCCAAACAGTCAAACCTCTGCAAGTTATGATCAAGAAGAAGGCGAGCTTCAAATGGAATTCTCCCGAGAAAGAAGCATTCAATAACATCAAGCAGGCCATCATAGAAGCACTTGCTCTTCATAGCCTGGATTTCAGCAAAGGCTTTATCTTGTACACCTTCGCCTCAGACTCATCTCTCGCAGCCATCCTCACTCAGAAAGATGCCAACAATGATGAGCGGCCCATATCATTTATGAGATCAGGTTTTCAAGGTGCTGAGCTGAATTATTTAGAGATTGATAAGCAGGCCTACGCAGTGTACAAAGTAGTCAAACACTTCAGGCCATATATTTTGAAGAATCATGACACATTGTTTGTACCTCACCCAACGGTTGGCTCACTTTTCGTGAAACAAGAGCTAGGCGAGAGATGAGGAAACTAGATGACATGCCTTCAAGAGTATGACTTGGAATTCAAGCCAGCACACACTATCAAGGGCCAAGGGCTATGCCGAATGGCTGTTGAAGCCGCAAACCTGTGAGGCAGCGAAGAGGATTTTTGGGACCACGAAATCAACATGTATCAAACTGATGATATACCTCAGCGGAATACCTCCTCATGGTACATCGATCTTCATCAATATCTGAGCTACAGTATCATGGACCCTACTTTAACCGCCCAGCAGAAACGTGAAATAATACTGAAAGCTGCATCCTATTATTTGGTGCAAGGTAAGTTGTTCTGCAAGCACCACAGCGGGGTTCTGCTACATTGTTTGGAGCATAATGAGGCACAGAAAGTCTTGACAGAACTTCATGATGGTGCGGCCAGTGGAAACTATGCAGGGGACGCCACCACTCACAAGATCATGGATGTTGGTTTCTATTGGTCCACTCTATTCAAGGATGCACACGCTTATGTTCGGAAATGCCTCCAATGTAAAAAATTCGCCAATAGGGAAACACGACCTTCGCCCCATTGCAGTCCGTCGCGGTGGAAGAACCTTTTCAACAATGGGGACTCGACTTGATCAGGGAAATTTTGCCACACTCTTCCAAGCAACATAGATACATCCTCACGGCTACGGACTACTTCACAAGGAGGGTTGAAGCAATACCGTTGCGCCAAATCAATGATCAAGAGGTAATGGATTTCATCACTTAGCACATCATGACCAGGTTTGGCATTCCAACCTTCCTTGTTTTTGATAACGCATCTTATTTTTCATCGCTCAAATTATATGAATTTGCTCTAGAAAATGGTATAGTACTCAAACACTTTGCTAACTATTACCCCCAAGGAAATGGGTTAGTCGAGTTGAACAATAAGAATATCATCTGCATCATCAAAAATACTTCGTTGGCCCAACAACGAGATTGGCATAATGCACTCCTTAATGCCATGTGGGCCGACCGAGTCACACCCAAACCATCCTTAGGCACTTCCCCATTTTTCCTTGTGTATAGAAAAGAAGCAATCCTTCCTCCCAACTTGTCTCTCCCAGGCCTTCAATTATCACAAGAAGCTCATGGCACCCCTTGCCCTGCTTTACGGGCCCAAATAGACACATTTTTGAAACTAGAGGAGGAAAGGCTAAAAGCCCGGGGAAAATTCGCCATTCACCAGATTCGGATAAAATGATGGTTTGATAATAAATCTGCCAGAAAAAAGGTTTTCTAAGTGGGCGACCTTGTCCTCAAATGGGAAAAATCTCACGAAGAGAAAGGAAAACACTCCAAATTCCAAGCCCTATGGATAGGTCCCTCCCAAATCAACAAAAATGTCAGCTCCCACACTTACAAGCTACAGACCCTTGAAGGGAGAATTGAGGTCCTCCTAGTAAATGGGCACAACCTTAAGCATTACTTCACCTGACAGCCCCGAGGGGCCGTCATATTACCTTGTACCATAGTTTTTATTTTATTTTCTCTTGTTTTCATTGTTTTATGTTTTCCAATAAATGGCTTGCTTCGATCAAGCTCTCAAAAATCCATTCCCTTTAGCACCTCAAATTGAAGGATGTACGGAGTAGTTCCTCTATTGACATGTTGATTCAGAATCTCTACTGGTGAAGAATCACCCCTGGAATGCCAAGTGGCATGAGTTGGCTTATGATAGGCACCCAGTAGAGAAAACATGACCAAATTATCTCAGAAACAAAGCACGGTTAGCTTGCCTAGTATGCTGGCTCAAGGAACTACTGTACAAGAGGAAGCTTCAGTGAAATCAATCACTAGACGGAAAGGGAGCAGGGCAAACCTCAGATGACGAACGGATATCTAGGAAAACTCAAAGGCCCTTGTATAGACTAGGAGCAACCTTTCTTGCAAGAAAAATAAGTAGGGATCCCTCATCCGCCTCGGAAATACTTTTCCCCTTCAAATAAGTGCCTGGAGCATAGTCAAAATAAGTGCCTTGAGCACATTCAAATAAGTGCTATTAGCACACAAAATAAAGGGTAAAGGATTGATAAAGGCTTCCTGCGTAGAGAGGCAATGCGACGACTCCACTGGGGTACTGACCAGGCTCGCTGGCAGCGGAGCAACATCTGTGACTCCTAGGTAGTGACTCTGTCAGGACCTCTAGGTTTGCTGGAAACGGAGCAACACAACAAGGAACAAAAAAATATATTGGATCCCATAAATATTTGAAGTTTCTCCAACCCTTTCCACCCAGTCTCTAGAGATGAAAACACGGTGAACCACCTGGTGTAGTCCGGAATCCCTCGGGCAATCCCCTCGAGGTTCTGAACCAACTCTCCACCTTCCGCGCCCTCCTCATGAGGATCGACTGCAAGCTGAGTTCTCCGTGCGATAGGAGACATCCCGGCTGGTCTCTCTGGGCCAAAATATGCATACACATGTAACTGCTGTCAGAACGGACATGTATTAACAAAAAAATTATAAAACATAAAAAATAAAAACAGATCATACCCAGCTCTTCGTCCCAATCCTCTCCCTCCGGCAGTGGGAGATCTGGGTCTCCAGTAAAGTCTGTCCCGGCATAAGGCCAGTCCTCAACTACAATCAACTGGCAGTGCAACCACCAAAAAACTCTGGCCTCCAGGACATCTGTTGGCCTCCTCCTGCTCTGGGCATCAGTGCTGCCCAGCGAGCCATTCTCGGCTCTCATGGTATCGGCTCCGCTACAACGGCCCCTTGGCCCTAGAAGATTGGAAATCGTTCCAGAATGAACGATACCAGGATGGACCCATAGCCAAACTGCTTCAGCTTGGCTTGTTTTCATCTCGTCAGCTGTCTCTTGATGTTGATCGTTACTGTTGTGGCCCAGTCAAACAGTATGGGACTCATGCACTCTGAAGCCAGTAAGAGCTGGGCTTTCGTCGCTTCGTGCGGTGCCTGCGATCCTGCAGCCCGCGTGATGGTATGCAGCACTACTCGTAGTGCCAGATCGGGGATAGTGTGGATATCCACCTTTTTACTCCCTGATCCCATTTGTGCCCGTGGGCACACTCGTGCCATCACTTCCTCCATTTTCTCACCTGACGGTCTGCTCCCTGTTAGTATGGGTACCGGACCTCTGCGCGACAGTCCGGTTATAAAGTACACATCAGAAACATCCAGTTCTAACACCTGGTCTCGTAGCTTGAATACTTGTTCTTGTTCATCCCAAATGCTCACCAGGTACTGAAGTAGCTCAGGTTGAGCACGCAAACAAGGTGTCAGGAAGAATTTCTTGAGCCCACAGTTTCTGAGGGCATTCATGCAGGCCTCATTTTCCATGGCCATTTCGTCCTCTTCCCCATGCTCTCTTTCTTTCCACTCAATCACCATTTTTCTCGGTTTCCTGCATCAACATGGTCACAAACCTTCAATTAGATCTCTGTTGAGCTTCAAAATTCATTCAAATTGATCAATATGTTGAATTTTTAGGCAGAAAATTAGGTTCGGCCGCTGGCGCGGCTATTTTAGGAACAGTCGCGCCAGTTGGCGCGATCCCTTTGCATATAAAAGCCCATTGGCGTGGGTCCGTGCTCGATACCCGCGCTAATGAGCGGAGCCCTAAAAATTCAAAAAATTTCCACATAAGTCTATTACATGATGGAAAACTATTAAAAAATGGACTGAAATGAAGGATGAGGAAGCGCCTTTTACCTGGAACTGACGGAACTCTGAATGGTGGCCTGGATCGGTCGTAATCGCCGCCATAAGTTTGCACGGTAAATGGACCAATGTTGCTCTTCACTCAGGTAAAAAGTAAAAGTAATTTAAATTTTTACCATTTAGACCTATTTATAACTTTTTGAGCTCTATTTTAAGTTTAAAAAGTCATTTTTCATTGAAACTTCGTATGTTTTGTCGAAAATGGATTTTACACTTGCCTTTCTGTGCAACAACAGGTTTTTATGCAACGTAAATGGCGAAACGAGTTGTATTTTATACTTTTTCGGACTCGGTAAAAACACGAAAAAGTCACTTTGGAGTCATCTTTCAGCTCTTTTCTGACTCTCGAAACATGAAAAGATTGCCGAGGCCCTTGTCGTTTTGATCTTGTTAAAGTGGCTGCGAAGCGACATCTACCCAGTATACGTTTACCCCTTTTTCGGGCTGGGATGGATTATTTACGAAAAAGGAATACCCTAGCCTATCGTGACTAGGAGGTTTTCCCGGATATTGTTTTCTACCTTTTCGGATCTGGGGAACTATTGACAAAAAGGGACCTTTGGATTTTACTTTTCTGCTGTCTTTTCAAACTCTCTAAACATGAAAAGACGTCGATTTCTTCCTTTTTCAGACTTGTTAAATCCTGATGACATTAGATTCAGTCGAAATGACGTTCTCCTCCTTCATCTTTCCTAGGGCTTGTTAAATGTACTAGGGTGGATTCGCCCGAAGGGCGAACTTATATTACAAGCATATGCTATCCCCTTCAAGCTTGCTATCAAAAATAATTGGGGTACTCGCCAAAAATGGTGGGGGAAAATGGAACCATCATCATTGTCGTGTCGGTAGTATGTCGCTCTTGAACATGGCACTTGTCTGCATTCGTGTCGGGTTGGGGACATCTCATCTCGTTTTTCACTTGCTTCCGTGGGTTTGGGTAATCTTTTTTGACCTCTCCTCTGCTCATTTCCTCGTCACCATGACCTCTGACCCATTGATGTCAAATACTGCCAAAACCACTATTTGTGCCATTATATGTTCAAGAGAAGTTGACCTCTGCAAATATCAACCTTCCTCTGATTCTCATATGGTCTTGATTCACAACAAAAACATCATGTTCCTCTGTCTCGTGTCGATGATGTGGGAAACATTACGACCCACCTTCGATCAAGGTCACTTCCTGTCGACTTCAGCTCATTATCCAGGAAGATGATCAAGAGACTCCCTTATGGTACCTTGGAGCCTGCATGCCTCAATGGCAAGTTCGTCGCATTCGACGTGAGGTTTTCATCATTGGCCTCCAATTGAGTGATTCTATGGGTGTTCGATGCCAGCTCATTGATTCACACACCGTAGATTGTACCTGTAGTACCTTGAGGGCCATCGTCATTATTTGTGGTTCCTCTCGCGTCTGTTAACAGATCTTATCATTGGCTGGTAATCAGACGATGTTCTTGCATGTTCGACTTCAGCTCACATATTCGCATGCTTGAACTTGTACTTTGTTCGGGTCGAGATGGAGCACAAGACCCTGGGTTGTGTCTGTTGTAATCCAAGCTGCAATTTTGTGGATTATTATTTACATGACTTATTCACTGGATGGCTGCGACCATACCTGAGTCTATTTGTTGATCCTCACTGGATGGCTGCGTCCATACCTTGGATCTGGATTATAGTATACTCTGTTTCGAATGGCTGCGCCCATACCGCATATACATCATGTACTTGAGATATCAGTTGTATTTCTCCACGCAGGTTTTCCGACGGCAGAGTTTCAGTTGGACACGTTCTCGTAAAGCATTTCACCCCTCTCTCTCTCTCTGGCCTCATGCTTTAGGGGGCATCTGTTACACAGTAATTTGTCACCATCCCTACCTTTCCCCATCTCGCACATTGGAGGGCCCATTTTGTGACCTGTGAGCAATGTCATGCCTTGAAACCATTATCATTGCATTCCTCTAAACATGAGCTTCAATTTCCCTGAAGACATCTCCTTGCAAAAAACCATAAAAACATCCCTTTTTGCATTGGCGCGGGTATCCAGTTCAACACTCGCACCAATGAGGAAAATCATACAAAGAGGTCGCGCCAACTGGCGCTCTGTCCCAGAGTCGCAGTCGCGCCAGCCAATTTAAGGAGTGTTTTTTAAATAAGAATGGCGGAAGTTTCGATTCAACAGACTCAGAAACTGCTATCTATTTTGATTTGGGAGGTTTGGCTCCAGGAATTCCATGAAAGGGAAGTGGTTTGCCACCTCTCATGGAAGCTTCCTTGAAGATAGGGCCAATCCCACAATTATAGGGATCCCAACTCCCCTTCCTCCATCTATAAAAGCTAGCTCATTGCCATTGCAAGCTAGTCTTGAAGTGCCTAAGCCTTGAATCTCCAAGTTCTCAAATTCCCAAGAGCCTTCATGCTGCAAGAGCCCTCATTCTTCCCTTAAGGCCAAACTCGAGCAAGGAGACTATCGTCGAGAGACTCTAAGAGAGGCTTGTCCCATCCCTGGCAGGCTTTGCAAGACGTGTACGACTGGAGACCCCTCCGAAGGAGACCTCAGCATCAGAACATTGGTTGTACTCTCTTTCGATTGCTTATTAATGAATGACTATTGGTTATGGTTCCACTCTGTTTTTCACTTATGTTAATAATGAGTTATATCCTTTCTGACTGATATATAGTTGCGTAGTCTAGATTTTATGCTTGTATTCGTGTTGTTTCTTGCATGTGCAGGTGTCCATTCACGGAGATTGTGGGGATCGTGATCTGTCGCGGCTGAGGAACGGGAACGTTGTCTCTTCTACGAATCATAGCACTGGACTCCAGGTAGGCCTCCATCGTTGGTCTATTTATTCGCAATTAGGAACTCGCGCTGTAGCATTTGATGATTGTTGCTAGACCCGTTCTGGGCTAGTAGGGATCGTCTCTGTCCACAGAGGGGATTTACCTCTTCAACATCAAGTCGCCAAGTCGCGTTTCTTTGAGTATTCGCACCGACCTGACCTAGCAACGCAGCGACCTAGTCACAAGTCACCAGGTTGCGTTTCTTTGAAAGTGTGAACCAGAGCGACTTAGAGACTCAGCGACCTAGTTGCAAGGTTACCAAGTAACAGGTCTACCCATTTCCTTGAATAGTTAAGCAGAGGTAGCAGAAACCTAAGTATTTATAATTATGTCATTGGTCTTATCATGGGATTGTTTCATGAATATTCTAGGGAACATCGAAGCCAAGCTCGAGTGTGTGTCCATCTCTTCGGCCTCAAGAGATATGGGGCCCTTGGTAGTTTAATAAATAAACAAGAGTCCTGAGGTAGAAATTTTAGAAGAAGATATACCTCCTTCCCCTCCCCTATCTATGGATACACCGCTTGCATGTCTAGAAAGGAGATAGCATGAGTTGGTATCAGGTATACCAGGAGTTCACGAAGCCCAAATTTTCGTAATACCTCCTAGATAAACAACTGTATGTTCAGGTCAAGAGGTCTAAAATACACTACGCAGGGGCCCATCCACCCATTTTTCCATGTGCAGATATGATCGAATGGATCTTGCAAAATTTCGACTCGAGAATCTGGGTCATTCGAGATCATTCAGGAAAGTCATTTGCAAATCTGAAGGGGTAGGATGCGGAGGTCTATTATGAATTCCCCACCTGAGAATATAATTTCAATGCTGAATGGGCTATTACTCATGTATTTCCCATAACCGATACCTTAAGGGGATGGTGAGAGGACTTGGAAAATTTCAAGTTCAGGAAGGACCAGAAATATAAAACAGTGGGCCTCAAGAGAGTCTACAAGTTGGTGGCGGAAATGTTATGTAGGATGTATGGCTGATAATATGCCACCACTTTCAATGGTACTTGGGTTTCCCTCATGTACGTTGTTACTAAATACGGTACCCACTTCAACTAGGCCAACCTAATAGTAGCATCCCTCAGATCAAACGTATCATCGGCGCAAGCACCCAATGAAGGGTGTGCATCCGAATTTTATATGGCCTCCTATTTGTTGGAAGCATTATGCGTGAGATGAAAGTTTACTGGATGGTCTCATAACTAGGATTCAGAGCGTGCTGGGCCAATCCATAAAGAGTTGCATGTATTCTAGGCTTCCAAGTACAAGCAAGATATAGAGTTGATCTCACACAACTTCATTCCCGCGCTTTACAGAAAATTGTTTGGCAAGGATACCCCATGCATGTCTAGGCAAGACATGGAGACAATAACCCAAGTGGCCAACTAGTTTCCTATCACAGATAGCACTTTCATCGAGGTCTTTGGGTCACTCAAGGCACCCTACGCACTGCCCCAGTTCATCACTGATAAATTACTCTTGCAAGAAGTATGCTACCAGATGATAGGAAGGTTTTCAAAGGTTCTCACCAAGGGCAAGAAAAAACCATGGCCTACCCTCTCGCTTACTATCAGCGCCTACACAGTCAAAAATTTTAGGGAAGTAAAAGTAGAGGCTGAGGAAACCAAGGGTTTTCATTTACCACCCATATCACACAGGTCAAATGATCCTGAAATAATCGTTCCCTCACATTGCAAGTGGGCCAAGTTCAAGTGGAGTTACCAGCACACGGAATGCCCTGCCAAGGATAGAATCAAGGATTGTTACAATAAGGACATGGAGGCTGTACCAGAAGAATAAACTGCTCAAGATGAACAGAATGATTGAAATTCAAAAGAAAGAACCAACACGCTAGGCAGAGTCTCATCTTCTAAAGCCAAGAAACCAAGGAATGATACAGGAAGTAGTCTCTCTAAACAACAACAGGAATGAAGAATCAAAGAGGCTAAGGCACAACAAGAAGCTGAGGAGAAAGTAAAAGCAGAAGAACTCAAAAGGACTCAAGACACCCTAGCACAACAGAAAGGGGAGGAAGAGGAAGAGAAAAAGAAGAAGCATGCAGTAGAAGCTTGCAGGAAAAAGGAGGAAGAGGAACAAAAGAGGAAAGAAGAGGAAGAACGGACAGAGGCTGAGCACAAGCTAAAAGAAGAACTGGACAAGGCAGAGACTGAGCGCCAACTAAAAGAAGAACAGGACAGAGCAAAGGCCAAAGAGAGAAGGAAGAAAGAAGAAAGTCATAAATCATAGGAAGATCCCTCCAAGGAAGCAGGGTGAAGTAAAACTCCACTCCCAGAGACAGGTGAACAGACAGAACTGGCACACATTGATGTGCCTTAGACGACCCCCATGAAAAGTGTGCATTTTCCTCTCTCAGAACTTGGCACCTCCAAAGAACAAGAAGATGAATTCTTAGATCTGACAAGGCTAACCTATGACCAATTCACGCATAAGATTTTGCAAGAGAAGAGAAGGTGTTTAGCACACGCACCTCTCGCAGACATAATGGAAAAGGATATAGTCTTGGATACCAGAACCAATTCGATTATGATTGCATCAGACGGTACCACCTTTGCAGCAGCCATAGAAGAAAACATTAGAAGAATGAGCAGAGAGATTCTCTCTTTATAAAACAGGATGCAAATTTTTGAGCATAAAGCAGCTCAAGCTAAACAGGATAAGAGGGGGCTGGAGGAAGAAGTTCAGAGGCTACATTTCACAAGCGCCTAAGCCAAAAAACTGCCACTCACCATTCAAAGGGAGTTAGGCAATCTGGAAGCCACTATGAAACAATTATACGAAGAGATGTTCACGATAAAACAGACAGTTAATCCATTACTGAAAGCACAAGAGGAAACCAAAAGGAGGACTGCACAGCTAAAGGAGGCCTCCACTACTTTGGATAATATGCTGGAATGGTCAAATATATACTGACAGGCTCCTGACACTCGACCTAGGAAGGAGTGGATCTGCACCCAAAATGACAAGGTTCATATTCGAGTGAAGATACAATCCAAAGACAAGCTGCTCAAGGATCTAGAAAGGGTAATGTCTTCATATGAGAATCTGATCAATGGGATCGATTCAATGGCATAAACTCACCACATTCCTTCTCTAGGTATTTTGGACATTGAGAAAGCAAAAGAAGCGGTTTCTTAGGACATTCAAACATTCCTACAGCCCATGAGACAAGCAGCTACCTCTCAAGATCTTCCAGCCTCACAAGAAAATCTCATTCAATTCGTCGTCACTCCGGTCCGAATCTACACTAAACTGGAATCACTATCCTATCAGATCACAGTAAAAAGGCGCACCTTAATCTCGGATGCTCTTGAGTGCTTCCATAGATTGAAAGAAGATACTCCCCAGGTAACTCCTGCTGCAGCAGATTATCGAGCATGGAAATAGTATCTCAAAGTTCAGCAACAAGTAGATGTAATAGACCTTGCAATCACATAGTTGCTTCCCTTACCAAGGAAAAGGCACAAGTTGCAAGTCGCAACAGACAGGTAGTCATAGGTCACAAAAGACATAGAATCGCAGGTTGCCTCGGAGCTAGGTTACAAGTTGCAAATGTCTCTCGGGTCGCAGAGTATGTCAACATTCGGGAATGTGAAAAGTCAAGGGCACCCAAGGGTCAATTTTTTTCTATAAATACTCCCTTCGGGGAATTGTAGAAGGAATTTTTTTTTGGGACTCCAAAGGAGAAAAGAGAATTTTATAGCATTGAATACACCTTTTTGAGAATGAATACAAATGAATGTTTTGATTCCACTCTTGGATCTGATGAGGATTCATGTGTTAACATTATCAATATTTTTGTCTCATGTATCATATATCTTTGATGATTAACTGATCTGTGTTTTCTACCTATATCATTTATAAGTTTCATCTCACTTAATGTGTTAATGATATGGGGTTATGTAATTAGGAGATGTTAGAAGCTTTGTTATTAACATTTATCTTATATTTGAAAATGCTTAAGGAAGTGAAGGGTGTTTTGGCCATAAAGAACTATTTATTTTGTGGTTTGAACAACTTTTACAAGCATGACCCTAATGATGTGATGCTAATAGCATTTCCTTTGGCTACATGCTTTAACTCGTCTAGCTATTTGTAGTGTTTTATGTTCATTGATACTCATCAACCATTTGTCTTGTGTTGTTTGAATAATTTTTTGTTCATAGGTCTGCAGGGCTCGTTTGTGTCCGAGAAAAGAATATTTAGCGGTAGCCAGACCCACACCTCGGACAGGATCCCTATCACAAACGGTTTAGAGTCTAATTGGGACTTTATACCAAGGAGATCCCTTACTGTTGGCCGGAAATTTCTTTCCGTTAACAAGACTCTGATAGTTCCAGCCTTCAGACTCCAATCATTTCTGAAAAATTAAGCAAAAGAAGAAAAGAGAAAGTTGTTGATTCTAAAGATGAAGAATAGAGAGCTGAGAAGAGAGCTAGATTGAATGAAGAAATACCAAGCACTCAGCCTGGTTTCCTTCTTCAATTAGGATATTCTTAGAATGCACCAACTTCACTGTCAAGACATGGATTTATTCAAGATAAAGTGTCTTTGATCAAGAAAGTTTTCACTCAAATTGCAGAAAAGAATCAAAATATTAAAGCTAGTATAAAGGCTCAAGCTGAGTATCAGATTACTCCTGACCAAACCATATTTTTGACTGCTATGGACTTATAAAGGGAATAGTTGAAGATTTCTTTCTCTTTCCCATATGAAATGACAGTAGGTTCATCCAGCAGTTTTAAAACTGTTAATTTAATTGTTGATGTTAAGAATATTCCTTTTTCTTGACAAATTTAATTTGCATATGCAAACAGGCCAATTGATTGTTAATGACCTAACTAAAACTAGTGTAGCTGCTCATAAGGCAGAAAATATTTTAGGAAAAGTGATCAAACAGTTAAATTGGAGAAGGCTAATTCCAGGGCTCTTTCAACTCAGAATGAAGAGTTGAAGAAGATAATTGTAAAAATTGGAGTGGATCCCAATGATAAATCAATTGTACAGAAGTTATTACAAAGTGTGAAGTTTGAAATCAATGTGTTGAAGAAGATGTTAAATTTACCTACTAGAGAACATCCCATAGCAGTTGAGGTAGCAGAGGTAGAGAATGAAAAGGAAAGTATTTTACAACAATTGTTGCAGAAGAAGAAGAGATTTATAAATTAAAGGAGTTTGTACTTAACTTGAAAAGTAAAATTGAATTGCATTCTTGCACCACAGTCATGTCATCTGGAACTGATGATCCAGCAGTAAGATTGTCTCGAATGAGAACAGATTTGAAAATGGTTGAGATTGATCTTAAGAAGACTCAGAGAGACGTTGACACAACGATGAAGATAATGCATTCCAAATAAGGAGAAGTCAATAAGTATAAATCAGATTGCCAAACAACTTATGAATAAATCAAGAGTATTAAAGAGAAGCTGAAAGGAAACATAAATCTAATTCAAGCGAAGGATATTGTGTGGAATGAAATCACTGAAGTCATGAAAACAACTTGGGAGTCCTTGATAATAGTGTTAGAGGAAAAGAGCATAGTCAGAGATTTACAGGAACTTGTTGTGGCTAAAAAATAGAAGACTCTTAACAGAGCTTTATGGGAAAATAAATTCATTGATTTTATCAATTCAAATAAAGATCAGGAGCTGGAGGAAAATGAAATCAAAGATAGGACATTGTGTGTTCTAGAGATAAATAAGTTGATTGTGAAAAATGCTTGGAGGAAGTCGGCAGAGAAGAAATTGATAGAAATTAAATAGGATGTAAACAGATTTGATAATATATTCAACAAAAGGACTAGAGCAGGGCTGCCATCATGCTGGGATCTGAAAGGGATTATTCTATCATGGGATTCATATGAGCCTCTATTAGTGATAGCAAAGAGCAAGATTGATAACACTCATGATAAAACTACAATCTTTAAAGGAGCTACTGTTTTTAATTTCTTACAAAGGCATTTTCAATTATTATGGATGGTAAATACTTTGTTCACAGAAAGGCCCACTTTCAACAGGATCACTACCTTCAGGTTAGAATATCACAAGTTGGTCAATTCTCCCAAAGCCAACATTGAAATCTAGAAGAAGTGCAGAGCATGGATGACTGATTCTCTGGGTGACACCTCAACATATTAGAAGGACACATCAGCAAATCAGGAGAACACAGTGATATCCAATCAAATCCAGATTCAGTAAATAGATTGATGCTTTAGTTTTATTTATCTTTTTGTTAAGAGATCGATGTTGTAATGATTTTTTTAATTGTGATGTAATAGGTAGTTTACACAGTTCTAGGTAGTTTGAGTAGTTACAAGAAGTTCCATCAGTTACAAACTAATTTTTCATGTATTTAAACAAATGAGAAAGAAAGAAGAGGGTTCTGAGTTTTGGACCTATGGATGACTGCAAATTTTGTACTTAATTTTCTAAGAAATTAATGAAATAATATCAAGTTTCTTGCATCTGTTGATGTTGATTTGTCTTTCCAGTCTCATTCTATGTTTATTCTTCTTTGAATGAAGTGAATTAATGTAGTTTTCAGTCTCTTTATTACATCTATAAGTAAGATTTAAATAGCCTTAATATGTGCTCCTTCACTCCAACTATTCTATCCACATAAAGTTCTTCTAAATTTAAAGTGATAGATTATGTTTTTCAGCATATCATTTTGAGTTTCCCTTCCAGTTCTTCTTTTCGTTGAAATATCAGTAGTTAATGGCATTGTGAAGTATTTCATTATATCATATTATTGAGGGTATTAAAGAATTAATTTCCAAAGGTGTTAAACAAATACCATCTGATATTATAAGTTTTGTGACATATATTTCTAAAATTTCTTAATAACCGATTCCTTACCATAGCCAAGGGATTGTCTCTTAGGATACAACATTTTTTGGCGTCATTGTGAGGGACGAAGAAGCGAAGTTCATTTTCCCTAGGTTTTAGTTCTATTTCCTCTAGTTGTTCATCGAGGAGGAAATATTTGGCTATGTCTACTCCTTGCAGCAGTTCTGATAAACCTTTGTTTGAAGATATCACCAAGGAACTCCCTCTCTTGGAACAAGATTCACCTCACGAACCCAAGTAGGAAGAACATTCTTTCAAGTCAGTTTATTTTACCTTTACACAAGCTCAACAAACTATAGTTTTTGGTTTCTCTGTCGTTGTTCATCAACCCACTCCCATATCAATTTTTTCACCACCTTCATTCACTTTCATAGCAGGTTCATCAACTTCATCCACCCAAGGAGTTGTTAATAAAGGTGTAAATATGGTAGCACCATCTTTCTTGATGAATAGATATGCACCACTTAATTTTCCACAACTAATGAATGTCATGCCTCAATAATACCTTAAATTACTTCCTCATTTCACTGGAAAAGATGAAGTAACTGCAAAACAACATTTACCCTTGTTTTTCAATTTTGCTGAGAATTTAAATGTAGAACATCTTGATGTTGTAATGAGACTTTTTTTGTAGTCTCTAAATGGAGAGGCAAGAAAATGGTTCAAAATTTTACCAAATGGTTCGATTAGTAACTGCGAAGATTTAGAAATTCAATTCACTCAGAGATGGGGAGATAAGAGAGATCATGGTTATTCATTAACAGATTTTAATGAAATTAAAATAAAGCCTAATGAGGACATTTCTGAGTTTGTTAAGGGATTCAAGAAATTATACAATATTTTACCTGTATAGATGAAGCCCCCTCCTGTTTGAGCAAAGGCAGTTTTTGTTGGGGATTTTGAAGCTTATTTCAGTTTTACACTGAGAGAGAGGATATACCCTACTCTTGAGAAAATATAGACAGATGATTTAGAAATT
Organism: Pinus albicaulis; assembly: GCA_034641835.2. Lineage (NCBI taxonomy): Eukaryota > Viridiplantae > Streptophyta > Pinopsida > Pinales > Pinaceae > Pinus > Pinus albicaulis. Next base: position 68,438,754 of record CM076573.1, on the reverse strand, counting down.
GAAGCTAATATGGATGCAACTAGGAAAATTAAAGAAAAGAAGTTAGTTCAAGAGAAGGGAAAATCAAAAGAATAATCACCATAGGATCAAATAATTGATGATATGACAAAGGTGATTAAAAATTTGTCAAACACGCTAGTGAAGATGGAGTTGGAAAGTAAAAACTCCCAAATACTGGTACAACAAAACAAAGGAGGATTTAATCCTCAATTCATAAAACAACCCCTGCAAATTTTGTAGAGGGAGAGAAGAGATCAAGACCAAGTTCAAGCACCACTGTATATAGAAGCAGCACATGGAAAGTTAGCAGAAGATGACCAAAAATAAGTTGAAGATCAAATATTTGCTATGTACACGAGAGAAGATGAAGAATATGAAGATTGTGAGGGAGAATATGCTGGAGCTGAAGTGTCTTTTGATCAAGATGAGATGGATGAATATTGCAAGCAATTTACAGATTTCATGAAAGCTGAGTTACATAAGAAGTACGATTTAAGATCTAGAAAGAGATCTAGGGTGCAGGATGATAAAGGTGAACAACAAGATTTTGTTCCTTATCCAATGACAACTCCACAACAAAAGAACTTAGTAAAACAAACAAATAAAGGGAAACAACCTGTGAATCCAGTAGATAGAACAGAAGTGCAACAGGTTGAATTTTCCCAAAACGGGTCTGTTGATACAAATATTTTGGAGAAGGTCATTCCTGTGCTTGAACAGACTTTAAATCCTAGAAAGAATGAAGAAGAACCTGAGAATAATGTCAATAAAATTCAAGTTTTAAATTTATCAAAGGAGTTGGAGAAGGTCAAGATTCAGGTGCCTTTCCTTGAATAGCTAAGACACTAGGTTACAAAAAATAAATTTCAAAACTCATTTATCTCTCACAGATTGGATATATAGGTGATACTGTGAACTTGCAAGAATAAAAACCAGTAGTCACTTTTGGCCCTCATGTAGAAGAAGTAGATTATTTTTTTCCTCCATTTTACATTTCATTTCTTTTTCATGATTTTATTCTCCATAATTTCATGTTGGATTCAGGTGCTTCTCACAATCTTATGCCATTTTCTGTCATGAAAGAGTTGAATTTGCAAATTACTAAACTTTACAGGGACCTATACTCATTTGATTCCAAGAGGCTGAAATGTGTTGGGTTAATTAAAGATATGGTAGTATCTTTGGCACAAATTCCAACAAAAAGTATTGTTATGGGTGTAGTGGTTGCTGACATTCTAGCTAGATTTGGAATGATTTTGTCAAGATATTGGGGAGAAAATTTGGGAGGAGTTTTAAAATTAGATTTCACTTATGCTATCATTTCCATTTTCAATGGGGAAGAAAGGAGATTGTATAGAGAAACAATATTTGTGAAAACCACCATAAAGAAAGATGCAGTTAATTCCCCCATTTATGGTCAAGAAAAAGAATACTTTTCTTGTTTTATGCTACATGAAGATGTAGAATTTGTTGAAGACACAGAGAAGCAGCTCTCTTCATCAATTGTACATAATGAGCTGTATTCAAAAAATATTTTGAATTATTTTTTTGATGGTGCCTACTCCAAGCATGGCACAGGAGCTGGATTCTTATTAGTATCTCCAGAAGGTAATCTTATGCCTTTTATTTTAAGTTATAATTTTATTCAACGAATAATTTAGCTGATTATGAGTCTTTGATATTAAGTCTTAAAAATTATAAACAAATAGGAATTCAGCGTATTTCCGTTTTTGGTGATTCTGAATTAATTATAAGGCAGATTAAAATTATTTGTCAAACCAAGCATCTGAGGTTAATATCATATAGGAATGAAGTTTGAGATATGGTTGAGAACTAATTTGAAGCCTTAAATCTTCAGTTTATTTTGAGGGAGGAGAATAGGTTGGCATATTCGTTAGCAGTTGCAGCTAGCACCTTCAATCCATCTATGAATCCAAGATTGAGGTATGAGATTGAAATTAGACATAGGCCTACTATTCCTGACAATGTGAAACATTGGCAGGTGTTTGAAGATGATGAGAAAATAAATCATTCCCTGAAAATGATTGAAAATTTTGAATATGCTGAGATAGATCAAAGAGAAGAATAGACAGAGAAGAAAGGAGAAATAAGAATTCTTAAGCAGTCAATAGGTGAGCAGAAAATTATCCAATTAAAAGATAATGTACTTCCTAAAGGATTAGTTCTGCTTGAAAGATTATTTAATTCTAATGATTTTGTTGTTAATTCAAAGAAAATACATCAAGAGGGAGAGATGGAAGAATGTAATTTTGGAACCCAGCAGGAGCCAAAGACGGTGAAACTATTCAAAGGGGTTCCTAAAAATTATAAAGAAATGTACATTGATCTCTTTAAGAAGTATATGGATGTGTTTTCTTGGTCCTATGAGGATTTTAAAATGTATGATAAAATAATTCTAGAGCATAAGATCCCATTGAAGGAAGGGATCAAACCACACAGGCAAAAGCTCAAACAGATTGATCCATTACCTATAGCTCCAATTGAAAAAGAAGTGAAGAAATTTCTGCAAGAAAAGATCATAGTCCCTCTTAGATATTCAGATTTGGTTTCTAATCTGGTTCATGTGATGAAGAAAAATGGAGAGATAACATTTTGTGTGGAATTCAAGAATTTGAACAGAGAATCTCTAAAAGATAATTATCCTTTGCCAAAAATGGATTATGTCTTACAGAAGGTGATAGGAGTTTACAGGATGTCTATGGTTGATGGATTCTCCGGGTATAATCAGGTGGCAGTTGAAAAAGAATATCAGAAGAAGATAGCTTTCACAACCCCCTGGGACACCTTCATGTATGCAAGGATGCCATTAGTCTTATGAATGAAGGTGCAACATTTCAGAGAGCCATGGGCATAGCGTTTGTTGGTGAAAAATATGTGGTTATATATTTGGATGATGTAACTGTTTTCTCAGGGTCAGATTGTAATATTACTAAAATTAGCATGCAGCTAATGGGAATATTAATTTTTGTTTCTTGCACTTAGTAGGTGAATAAATGGGTGAAAGAGACCCATACTTGTCTTGTGTTGGCATAAAAGCCCTCTTGGTGTAAAAAAGGGGATAACTTAGTGGCTGGATTTTGCACTTCCCATGTGTGAACAGGAGAAGAATCATGTTGATTCATTCAAGTTGACCAAGTCAACAACGCAACATGGAGGAGCAGTCTTGAAAGAGCTACAACGCAATTTTGGAGGGAACGTATTCACAGGGTGTTGGAAACCCTAATAGGTGGGACCCAAGGTGAGGAGGCTCACAAAATTTATAAGGAGGAATATAGCAGACATTTGGGGTTAGATTATGGATTATTTATTTTGGTCTGCTTAGACTATTTGCAATATCCTACTGTTTAGCAGAGCTGCAGTGTTGTTCAGCACAAGGCATTCCTGCTCAGGGATTCCTTCTCCTTCATTGAGTGATCTCTTGGAGGAGTTTTTTTCTTCATTTTCCCACATCTGGGCTTGTGGCCAAGCATCCTCCTTCATCCACAGTGTTATTCCTATAGCAGAGGATGTTTTTTTGCAGGGTGTTGCAGTGGGATACTTACAACACCAGCTCCTGAGCTTATCTTTCAGAGGAGGGAGCTCCCCTTGCTTTGCAAGATCTGTACAGGAGGTTCGAGGGCATATTTTGCATCTTGGCATGTGGCCAAATAAATTTTCATCCTCTATAGCGCAGTTAGCTTCAGAAACTGCGTCATTTTCTAGAGTGCAGCAGTAGCAGGGTTTGATCCCTTACTTGTGAGCTTGTTCCTTGGAGAAAGGGCCAACCCTTCTCCCGGAAAGCTCTGTACTTCATTATTCTTATGTCACTTGTATATTTCAGTCACATTTATTCAGTGCTGCAATAAAACTTTGTTTTTCAGATCCAGATCTGCAGATCTGCTCTTTGTACATTTGTCCCTCATGAAACCCTTGCCGGGTTGATCTTATTTTTGTATAAAGAGGGAGGGATCTCCATTTTCTTAGCCTTTGGATACTTGTAGACTCCAGATCTGCTATGTCACATTATTTACTACATAAAAATCCATTAAAATAATGATGTTATGTGCTTCAGTCTTTTTTGTTGATGTAAGTCATGGGGTTTGGGCTTAATTAGGGTGATTTGACTTGGGTAGATCTGTTTAAGGTGGCTAGAGCTATTTGTTTCACCTCTAATTTTGTATGGCGGTTGTATATTATCTAAACTAAGGGATCCAAGCCCCAATCCCAACTGTTATTGCGTTATTTTTTGAAGACAGTCGTTTGATGCCCTATATTTCTGCATTTCCCCACTTGGGAAGGAGGATATAGGCCATATGCTTGTTGAAGATCTTGCATCTGTTGGTGAGATGTTATTTTACATCTAATGAGCTGATCTAGATTGTCATGCTCATGATTTTCTGAAGCTCCACATTTGTAATATCTTAAGATAGTCCCAATAGTGTATAATTTCCCTATTTTGGGATATTACATAGATGATGAACACTTGGACCATTTACAAAATACCTTTCAAAAGTGCAGAAATTTTGTTCTGTCACTAAATCCCGAAAAATATTTATTTTCCTTAGAAGAAGGTAAATTCTTGGGTCACATAGTTTCAAAACAAGGAGTAAATATTGATCCATCAAGGTTGGAAGCAATTCGGACAATTCCTTTACCCGGAAGCAAGAAATAAATTCAGAGATTCTTGGGAAAATAAACTTTATAAGGAGGTTTGTGCCAAATTATGCTGATATTTTGAGAAATATAACAGGCATTCTGAAGAAAAATTCAGAAGTGAGATGGGATAAGGAAGCAAGAGAAGCATTTGATATAATAAAGGAGGCACTATAGGAATCTCCAGTTCTAATTAGTTCAAACTATCAAAAATCCTTTCAGGTATTTTCATTTGCATCCCCCACTATCATTGTCGATGTGTTGTTGCAGAAAAATGAGGATAGTAAGGAGCAACCAGTGGCATGTCCCTAATTATGCTGTTAAAGAAGTGCTAGTTCAAAGTGATGTTGAAGGAAAAAGAGGAAAATGGATAGTGAAAATCGAGGAGTATGATTTGGACATTAAACCCACCAAGTTAGTAAAAGAACAGGGTTTAGCGAATTTTTTGATAGAAAAAAAAAATTCCAAGCATTGGGAATAAACTTGTTGGCACCAGTGGATGAAGTTTCCAATGAAGAAGGTCAGAACAAGCCTAAGACAAGTATTCAATACAATTTTTTGGTTCGGATTGGTATAAATATATTGTGCATTACATGTGTTTCTTTTCTTTCCCAACTTCACTAAATAGAACAAAATATAGAGATCTAAAGCTCAAATCTCAGCCACATGTTATAGTAGAAGCAAAGTTATACTGGAAAGATCCTGCTGGTATTTTATTGTTATGTTTAACTGAAGGTGAATCTATTGAAGTCATCAGGGAATATCATGAAAGTCTGTGTAGAGGTCATTATAGATGGAAGGTCACTACTCATAATATTCTCATGTCAGGTTTCTATTGGCCCACCCTATTTGCAGATGCATATAGATTGGTCAAAGTTATCAGAAATGTCAGTTGTTTACTAAAAAGAAAAGACTTTATCCATTACCTCTCATCCCAGTATTCATTGAAGAAGATTTCAGGAAATGGGGATTGGATTTTATTGGAGAAATTAATCCACCATCAAGTGGATAGTTCAAGTGGATTCTAACTGCCACTGATTACTTCACAAAGTGGGTTGAATCAATACCCACTAAAAAGGAAAATTACCAAGTAGTGATGAAGTTTCTGGAGGAGAACATTTTCAGTAGATTCGGGTGTCCAGTCAAGATTATAACTAATAATGCTCAGGTATTCAACTCTGCTCGATTCATTAATTTCGATCAAACATATAATATAATTTTATCACATTCCACAGCATATCATCCCCAAGGGAATGGATTGTCAAAATATTCAAACAAGACATTGGTAAAAATATTGAAGAAGAAAATCACTGAAAATCAGAAGGATTGGGATTCAAAGTTGAATTTTTCCCTTTGGGAAGTTTGAGTAACTACCAGAAGGTCTACTGGTAATTCTACAAATGAATTTGTTTATGGAACTCAAGCACTATTTCCTACTCAGTTGGCCAAACCAGTGATATATTTCCTTCATGAAGCTCAGGAAGAACCTAATGCTTTTGTGAGAAGATTGAACAAAGTAATTGAGTCAAGTGAAAACAGAAACCAAGTTAGGGATAACTTGATTTCTTATCAAGAAAAGATGAATTCTATATTTGACAGAAAAAACAAAAGAAATTCTCTTCCAAGCAAGAGATTTGGTATTAAGATGGGACACAAGAAGATAAGAAAAGGGGAAGCATGGTAAGTTTGATCCTCTCTGGTATAGTCCATATAGAATTACTGAGGTAAGGTCAAATAACACGTTCATTTTGGAAGATCTAGATGGAGAATCAGTACAACTGCTTGTGAATGGGCAGTATCTGAAACATTATTTATAGCATTAAAGTTCAGCATTTCACCATAGTAAATACCATACTGTCCATTGTTCATATATCACCAAATAGTATTTGACTCCATGCCCAAAGTGAAGGCACTAATATTCGGTTCTTAGTGTTTCGTGGAAAAAAACACTATCCCCAGGTGGATCTAGATGTTGTGGCTCATTTGCATTTTATTTATTCTATTTTTAAAAATATAAATAAAACATATATTTAGAAGATATGACAAAATTTAATCTTACATATGCCAAAAAATAATTTCGTTTTTGTATGTCAGTTGATTATTATGTTGTTCGAAAGCATGTGAAGGTGGGACCGACTGTTGAATTAACACCCATGCTAATCGTCGGGTGGGATTAAAAGAAATTCAAATTAATGAAGATCAGTAGAAACCCGCGGGCACAAATAGCTGGCAGGTTAGCAGAGGGGGTGCCTCTACAGTTTACTCCGTTGAGTGCATGTTGATCGAGATCGAAGGTTCACAATCACTACGGGGTCATAACCCCAATGGATGCTCTGTACCCCATATCACCCCCACAGTGACATATGCATCCAACTAGGAGACAACTCATCTGTCACGACATGGTTCCTTTACTTGTCTGATCAAGAATTGAATTAGAATTAACGTTTGAAACTCCGTGCCATCTATATAAGGTGTTGAAGTTTTCCTTTTCCTTATCAGTTTTCATTCCCAGTTTTCCAAGAAGTCTTCGTAGTCACTGTAATTTCTTACCTCTACGTTTAATTTTTCACCACCTTGAACTATTTCGTGGCTAAGCAGTCGTCTTTATCTAGCTCTTCTATCAATATCCCTCTTATGGACACTGAGCAAGACATTAAATGTACTCCCTGCACCGTTGAGCATTTTTCCTTCTACCAACGAGTTCTTCTGAATGAGAAAATTTTCCCCATCTATTCATCCATGGTCAATTCCAGTGTTTTGTCTGCATGTGTTCCTAAAACCCATATTTTTCCCGAATTTGTGCATTGGTTAGTGTTTGCATTGTATCCCAACAAATGTTTTGTGATGAATTGTTTAGGGGAGAATGGTCTTCAAGTCACAACTCAGTTAGTCCATTAAGCCATTTTTTATCCCGAGTCTGATTCTTATGTCCAGTTCACTGAAGAATCATTGGTAGCAATTTATGACAATATTGCAGGAGAGGAGTTTACGCAGGTTATCTTATTTTTTAAGCCAGACACAAAACGTTTTTCAGCAGATGATAAAGAGTTCCCATTGAAGATTTTTGATGTAGAAGTCAAGATTGTACTATATTTTCTGTCAAATATACTTGGAAAGGAGGATGCCACTCAAATTGACAGGTTGGTGCTTGGGTTATTTTCCTTGATGATGAAGCGTAACGTGGTGTTTTATATTCCCTCCTAATGGAAAGAGAATGTTAACACTCAGCTTATGAGCCTCTCCCTCATCGAGTCTTTCAAGTTTCCTTCACTAATCACTGATTTATTCTTGTATCAAAATGTAGAACAATTTTTACATTTGGGGATAAATATTATGGATGTAAATAAGAAAAGATAGTCAGTAATATTTTGGACAAATCAGGAAATAGCAGTGAAGATCAATATAGTGCATAAACATGGAAATAGCATTGAAGATCAATGTATAAATGTGAGAGACCAATATGGAGATTTTTTATTAATCATAACAGCAGCAAACATGTAAAAAATAATGGGGCACAAAGCATATAACAAGATCCAACAAGCCTCCAATAGATAAATCCCCTCAAAATGAGGTGCTGCTACTATATCAAAATGTCGAAAGACTGCTACAGCACAGTCATCAGAGCACTGCTATAGAAAATAAACATACACAAGATAAAGGGTTGATATATGCCTCAAATATAATTTACAATGAATATAAAGTCTCTATACAACCTCCAACAAAGAACCCAAGAGGGTTTTCAAAAATACACCAATATACAAGAAATGAATCAAAGCCCTAAGGATGAAGGTTCACTGCAACAATATAACTGGAAATTTGTGGTTGATCTGATGCAGCAAGAAAGATACCCTCCTCTAATAGACTCTCTAGATGAAAGGCTGATCCCTTCACTAGAAAAATTCCTCTCGAAATGGTGTACTGAAACCACCCCTGCAACTCCCCCCTAAAATAACGTAGTCCAAGACAGAAACTATGTTGTAGGGGAAAATGATAATGTGGCCTGGTGCCAAATGCTGGAATAAGGCTCAAGGGCCTTCCTTAATAGCCTCTCAATGGAAGGAAACCTTCCTCCACTGAAAATATCGATCATAAATCACCCAGATGTATGCTCCACTTCTGTACCCTGCAACTCAGCACATCTCTCAACAGAAATTGTGATGTAGAATAAAGATGGAGCTTGGCCTGATGCTTGAATGTAGAAATATAGTGCAAATAATCTTCCTAAGTGGGCACTAGAATTACCCCAAGGATATAGGTGGGATTCCCGCTCGGGAACATCTTGTGCTAAACAGCGCTGCAATATTAGCTAAATAGTTGAAGAGAGCAACAAGTCTAAACGTACCATAAAATCTTGAATATAAAAACATAATGTTAGCCACCTATAAATTGTGTCATACTCAATGCTGGCTAAGCTTTTCTTTTAAGCCTTCAAGAGATAGTTCCCTTTGAAAACTTATCATCTTTTGAAGTCTTATGATGGTAATTACCCTTTGAATTAATCTTCACTGATGTTTCACTTTAAAGCCCTCAAATACCTTGCTGATTACCAGGGGAGAAAAAACTGCTCATGAGGCTCCTTTTCCCTCATTACACTTTTCCATTTCATTCTCCATATTCATCCATAAAGACATTCATTTGACTTCTAAACCATTCCAAAACCCATTTTAAACCTTATGTCCCCCTTTCATTTGGTTTAAAAACCCTTTTCTCCCTTATCGGAACCCTCAAAATCCTCTGAAAAACCTTCATTTTGGCCTAAACACCCATTTTTCAGCATTAAGGCCTTAAGCCCCTTACGGCCTTAGCCCTAACCCCTTTCCGCATATGACCCACATTGTGACCAAGCGCAAAGCACTCATCGCGTCGTAAACATTAATCGTAGTCACAATTTTCCTTTACCCTTTTCTTTTTCCTCCTCCGATGCCGATCCCCTGATTTAATCTCAGTCGTCGAATCCACAAGAACCAACGGCCGAGATTTAATCGTGCTCCACCCATATCCCTCTGACATCACACCCACCGATTAAATCCTAACCGTCGATCATCCTTCAGATCAGATGACCCTCACATGATCGCATATCGCAAAGGCTTAGTCCCTTACCCTTTGACCTCCGTCAATGCGATGCTCCGATGAGATCTCCACCATTCATTTCCCCTGATCTAATGGCCCACGCTTCATCGCGGGCTCCATTCACCTTCCACTAATGCCTTCCGCCGATTTAATCCTGACCATTGATCTCTCATCTCGATCCAATGGCCAGCGCTTGATCGCACATCGCAAATCCAAAGTCTCGTTCACTTTTCACCTCCGATGTGTGATCCCCGATTTAATCCGAACCATTCATTTTTCTGGATCCAACAGTCTGCGCTTCATCGCAGTTTAGCCATACTCCTAGCCCTTCATCCACCATCTTTAATCTTTGCCGTTGATCTTCTCAAATCCGATAGCCCACAATACTTCTTCTTTTCAAACCCCGCCCTTATTTTTCTCCCCCATCGATAGATCTCGACCGTCAATCCTCATGATCCGAAGGCTCTCATTGATCCTTCCTGCCGCTCTTAAAAAACATTTTTTCCTAAGAAAAAACCCTTTCGCCCTTTATAAAAAGGTGGGCCCTCCCTTCTCTCGTGTTTGTACCCTACCGTTACTTCCCCCTTCTGAATCAATCTCTGCCGTTGATTGAATTTGATCCAACGATAATCAATGCTTCCCCCCATTTCCACCTCTTTTTCTTTGTATAAACACCCTCACCTTGATTATAGCCCTTTAACACTATAAACCCACGGTGCTCATCATTTACCCAAAGCCTTTCTGCTACACGACCAAACTGTTGGGGTGTGGAGCCTGATTATCTTGTTTACTTTGTATCACAGCATTGGAACCTTGTACCTTAAATGGGGCAGCAACGCCGCCCATAAATTAATCGCTACCGTGGGGAGTCCAGGGGGGGGCAACAACAACTTTATGGAGCCCCCCCCTGGTGGGGGGTTTCGGGGGCAGCGCCCCCGAAGCTAAAAACAGATGTAAAATTGCCTTGTAAAAGTATAGTAATTTCTAATCAATCTGGGCCATTCATTAGGAAAATGATCTGACGGTAGAAGTTATGTTTATATTATGGTTTTTTTCCCTAGAAGGAAACCCCTCGCTTTTATGAGGGTATTGTATTGCGGATGTGTATTGTATGTGTATTCTCGGAGAGAGAAACAGAGAGGGAGATTGTGAAAGAAAACAGAGGATATTACAGCGGATCTGCTGTAGGTTGTATCCCTTCATTTTGCTGGATAATAGAAAGGAAGGACTGGCTGTTCGGGGTGGACGTAGCCCAAACTGGGTGAACCACGTATATCAGTGTCTCTCTAGTTTTATGTGTTTTGTGTGCTTGTGTTTTCTGCATATTTTGTGTGTTGCATTGCTCTGTAATATATAATTTTCTAACAACTAGTATCAGAGCCGAAGGTCTATTTGGCTGATAAAATCGCAAGAAATAAGGGTTCCTGGTTCGAGTGGGAGCAATGGCAGAATATGGTAAGTTTAGGGTCGAGAAATTTAACAGCCAAAACTTCCCACTGTGGAAGATGCAGATGGAATATTATCTGTATCAGAAAGATCTGTACCTACAATTGAGCAGAAAAACAAAGAATCCGGCGGCCATGACAGATGTGGAATGGAACATTCTCGATAGAAAGGCATTCAGAACAATACGGTTGTGCCTTACGGTGTCAGTCGCCTTCAATATTTCGAAGGAAACAACAACAGAGGGTTTTATGCAGACGTTGGAAAAACTATATGAAAAACCCTCAGCCTCAAACAAGGTATTTCTTATGAAACGACTATTTAATATGAAGATGTCGGAAGGTGGATCTGTTGCAGAGACCAAGCAAATGATTTAATATGAGTTACCGGTCGATTCAAGTTCTATGAAGGTAAACTTTGATGATGAAGTTAGAGCTATGTTATTCTTGTGCTCATTGCCAGAGAGTTGGAATGGTTTAGTAATGGCCATTAGTAACTCTATCTCTGGATCTAGTACTTTAAAGTTTGATGATGTTGTCGGTGCTATCCTTAGCGATGAAATGCGACAGAAAAGATGCGGTGAGACACTGGGTAATGCTTTGAGTGCAGAGTCTAGGGGAAGGAGAATGGAAAGAGGAAAGAGCTCTGGATATCGCAATAAATCAAGGAAAGGAAGATCCAAGTCCAGATCAGGGATAGTGTGCTGGAAATGCGGAAAGAAAGGACACCTAAATAAAGACTGTAGATCTCGGAAGGGAAAAGAAGGAGATGCACAGCAAGAAAAAAATCATGAAGCAAATGTGACAGGTGATGTGTTACAAGATGATTTTATTCTTTCTTTCGAAAATTTTACTGATTCTTGGGTTGTAGATTCAGGGGCTTCATTCCATGCCACACCTGATAAGAAATATTTTCATGACTATGTTCAAGGAGATTTTGGACAAGTCCATTTGGGTGATGATAAACCCTGTAAAATTTTTGGAATGGGTAAGGTTCTTGTAAAACAGCAGAATGGAAACCAATGGCTATTAAAGGAGGTAAGGCATGTTCCAGATCTAAAGAAAAATATGATTTCAACAGGGCAGTTAGGCGGTGAAGGTTGTGTGACAACTTTCACAGATAAAGCTTGGAAGGTCACCAAAGGAGCCCTGGTAATAGCAAAAGGTGAAAAGGTTGGTACATTGTATTTATGCAATGGTATTTCTAACTTTGTTAATGCTTTAACTTCCAAAGGAGCAGATGCAGCATTATGGCATCATAGGCTTGGAAACATGAGTGAGAAGGGGATGAAGATTCTTCACTCAAGAAATTTGTTGCCAGGTTTGAAGAATGTTGATTTGGATTTCTATGAAAATTGCATTTATGGAAAACAAAAGAGAGTCAGATTTCTCAGAGTTGGGAAAGAAAAGAAGAGCGAAAAATTGGAGCTTGTGCATACAGATGTATGGGGACCTGCTCAGGTATCATCTCTCGGTGGCTCTCACTATTATGTTACATTTATTGATGATGCAACTAGAAAAACTTGGATTTATTGTATTCAAAATAAATCTGATGTATTTGATATTTTTAAGAAATGGAAAGCTTTGGTTGAGATTGAGACAGGAAAAAAGTTGAAGTGTCTCAAATCAGACAATGGAGGTGAATATTGCAGCAAAGATTTTGATAAGTACTATTCAGAGCATGGAATTCGTAGAGAGAAGACAGTTCCAAGAACACCACAAGAAAATGGTGTGTCAGAAAGGATGAACAGAACAATCATGGAGCGTGCAAGGTGCATGAGATTGCATGCAGGATTGCCTTTACAATTTTGGGCAGATGTTGTAGATAATGTTGTTTATCTAATAAACAGAGGGCCTTCAAGTTCCTTGGATGGTGGTATTCCAGAGGAAGCATGGACAGGTAAAAAGGTAAACTACTCTTTTTTAAAGCCTTTTGGTTGTGAGGCCTTTGTCCATATTAATAAAGAAAATAGAAAAAAGCTTGAGGCAAAATCAAAGAAATGCACCTTTATTGGATATGGTGTTAATTATTTTGGTTATCGCTTATATGATTATGAAAATCACAAAATCATTAGGAGCAGAGATGTAATATTCAATGAAAAGGTCTTGTATAAGAATCAGTTGCAGGAAAAGAAACAGGAAAAAGAAAGCAAGGAATACACAATTCTTGATGAGATAACTGAAAAATTAAAGGTGCCTGAAAATAATAATAATCAAAAACCACAATAGCAGCAACCACCACAATAGAAATAGGCACCTCAAACACCTGAAAGTGGTCTTATAAGATCTACCAGGATAAGTAGACCCCCTGAACGATACTCTCCTTCATTATATTATTTATTGCTGACTGATTCTGGTGAACCCGAATGTTATGAAGAAGCAATGCAGGTTGAAAGAAGGATGAAGTGGGAGCTAACCATGGAAGAATAAATGGACTCCTTAATGCATAACCAGACTTGGGACTTAGTCAGGTTGCCTGCAGGTAAAACTACATTGCAGAATAAATGGGTTTATAGGCTGAAGGAAGAAGATGGAGGAAAACAGAGGTACAAAGGTAGACTTGTGGTGAAGGGGTTTGCACAGAAGAAAGGTATTGATTTTGATGAAATATTTTCTCTTGTTGTTAAGATGACTTCAATTAGAACTATCTTAAGTCTTGTAGCAGCGGAAGATTTACATCTTGAACAGTTAGATGTAAAGACAACATTTCTCCATGGAGATTTGGAGGAAGAGATATACATGCAGCAACCAGAAGGATATGAGGTCAAAGGGAAAGAAAAATTGGCGTGCAGGTTAAAGAAGAGCTTGTATGGCTTAAAACAGGCTCCAAGGCAGTGGTATCTAAAATTTGACAATTTTATGTCTGAACAAGGTTATACTAGATGTCACTCTGATCATTGTGTTTATCTGAAATTTAAAAGAAAAATGATGGAAGTTATATTATACTGTTATTGTATGTAGATGACATGCTTGTTGCAGGGTCTAACATGTAGGAAAGAAATGTGCTCAAACAAAAATTAGCAAATTCATTTGCAATGAAGGATTTGGGAGCTGCAAAATAGATCCTTTGTATGAGAATAACCAGAGATAGTACATACAAAAGGTGTTGAAAGGATTTAATATGCACAATGCAAAACCAGTTAGTACACCTTTTGCTAGCCATTTCAAACTTAGTAAGGAGATGTGCCCAAAGACCCAAGAAGACATGGATTATATGTCTAAAGTTCCATATGCATCAGCAGTTGGAAGCTTAATGTATGCAATGGTATGCACAAGGCCTGATATTGCACATGCAGTGGGAGTTGTAAGAAAGTACATGAATAATCCAGGAAAAGAACATTGGATGGCAGTAAAATGGATTCTCAGATATTTAAGAGGTACCACAAATCAAGCATTATTCTTTGGTGTTTCAAACATTGCTCTACAGGGATATGTTGATGCAGATATGTCAGGTGATAGAGATAACAGGAGGAGCACTACAGGATATGTATTTACTGTAGGTGGAATAGCTGTCAGTTGGGTTTCAAAAATCCAAAGTGTTGTTGCATTTTCAACAACAGAAGCAGAGTATGTTGCTGCTACAGAGGCTAGTAAAGAAATGATTTGGTTACAAAGGTTTATGGATGAATTGGGTAAGAAGAATGATATGGGCATGCTATACAGTGATAGCCATAGTTCCATTCATCTTGCAAAAAACTCAGCATTTCATTATAGGACTAAAGACATACATCTCAAGTACCATTTCATACGGTCAGTATTGGAAGATGGAGAATTGAAGCTGGAAAAGATACACACTAGCCAGAATCCTGCAGAAATGCTAACAAAAGTTGTAACCAGGGAGAAACTGAGAATGTGCTTAGTTTCAATTGGTCTTCAAGGATGACGATGAAGATGGGAAACAACCAGGTCCAAAGAGGAGTCATTGTCCAGCAAATGAAGCATCGGTGGAGTTGCTACAATCAGTCTCCAAGTGGGAGATTGTTGGGTGTGGAGCCTGATTATCTTGTTTACTTTGTATCACAGCATTGGACCCCTGTACCTTAAATGGGGCAGCAACGCCGCTCGTAAATTAATCGCTGCCATGGGGGGTCCAGGGGGGGGCAACAATGACTTTATGGAGGCCCCCCCTAGTGGGGGGTTTCGGGGGTAGTGCCCCCGAAGCTAAAAACAGATGTAAAATTGCCTTGTAAAAGTATATTAATTTCTAGTCAATTTGGGCCATTCATTAAGCAAATTATCTGAAGGTAGAAGTTATGTTTAGATTATGTTTTTTTTCCCTAGAAGGCAACCCCTCGCTTTTATGAAGGTATTGTATTGTCGTTGTGTATTGTATGTGTATTATCAGAGTGAGAAAAAGAGAGGGAGACTGTGAGAGAGAACAGAGGATATTACAGCGGATCTGTTGTAGGTTGTATCTCTTCATTTTTCTAGATAATAGAAAGGAAGGATTGGCTGTTCGGGGTGGACGTAGCCCAAACTGGGTGAACCACATATATGTGTCTCTCTAGTTTTATGTGTTTTGTGTGCTTGTGTTTTCCGAATATTTTATGTGTTGCATTGCTCTGAAATATATAATTTTCTAACAAAAACAAATGTCGGTCCCACCATACATCCCCCGCACACCTTTGGACCTATCATGCTCAACCTGCACCATTGGATCTGGAGCCTCCAATCCAACGGACAAGAATCCATATCACGTAATTTTTGGCCCCTTTTCATAGTGCGCTACTTCCGTGCGATAAAAGTGGTTTTAGAAATCCACGTGTCGAATGCTAATGTATATCGTGTTCCAAAAGCTAATACCACTTACCCCCCCCAAATGCTACGCGAAAATCGCTGTTGGTTTTCCCAAAACCGCTTCTTCTCAATTCGTGCCAAAAATCAAATTTAAACCTCTTTTTCATTTTTCCACCACGGTTTTGCTCCTCCCACTACTGCAACCACTCATCCTCACTGCTCCGAAACACTTCCACGAACCTTCCAAAGAAGTTTTAAACCAAAATTTGCAGGATTTAAATTAACTTTGTTTGTTTTATGCAAGTTTAATTAAGATTAAGGTAAACTCTCCTGTAGCCATTACAGTGTTATTATGGGCCGAGGATGACAATCCTCACGGCCTTTGATACAAATTAAAGGGTTTAAAGTGATAATTACATATTTTTGGAAGATCGATAAACAAACTCTTTGTGCACCTGCAAACAATAAACACAATCAGAGTTAATTAATAAAAGAGTATCAGTGTCAAAGATGAAGATGATGGCTTAATCAAGCCTAAAAACAGATCTAGAGATAAATTAATGTGTTTATAAAACAGATAAATATCAGTCTAAGGACACCTCAGAGCCACATCAAAGGGGCTAATTGAATCCCCATCTACCAAAATGGCCACCTGCAGCCTCTCAGCCTCAAAGGAATACCCAGATCAAATCTCAGTTCGAAACATTAAGGCCAAACGCAGTTGAACAGTTATTACAAGAAAAACAAATATCTCGACTTTCAGCAGAAGTTATTGTAAAGATAAGAAAGTGCCTTAAAGTCAATCTTTTTTCCCACTAAGCCTAAAAAGAAGATATAGAATAAATGAAACAGAGTTGTAATTCGATGCATTCCTGCCTTATGCCTTGCATGGTTTTCAAGGATGGAAGTTGCATTTAGTATAGAATTAATGATACTCAACCCAAGAACTCTTCTACCTCCTCATTTCTTCTATAAATACTTCTGAAGAAGATGAGAAGTTGTTGGTTGGTTGGTCACTAGTTGTAACACTGAAACTCTCTGAAATAATACATAGTATGTTTGAATTTGAAGAATAAATTGAAGTCTTGGAAGCTTGATGATGTTGTTACATGCTTGTTCTTGAGAATGCTCTATCATTGGATCCCTGAGCTTGTTTGTTGGTGATGTATTCTGAACTATCTATTGTTTTTCTTGTTTTCATTATGTTTTATAAATTCTTACTACAGTAGGATGAAAATTTTAGGCTAAGAAATGACTCCTGGAAGCACCTTAGACCTGTTTATCCTTCACTGTTTGATTTTTTCTTCTGCTGAGGTATTTTAGAGTCTTTAATATTTCTCTTTAGTCCTCATGCTTATTTATTTCTCTAATAGTTCAAATAGTTGGTTTTAGCATGATTTGTGGTTTTCCCTACTTGTCTGCTGCCACTTGAAAACTGTTTTAGAAGTCTCCCTTCAAAGTACCATTGTTTACAGTTATCCAAGGAGGTCTATTTTGATCATACCCTTTGTCCCTGCTTGAACAATTGTTTTGAAGGTCTTTATAGTTGTTACCATGGATGTTTTAAGGTGTTCCCTCTTCTATGACTGCAATTATCAGTGAATCTTTTATGTTTTCTAAGTCCTTTGAAATAAAATCTTTGAGGAAATAAGATGTGCTCCCGAATCTTAGATTTCATTTTAAAATTTGTCTTGAAGTCATCATTTGCTTAAAGTGTGGTTTGTAGAATTCATGGTTATCCCTGTCTATCAAATACCTCTTTGTGTTCAAGTTATGTTTTTAAGTTCCCTTTGTTGAGAATTCAAACTCTCTTTCAAAATCATTAATTTCCATCTCATTCACAAAACTAAAGGATCCTGTGGCCAAGTTAGATTTGCCCTTTGATATCCCATATCCATTGATGAGCTTGTTATTTACTTCTTCTTGACTCCATTGCCCAATGAATCTGACACTTCTCCTTTCTTTTTATACTGCCTAGACCTTTCATGTTCTGTTGTACTAATTCAACCAAAAAAACAAACAAAACAAACACTTGCACTTAATAACTAGTCTAAAATCAATACTTAAAAGCAAACAAGACATACCTTTGCAAACAATTTGAGAAATCCCTCTCTGAGAACAGGAGGACTATATCCTGGAACTCTAAAGATTGGTTCTGATGTTGCCTTGTCTTTTGGTAAGCCAATCTATCAAAACACAGGACCCCAATATAATGGCGATCACAGTGGGACCTATTGAATATATGATAGCCTATCAAACTATTATAAACTCTTTAGTCCTACAAATCTCTAAGAAAGTTAGTTAGTAAGCCATAGAATAAACTCTGTTTGTTTGAGCACCTTAGCTAAGTGTTGAAATCAGACATAGGACATTCTCATAACCATAGAAATATATAAAATCCAAAAATATTTCAGATTGGCTTCATAATAAACATGGTGGTGGAACCATAAAACATTTTACCTTCACAAAAGCTAAAAAGTTTCCACCTGGCGACTCCACTAGCCCCAGTAGGCCTATTACTCATCTAAGTCTCTAGATATATTTAGGACTGTGTTAAACAGCCTTGAGGAAGTTTAGAAACCTAGTCTCATACTAGAATATTCAATGTGAGAGGCAAAACTTTCAAACAGTCCCTAAAAATTTTAGCCTCTCTCATTTTTGAAAAGCAGTCTGGCTTCACATAGGATCAACACTAGTTCTCATCCAGACCCTAATCCTCCTACAATAGTTGAAAATCCTGAAATAATTTTGTGGAAAACTTCTAAATCTGGAAAATCAACTGTTGATAGGAGCCTCTTAAGAACAAAATCTATCCTTGAAAACCTTGTTGCCTTAGAGCATTTACACTTTTACTTACATCATACAAAGAACATCTTCAAAACCGGGTCTCAAAGTGATTTAAACCAATTTGATCTTGAAACTGCAGATTTTCATCAGAGCTTTAGTAGAGAAGCCTCACCTTCTACTCCTCCTAATTCCCAGCTTCTTCACCACTTCAGCCTCTTCCATAAAAAATCTGCTCAAAACTAGTTTGCTGGCCCAAGTGTTTCTTCCACTCCAATCCATACTACCACTATTCAAAATACCCCATCTCAGCCCACTTTCCCTTTTGTCAATCCACCCCCTGTAAATCCACCTTTCTTTCTAGCCATGGCAGCATGGTATGCCCCACTAGTGTTAGCACATCCTATGGTTCCCTTACCAAATGACTATCAATCTAAAATTACCCATTTTATTGCAAATGAACCTACTATTGCTTAGCAACATGTAGACAGAATGAATGATGCATTTGATTACATGGAGATAGATGATGAGACCATTAAGATGAGAATATTTGCCCAAAGTTTAGGGGGAGAAGTCAAGAAATGGTTCAAAAATTTAGCTCCTCATAGCATAAATGATCTCCCTTCTCTATATCAAGCTTTCATAAACAAATGGGAAGTCAAAAAGAACCCTCTCCAAATATTAGCAGAGTATAGAAGTATTAAAAGAAATCAAGGGGAGAGTGCTCATGACTACTCCACTAGGTTTAACAGTGTTTACAATGCTCTTCCACCTCACATGAAACCTCCCCAAGGCATGGCCTTAGTAAGATATCCCGAAGGTTTTGATGCTGAAATGGCCTATCAACTAAGAGAGAGAGATTACTTAACTCTAGAAGACATGCAGAAGGGATTTGTGAGTGTAGAAGCAAACTTAATTGAGAAAAGAGATAGGGTAAGATAAAAGAAAAGGGTAACTTATTAATATGATATTGCACCCTCAACCTCATCTTCTGAGACCAAAATTGACAACCTAGTGAAGGTAATGGAGAGGATGATTGAAAAGATCAACTTGAATGATAGAGTGCCTCCTAGAGAAAATCAAAACAAGAATAGAAATCAAAATCTTAGAAGAGACCCTAATCAAGATAGGAAAAGAGACAATGAGCAACAGATTAGGTCTCCCTTTCAACAAAAATATGTTGATCAAGAAGAAGAAAGGGAAGTTGAAAGGTTGGAAGAAGATCATGTAAACTTGATAGGGTCTGACAGAGAGACAGATGTTTTTCTCACTGAAGAAGAATAAGGATTATTCTCTCTAGAACAAAATGAATACAATTGAGAGGATTCTGAATATTATAGATTGGGGTTTCAAAACGCAACCATAGAAGTATATAAACAGTATGATCTTAGGAGAAAAGGGAACCTAGATAATTCAAAAGATAAAAACACTAGCATTGCTCTTAGGAAAAATGTAGAAAATCAGCCTAAGAAAACAGCAGAGAAAACCCACATTTTGGCTAAGAAAACATATTTAAACAGAGAGAAAAGCAACTAGCCAAATTTTGAACAAAGCAGCCATAGCACTTCAGCTAGCGGCCTTAACAAAATTGTCCCAAATAGCAATCCAAACAAAGTTCAGCAAATTAGAATTGTTGAAAGGAATTCAATTGAAAAAAATATGTAAATATGACAAAATTAATAGTTCCTTTCAGCCTTGAGGGAGAGATTGAAAAGATAAAAATTACCATACCTCTAGCTGAACTAGTAACCCAAGAAGTGTAAAAAAACCAAGTTTTGAAAGCTATGAACTTAAGAAGTGAAACTGATACATTGAACTTGACAGATGACAAACCTGAGTTTTTGTTTGGTCCAAAATTTGAAGGAAAATACCAAGAAGGATTTGTCCCTCCCTTCTATGTCAGTTTGAATATACATGATAGGATATTACACAATGCCATGTTAGACTCTGGAGCTTCACATAATCTTATGCCGAAAGTAGGAATGGAAAGCTTAGGCTTAGAAATTACTAAACCATACAATGATTTGTATTCCTTTGATTCAAGCAGAGTAAAATGTTTGGGTTTAATTAAATATTTATGTGTTAACTTATCTCAAATCCCTGCTAAGAGTCTAGTGATGGACATAGTAGTAGCTGACATTCCCCCAAGGTATGGCATGCTTTTATCAAGATCATGGGGAGCCAAACTTCAGGGGAGTCTTCAAATGGACATGTCATATGCCACCATCCTAGTTTTTAACCAAAGCAAAAGATTATACAGGGAATCCCACATGAAATAAATGGTGAGCAACATAGACAAACCAAAAAACTCTCCAATCTATTCCATTCAATCAAGTTTATATTCCTTTATCTTGTGCAATGAAGATCAAAACACTCAACAAGAAAAGGTAAACAAAGAGGAAATCAGTTTACCATAACAATCAAAACTTCCCTCAAATCAAATACAAAACATTAGCAATCAGCAACAACAAGAAAATGAAAATGAGGCAGAAATACTTTGGACAATAAACTTTGATGGATCCTGTAATAAAACAAGTTCAGGGGTAGGTGTATGGATTCAAAATACATATAAGAGTTATTCATATAAACTAGATTTTCCATGCACAAATAACATTGTTGAATATGAAGCCCTTCTCCTTGGCTTACAATTTCTTAAACAATTAGAAGCCCAGAAAATATCAGTCTTAGGAGACTCTGAACTTATCATAAGACAAATCAAAGGAGAATATTCAGCTAAAAACCCGAGACTTAGAGAATATCAAAATGTTGCCCTTGATTTATTAAATACCTTTGAAAAATATGAACTCATTTTCATTCCAAGAGCACAAAATCATCTAGCAAATGAACTTGCCTTCACTGCCAGCAATTGCCAAGTACCTCAGATAAATGAACATCTTAACATAAAGGTCAAAAACAGGCCTACAGTGCCTGACAATGAGGACTACTGGCAAGTGTTTGACACTGACAAACACATAGATGATTTTCTAAAATCAGAAAATGATTTTGCCATACCAACACTAAAAACCAGTCATAAAGAAAACTGTTTGGATGATGAACAAATCCTAGAAACCGAAATGACATATTACGCTGATATAAATCACTGTGAGAATATTTTTAAAGTAGAAGTAATTGACAACACAGACCATAAATACTTGGAAGTGTTATAATGCAAGAATGATACAATTCCAAGAGGTCTCACACCTTTAGAACACTTTTTTGACTTCAATGATGTAGCCAAAGAACCAAGAATGGAGCCTGTGGAAACGGATGTAGAAGAACATAACATGGGCAGCCTAGTAGAACCCAAGATGATCAAACTGTCCAACACTCTCCCAGCTCATATAAAATTTCAATACATAGAGCTATTCAAAGAATTTAGATATGTGTTTGCTTGGGGGTACAAAGATCTGAAATATTATGACACTAGCATCATCCAACACAAGATTCCTCTAAAGGAAATTCGGAAGCCTTTCAAACAGAAAATAAGGAGGATAAACCCTGTTTTATTGCCTTTAGTTAAGACAGACATTGAAAATATGTATGATGTTGGGATTATAGTACCCCTTAGATATTCAGAATGGGTGTCAAACCTAGTTTCTGTTAGGAAGAAAACAGGGGAAATCAGGCTCTGTATTGACTTCAGAAATCTAAATAAAGCCTCCATAAAAGAAAACTACCCCTTACCCAAGATGGACCATATACTTCAAAGGGTAGTTGGGTAAAAAATAATATCATTGTTGGATGGGTTCTCAGGCTACAATCAGGTGTTAGTTCTCCCAAGTGATCAACATAAAACTGCTTTTACTACACCTTGGGGGACCTTTATGTATGTCAAAATGCCATTCGGATTGATGAATGCAAGGGCCACCTTCCAAAGGGCCATGGACATAGCCTTCTCAGACTACATTGGATATTTTATAATCATTTACCTTGATGACATAATTGTTTTCTCAAAGACTAATGAAGAACATTTGATCCACTTAAGAAACGTTTTTGAGAAATGTAGGAGATTTGGCTTATCTTTGAATCCCAAGAAGACACTCTTTGGTCTCCAAGAAGGTAAAATTCTTGGTAACATAATTTCAGAAGAGGGAATCAAAGTGGACCCTAAAAGGATTGATGGCATATTGAAAATCAGCCATCCAAGAAGCCTCAAAGAATTACAATCTTTCATTGGGAAGATTACTTTTTTGAGGAGATTTATCCCCAACCTTGATCCAGGTGGATATTGGTGGTAACCCGCCTATTCCACTTAGGGCCCCACCATTGTCTCTTTCAGTTTTTTCAGTTTCGGCACAACTTACTATTTTTAGCAGTTTTTCGGGTCCTGAACTTCCGGAGCCGTTTTGAGGCCCTAAACGATGTTTTTTGGGAAAACAGAGAGAAAAATGGGTCCATGGACCGATGTGTCTCATTCAAAATTTTTATTCCTCGGATAGATATTTCTAATGAGGTATGGTACGCATCAAACGGAGATCGTATGCCAAAGTTACGCCCCTGGGAAGTTGAAACACCAATTTACCCAAACGGGGCCCATAGTTTTGGTGCTTCATCTCCTAGGGTTAGGGTTTTGGATGTTTAGGATTTCCCACTATTTCTAAATAATAAATAGGCCCTAGATCCTCATTGTAACTCATTTTAGAGGCCAGTAGCTGCCACATCTCTTCTCAGAGATAGCTACCAGCGCCCTAGCTAGTTTTATTTCCATTCTGTCTGTAAGAAAATTTCAATTCTTTGATATTAATGAAATGAAGTGTTATTTCCGTTGCATATTTGTATTTATGGTTATATTTTTATCCTGTTGCACTCTTGCATAAATCTGGATCAATGGTATCAGAGGGGTCTGCTTTTTCTCGATATTTCTTTCCATGTCCCCAACGAGGTTGGGGTATAAGGAGTTGGGGCTCAATTTGGTGGAGCCTTTGCAATATCAACCTCGCAAACCCCGACAGATGCCCATGGGGGACAAAAAGAAAGATGAGGGAGCAGGAGATCCTATCAAAATATTTCTCAAGGAGGCCCCTCGCAAAAAAAAGGAACGCGATGATGGATAGATTTTCCCAGATCCTTCAATGGCTACCCACCGGCGGCGCATCTGCATCTAGCAGCCACTCTAGAGGTGCGACTCCTTTTAAGGTACAAGTAAATTTTGACATTCCCATATTTGAGGGTCAAATAGATGCAGATGCCATAGATAGATGGTTGAATCTATTAGAAGGATATTTCTCGGTTCATGACTTTTCTGACAGGGAGAAGATTATTTTTGCACTCCTCAAAGCTACCCCCCATGTCAAGTACTGGTGGGAAACCCACTGTGAGAAAAAGGACGAGACAGAACCCTCTCTGTTCTCAACCGTACCTACTTGAAATTATTTCCAAGATGTCATAAAGGAATAATACTATCCCATGGGGAGCTATGAGGACAAGTACATACAATGGACCATGCTGCAACAACAAAGGAATCAAGATGTGCATGAGCTGACGAATCTATTCCATACACTGTGCACCAAGTTGGGTATCAAATATTTAGAGAAACATCTGGTGCTAAAGTATCGCAGTTGTCTGCACAGATACATTTAGGAGGAAATGGAGTTCCTCAACATCTCCTCGCTTGGTACAGCATACCGGTATGCTACCAAGATTGAGCAGAAATTCAAACAGAAGAAGCAAGAACTTGGATCTGCGAATCAAAAGCAAGGGAAGGGTGCTCCCAAACCGCAGAAAAAAGGACAGAGCTAAGGCATGGTGACTCAAGACAACCTGTCAAAGCCACAAGCAAAGAAAAACACCGCAAAGCCAAAGAAGGACACGAGAAAGTGGTGTGAGTTCCATAAGAGCTCCACTCACAACACGAGCGTCGGGCCAAGCAGTCGCTGGTGGCTGAGATGAGGGCTTCTGATTCAGATGCATGCTCTGACTCTGAATCAGAACCTAACAAGGGGAATGACAAAGGGAAACAAATTATTGATGCAGAGCCCAACACCACTGTTGCCACTACAAAGATCTAGAAGGAGGAACCGGAAGATCTAGAGGAGGAGGAACGTCTCTTCCACTCCCAGATGTGGGTAAAGGGCTCCCTGGTACAGTTCATTGTCGTCAATGGGAGCCAAAAGAACCTCATTTCAGTAGATGTCATGAAGTGGTTGGGCTTTTCGACCACAGCTCACCCACATCCATACACCATCGGGTGGCTTCACCAAGGACGAGATCTCCACGTCAGCCAGTAGTGCCGCCTTCCCTATAGCACCAAGCCCTTCACGGATGAGGTATTATGTGACGTTGCTCCTATTGATGTTTCTGATGTATTATTAGGACAACCATCCTTGTGGAAGCATCATGCTATGTATGATTCTCGGCCTCGCGCTGTTATTGTTACTTTGGGAAATAAGTTGTACAAGATACCAGAGGTACCACCTCCTACCGCTATCTCTTTGGTTACTACAAAAAAATGCAGTAAGCTCATTTCCCAAACCAGGAAATTCATTTTCCTGATGATCTGGCCCCAGGGAAAGAAGAATACTGTGGCCACGACCTCCAGATAGGGCTCCTCTGCACGACAACAAAAAATGGATAAGGTTGTGGAGGAATACGAGGACATCTTCACCTCACCCACAGGGTTTCCTCTGCACTTTCAGTTCAAGCACCCGATTGATCTGACCCCGGGTGCGTCGCTACCCAATGGACCGATCTATCGATGCTCTGTTCTAGAGAACGATGAAATCAAGAGGTAGATTTGGGAGTTGCTGCAGAAAGGTCACATCCGACCAAGTTCATCGCCCTGTGGGAGCCCGATCGTGTTGGCACAGAAGAAGGATGGGACGTGGAGACTCTATATTGACTATCGAGCGCTAAACAAGATCACTGTCCAAAATAGGTACCTGATCCCACGGTTTGATGACCTTCTGGACCAACTCAAAGGTGCAAAATATTTCAGCAAGATTGACTTGAAGTCTGGGTATCACCAGGTACCAATTTAACCCTCCGATGTGTGGAAGAATGCCTTCAAAGCCAAGGAAGGCCTTTTTGAATGGCTACTCATGCCTTTCGGGTTGACGAATGCTCCCACAACCTTCATGAGGATGATGGATGACATCTTGCAGCCATTCACCAACTCATTTGTAGTGGTGTACTTGGATGACATTCTGATCTTCAGCCAGACTTGGGAAGAGCACCTTCACCACATCCACCAAGTCCTCCAAACACTGTGGCAACACAAGTTGTGTGCCAATTTGGAGAAGTGCACTTTTGGCATGACCCAGGTTCAATATTTGGGATACATTATTGATGAAAGGGGGGTGCATGTGGATCCAACCAAGATCCAAGTCATTTGGGATTGGCCAGCCCCAACCACTATAACAGAGCTTCGGATCATTTTGGGTCTTGCTAATTTCTACCGTAGGTTTATGTTGGGTTTCTCTCATATCACTTGGCCCTTGAGTCAAGACACCAAGGGAGGAGCGAGAGAAAAATTATTTTGGTCAGAACCTCAATAGAAGGCGTTCATGGAATTGAAAAAAAACCTCTATTCTGCCCTAGTGATCACATTACCAGACTTGCAACAGCCATTTGAGATCAAGACAGATGCCTTTGACTATGCTATTGGGGCAGTTCTTACTCAACAAGGACATCTAGTGGCATATCACAGTGAGACATTGCCTGACATAGTTCGCAAGTATCCCACTTATGAAAAAGAAATGTATTCCATTGTGCAAGCTTGTCAACAATGGAAGCATTACATTTTGGGGAAGGAAAAAATCATCCACACAGACCACCGGCCCCTGCAGTTCACACAAACACAAGGGAAGTTGCAGAATGATTGACATCAGAAGTGGTCCACATATTTGCAACAGTTTCATTTGAACATCAAGTACAAGAAGGGTAGCACCAATAATGTTGCAGACTACCTCAGCCGACCACCAATCGTGGCGCTCACCACCGTTCTCAACTCTTTTGGGCACGAGACTTCTGACTGGCCGCTTCTCTATGAGAGCGACCCAGAATTCGACCACACTTACAAGGAACTCTTGGGGGGTACACAAGTTCCAAATTTTCACCTCCAAGATGCACTTTTATTTCACATGGGACACCTTTGTGTTCCCTCAAGCGAGCGTGCCAAGATCATATGGGAGGCACACTACAGTCGAGTCGCTGGGAATTTCGGGGCGAGAAAACAGTAGCTATATTGCATAAGTATTTCTATTGGCCGAACCTTCGAAAGGATGTCGAGAAGCACATTAGATCCTGCACTACCTGTGCCATTGCCAAACTGAACATCAAGAAGTAAGGCCTATATACTCTGCTACCTACCCCTACTTGACCTTGGGAATCCATCTCCATGGACTACATGTCAGGCCTGCCTTCTACTAAGCATGGAAATGACTGTGTTTTCGTGGTCGTCGATAGATTCTCGAAGATGGCCATTATGGCGGCCTGCAAGAAGGATATCACAGCCGAAGCCACTGCTAAACTCTTCTTTGAATGAGTGTGGGTGCACTTCGGGATCCCTCAGTCTATCATATCAGATCGGGATAGCAGGTTCCTCAGCACATTTTGGTCCAGCCTCTGGTCAATGCTGGACACCAAGCTCACCAAGTCCACAACTTTCCATCCCCAAACAGATGGCCAGACAGAGGTCGTCAACATAATGATTGTACACATTCTGTGCATGTAAAATTCAAAGCATCCATGCACATGGGACGAGAGCCTCCCCTATGTACAACATAGTTATAATTGGGCTTTCCAGAGTTCAATTGGCCATAGCCCCTTTCAGGTGGGCTTGGGATTCCAACCACTATGTCCCATTGACGTAGCCATTCCATTTGCGGCTACTCAGGCCGATTCGGCTCATGTCCAGTCTGAAGTTGACAAAGAAAATAGCTTCATCGAGCGCATTCAAAACATCCACCAACAGGTTCATGACATTTTGGACAAAGCCAATGCTAAGTACAAGCAACGCCATGATCAACACTGGGTGCCACACAACTTCTAAGTGGGAGACAAAGTATGGCTAAACTTGCAGAAGGAGCACCTCACTGGACCCCACCACAAGCTTCGCCCACTCCGATATTGGCCGTACACCATCAACAAGGCTGTAGGGAACAATGCCTTTGAGCTCAGTATTCCACCATTCCTTGGTCTGCACCCAGTATTCAATGTGGACCGCCTTCATCCTTACTTCCCACCTCTACTAGACACCTCTGACATTGAAGAACAACTCACACCAACAGATTTAAACCCAGACTGCATGGAACAGGCCACCACCAATTGTATTATGGACATGCAAATCAAGAACACTCGCCAATAGAAGATCCAACTGTATCAGGTTGTCAAAGTTGGCCAACTCCTGCACCAAGGAAAGTGGTTCACCAGGGACCAAGTTCAACAGAAATTTCCTCATCTCATGGAGGAACTTAACGCAATGGGGAACATTGCTTCCTAAGAGGGGAGGAATGATCTAGGTGGATATTGGTGGTCACCTACCTATTCCACTTGGGGCCCCACCATTGTCTCTTTCAATTTTTTCAGTTTCGGCACAACTAACTATTTTTAGCAGTTTTTTGGGTCTTGAACTTCCGGAGCTGTTTTGAGGCCCTAAACAACATTTTTTGGGAAAACGGAGAGCAACATGGGTCCATGGAATCATGTTGCTCGTTCAAAATTTTTAGTCCTCAAATAGATCTTTCTAACAAGGTATGGTACGTG
Organism: Pinus albicaulis; assembly: GCA_034641835.2. Classification (NCBI taxonomy): domain Eukaryota; kingdom Viridiplantae; phylum Streptophyta; class Pinopsida; order Pinales; family Pinaceae; genus Pinus; species Pinus albicaulis. Next base: position 68,410,366 of record CM076573.1, on the reverse strand, counting down.
TCAAACGGAGATCGTATGCCAAAGTTACGCCCCTGGGAAGTTGAAACACCAATTTACCCAAACGGGGCCCATAGTTTTGGCACTTCATCTCCTAGGGTTAGGGTTTTGGCTGTTTAGGATTTACCACTGTTTCTAAATAATAAATAATCCCTCGAGCCTCATTGTAACTCAGTTTAGAGGCTTGTGGGTGCCACATATCTTCTCAGAGATATCTACCAACGCACTAGCTAGTTTTATTTCCATTATGTCTGTAAGCAAATTTCAGTTCTTTGATATTAATGAAATGAAGTGTTATTTCTGTTGCATCCTTGTAGTTATGGTTATATTTTTATTCTGTTGTGTTCTTGCATAAATCCGGATCAGTGGTATCAGAGCAGTCTACTTTTTCTCGATCTTTCTTTGCATGTCCCCAACAAGGTCGGGGTATAAGGAGTTAGGGCTCGATCTGGTGGAACCTTTCCAAGATCAGCCTCGCAAACCCCGACAGATGCCCATGGGGGACGAAAATAAATATGAGGGAGCAGGAGATCCTATCAAAATATTGCTCGAGGAGGCCCTCAAAAAACAAAGGAATGTGATGATGGATAACTTTTCCCAGATCCTTCAACGGCTGCCCACCGACGGCGCATCTGCATCTAGCAGCTACTCTAGAGGTGTGACTCCTTTTAATGTACAAGTAAATTTTGACATTCCCATATTTGAGGGTCAAATAGATGTAGATGCCGTAGATAGATGGTTGAATCTATTAGAAGTATATTTCTCGGTTCATGACTTTTTCGACAGAGAGAAGATTATTTTTGCACTCCTCAAAGCTGCCCCCCATGTCAAGGACTGGTGGGAAACCTACTGTGAGAAAAAGGATGAGACAAAACCCTCTCTGTTCTCAACCGTACCCAATTGAAATTATTTCCTAGATGTCATCAAGGAACAATACTATTCTATGGGGAGCTATGAGGATAAGTACATACAATGGACCACGCTGCGACAACAAAGGGATCAATATGTGCATGAGCTGACGAATCTGTTCCATACGCTGCGCACCAAGTTGGGTATCAAACACTCAGAGAAACATTTGGTGCTAAATTATCACACTTGTCTACATAGATACATTCAGGAGGAAATAGATTTCCTTGACATCTCCTCGCTTGGTATAGCATACTGGTATGCTGCCAAGATTGAGCATAAATTCAAACAGAAGAAGCGAGACCCTGGATCTGTGAATCAAAAGCAAGGGAAGGGTGCTCCCAAACCGCAGAACAAAGGACAGAGCCAAGGCATGGTGACTCAAGACAACCTGTCGAAGCCACAAGCAAAGAAAAACACCGTAAAGCCAAAGAAGGACATGGGAAAGTGGTGTGAGTTCCATAAGAGCTCCACTCACAACACGACCGTCGGGCCAAGTAGTCGCTGGTGGCTGAGATGAGGGCTTCTGAGTCAGATGCATGTTCCGACTCTGAATCAGAACCGGACAAGGGGAATGACAAAGGGAAATATATTATTGATGCGGAGCCCAACGCCATTGTTGCCACTACAAAGATCTAGAAGGAGGAACCGAAAGATCCAGAGGAGGAGGAACGTCTCTTCCACTCCCAGATGTGGGTAAAGGGATCCTTGGTACAGTTCATTGTCGACAATGGGAGCCAAAAGAACCTCATTTCAGCAGACGTCATGAAGCGATTGGGCTTGTCGACCATAGCTCACCCACATCCATACACCATCGGGTGGCTTCACCAAGGACGAGATCTCCGCGTCAACCAACAGTGCCACCTTCCCTATAGCATCAAGCCCTTCACAGATGAGGTATTATGTGACGTTACTCCTACTGATGTTTCTAATGTATTATTAGAACAACCATACTTATGGAAGCATCAGGCTATGTATGAGTCTTGGCCTTGCACTGTTATTATTACTTTGGGAAATAAGTTGTACAGGATACCAGAGGTACCACCTCCTACCGCTATCTCTTTGGTTACTGCAAAACAATGCATTGAGCTCATTTCCCAAACCAGGAAATTCATTTTCCTGATGATCCGACAGGGCTCCTCTGCAAGACAACAACAAATGGATAAGGTTGTGGAGGAATACAAGGACATATTCACCTCACCCACAGGGGTTCCTCTGCACTTTCAGGTCAAGCACTCGATTGATCTAACCCCAGGTGTGCCGCTACCCAATGGACCGATCTATGGGTGCTCTGTTCTGGAGAACGATGAAATAAAGAGGCAGATTCAGGAGCTGCTGCAGAAAGGTCACATCCGACCAAGTTCATCGCCCTATGGGAGCCCGATCGTGTTGGTACAGAAGAAGGATGGGACGTGGAGACTCTGTATTGACTATCGGGTGCTGAATAAGATCACTTTCTGAAATAGGTACCCAATCCCACAGATTGATGACCTTCTGGACCAACTCAAAGGTGCAAAATATTTTAGCAAGATCGACTTGAAGTCTGGGTATCACCAGGTACCAATTGAACCCTCCGATGTGTGGAAGACTGCCTTCAAAGCCAAGGAAGGCCTTTTCAAATGGCTGGTCATGCCTTTCGGGTTGACGAATGCTCCCGCCACCTTCATGAGGATGATGGATGACATCTTGCGGCCATTCACCAACTCATTTGTAGTGGTGTACTTGGATGATATTCTGATCTTCAGCCAGACTTGGGAAGAGCACCTTCACCACATACGACAAGTCCTCCAAACACTGCGGCAACACAAGTTGTGTGCCAATTTGGAGAAGTGCACTTTTGGCATGACCCAGGTTCAATATCTGGGATACATTATTGATGAAGGGGGGGTGCATGTGGATCCAGCCAAGATCCAAGTCATTCGGGATTGGCCAGCCCCAACCACTATAACAGAGCTTCGCAGCTTTCTGGGTCTTGCTAATTTCTACCATAGGTTCGTGTTGGGATTCTCTCATATCACTTGGCCCTTGAGTCAAGTCACCAAGGGAGGAGCGAGAGAAAAATTATTTTGGTCGGAACCTCAACAGAAGGCATTCACAAAATTGAAAAATCGCCTCTACTCTGCCCCAGTGCTCACATTACCAGACTTGCAACAGCCATTTGAGATCGAGACTAATGCCTCTGACTATGCTATTGGGGCAGTTCTTACTCAACAGGGACATCCAGTGGCATATCACAGTGAGACATTGTCTGACACAGTTCGCAAGTATCCCACTTATGACAAAGAAATGTATTCCATTGTGCAAGCTTGTTGACAATGGAAGCATTACATTTTGGGGAAGGAAACAACCATCCACATAGACCACCAGCCCCTGCAGTTCATACAGACACAAGGGAAGTTGCAGAATGATCGCCATCAGAAGTGGTCCACATATCTGCAACAGTTTCATTTGAACATCAAGTACAAGAAGGGTAGCACCAATAATGTTGCAACTTGCCTCAGCTGACCACCGATCGTGGCGCTCACCACCATTCTCAACTCTTGTGGGCACGAGACTTTTAACTGGCCACTTCTCTATGAGAGCGACCCAGAATTCGGCCACACTTAAAAGGCACTCTTGGGGGGTACGCAAGTTCCAAATTTTCACCTCCAAGATGCACTTTTATGTCACATGGGACACCTTTGTGTTCCTTCAAGCAAGAATTCCAAGATGATATGGGAAGCCCACTATAGTCGAGTCACTGGGCATTTCGGGGTCGAGAAAACAATAGTTGTACTGTAGAAGTATTCCTATTGGCCGAACCTTCGAAAAGATGTCGAGAAGCACATCAGATCCTGCACTGTTTGTGCCATTTCCAAACCGACCATCAAGAAGCAAGGCCTATATACTCTGCTACCTACCCCTAGTCGACCTTGGGAATCCATCTCCATGGATTACATGTCGGGCCTGCCTTCTACTAAGCATGGAAATGACTGTGTTTTCATGGTCGTCGACAGATTCTCGAAGATGGCCATTATGGCAGCCTGCAAGAAGGATATCACAGCCGAAGCCACTGTTAAACTCTTCCTTGAACGAGTGTGGGTGCACTTTGGGATCCCTCAGTCTATCATATCAGAGCGGGACAACAAGTTCCTTGGCACATTTTGGTTCATCCTTTGGTCAATGCTAGACACCAAGCTCACCAAGTCCACAGCTTTCCATCCCCAAACATATGGCCAGACAGAGGTCGTCAACAGAATGATTGTACACATTCTGCGCATGTAAAATTCAAAGCATCCACGCACATGGGACGAGAGCCTCCCCTATGTACAACATAGTTATAATCGGGCTCTCCACAATTCAATCGACCATAGCACCTTTCAGGTGGGCTTGGGATTCCAGCCACTATGTCCCATTGACGTAGCCATGCCATTTGCGGCTACTCAAGCCGATTCGGCTCATGTCTAGTCTGAAGTTGACAAAGCAAATAGCTTCATCGAGCGCATTCAACACATCCGCCAACAGGTTCATGACATATTGGACAGAGCCAATGCTAAGTACAAGCAACGCCATGATCAACACCAGATGCCACACAACTTCTAGGTGGGCGAAAAAGTATGGCTATATTTGCAGAAGGATCGCCTCACTAGACCCCACCGCAAGCTTCGCCTGCTCCGATACGGGTTGTACACCATCAGCAAGGTTGTAGGGAACAATTCCTTCGAGCTCAGTATTCCACCATTCCTTGGTCTGCACCCAGTATTCAATGTGGACCGCCTTCGTCCTTACTTCCCACCTCTACTGGACACCTCTGACATTGCAGAATAACTCACACCAACAGAGTTAAACTCAGACTGCTTGGAACAGGCCACCACTGATTATATCATGGACATGCAAATCAAGAACACTCGCCAACAGAAGATCCAACTGTATCGGGTAGTCAAAGTTGGCCAACTCTTGCACCAAGGAAAGTGGTTCACCAGGGACCAAGTTCAGCAGAAATTTCCTCATCTCATGGAGGAAATTAACGCAATGGGGACCATTGCTTCCTAAGGGAGGAGGAATGATCTAGGTGGATATTGGTGGTCACCTGCCTATTCCATTTGGGGCCCCACCATTGTCTCTTTCAGTTTTTTCAATTTCGGCACAACATACTATTTTTAGCAGTTTTTCGGGTCCTGAACTTCCGAAGCCATTTTGAGGCCCTAAACGACGTTTTTTGGGAAAACGGAGAGTCTTGATTAGTCCAGATTTCACCAAAGACTTTTATATCTTTTCTTTTGCATCTGAACATACAATAGCTGCAGTATTACTTCAAAAGAATGATTTGGGGCAAGAACAACCAATATCCTTTTTTATTAGGGCCTTAAGAGATGCTCCTCTCAAATATAACATCATGGAGAAGCAAGCCTTAGCATTAGTGAAAGCATTAAAAGACTTTAGAGTCTACATTTTACACTCTCACATAATTGCTTTTGTTCCACATACTGTTGTCAGGGATATTCTAAGTCAAGACCCTGATGGTAAAAGGGGAAAATGGATTGCTACTATTCTTGAATATGACTTAGAAATCAGGCCCACCAAACTGATTAAAGGGCAGGGATTAGCAAAACTCATGGCTGAGTCAAACTTCCAAGCACTAGATATGAACATGGTGGATGTGTTGGAAGAAATAGAAGAATTCACTGCTCTTTACATTAAAGAAACATTTCTGAATTATCCTTGGGATGCTGACATCATTTATGTGCTTTTATATCTAAATAACCCTCGTTCTTTATCTAAAACTAAAACTAGATTTTTGAAATAGAAGGATTTGAATTATTGCATATTAGATGGGGTATTATATTGGAAAAATGTTGTTGGAATTTTGCTTAAATTTTTACTTGAAGATGATGCAGGAAAAATCATGCATGAGATGCATGAAGGAGAATGTGGAGGACACCTCTACTGGAAGACCACAGCAAACAAAATCCTCAAATCTGGTCACTATTGGCCCACCCTTTTCCCAAACACTCAAAAGTTAGTCATGTCTTGCCATAAGTGTCAAAATTTTTATGGCAAAAGAAAGCTCCTTCCCTTACCCTTACATCCCATCAGAGTTGAGGCACCCTTTCAACAATGGGGCTTGGACTTCATTGGGGAAATTCATCCATCTTCCTCAGCCCAGCATAAGTGGATCCTCACTGCCACTGACTACTTTACCAAGTGGATAGAAGTCATACCATCTAGGAATTCTATTGACTCTGTCATTATCAAGTTCCTTGAAACAAACATCCTATCCAGATTTGGTTTTCCTAGAAAAATCATCACAGATAATGTTTCTTCCTTTAAGTCTAAAAGAATGGTTGATTTCTGTTACAAATACCACATCACCTTGGGCCACTCTACTGCCTACTATCCCCAAGGAAATGGATTTGTTGAATCCTCCAACAAGAGCCTCATCAATATCATCAAAAAGCTGTTGGAAAAAAATCATAAATCATGGCATAGTAAGTTGGTTCATGCCTTATGGGTTGATAGATTAACTACAAAAAATTCAATAAATATGTCCCCCTATCAGTTGGTTTATGGAATTGATGCAGTCTTCCCAACATCATTAGGAGTTCCAGTCATGAAACTCCTTCAAGAAGTGAAAACTGAGGAAAATGATATGCAGAGAAGAATCATCCAAACAATTCATTTACAACAATCTAGAGAAGAAGACTATGAAAGAACACAACTAGTCCAAGAAAATATCAAGAAACTATTTGATAAAAGGACTAAGGCAAATAATTTCCAATTTGGAAATATAGTTCTTAAATGGGATTCAAGAAGGGAAGAAAAGGGAAAACATTGAAAGTTTGAGAACCTATGGAAAGGACCTTTTATTATTCATGCTGAGAGGGGTCACAATGCTTTCTTCCTGAAGGAATTGAATGGAGAAGATCTATATGGAGGTCCTGTCAATGGCAAGATGCTCAAGCATTACTTCTGTCAAGAGTCATGAGTTTCAAAGCTTTTTTACTTTCCATTGTAAATTATCATTGTCTGAACATTGCATTCAAAGTTAGAAAAATAAAAATACAAAAACAATAGAAAATAAAAGAGGGCAGATAAAAACAAGAAAGGTACAACCCCATACCAAAAAGAGAGACAAAATTTGAAAGTGTGCAAGCCTAAATGCCACTCCTAAAAACACACTTCTAGTTAGTCATACAGCCTAATCATGACTAATTAGCTTTCCAATTTACTGTTGATAGGTTAGTGAATTAGATTAGCCAAACAACATAATCTTGGCTTATCAGTAGGGTAGATTAGGATAAAAGAAAGAAGGTTCAAAAATGCTCAATTCCTGAACCTTTGAGATTGATGAAGAAATGGTTCTAAAAGCTCAAAACTTGAACCAGAGAAGAAAGAGGAAGCAACTCCAACAAAACCAAAATCAGGGCTAAAGGAATGATGAAGGATGTGTCAATTTTAAGATCTTAACCCTTCACAATTTTGTTTTACTTTTCTGCAAATTTTAGTCTATGTGCAGCTTGTTTTTATGCCATAGATCTGCAGCAAGTCAAATTTCTTAATCCTGGCTTGGTTGCTTTTTAAAATTTTTGTCTTAGAATTTAGAGAATAAAATTATGTTATACAGTCTAATCCTGACAGATAGTATTTAGGTAGAAAAACTTATGAGTTCAACTGCTTAATCTGAACTCATGGAGAAATAAGATTAGACTTAGACTAGTTTCCTATTTTTAAAAGAATAAAATGTTGATGAAGAGAGTTGTCTAGCCCAAATGCACTCTGAAGAAGAAAAAATGTTAGGATCATTAGGAATGGGTAGGTAGAGATGTTGTTTTGATAGAATTCCATTGTTTCAGATTGTTGCAGAAATCATCAAATAAGAGAAAGGTCGGCTAAAGTAAAAGAAATTTGCTGCCCAATGGATGAAGGCACTAGTTTACTGAAAAGCCAAAGATCAATAGCTAAGGTTCTGGACACCTAAAGAACCAGCTGTCCTCCCCAATTGGAGCCATTGTTAGCCACCTATAAATTATGTCATACTCAATGGTGGCTAAGCTTGTCTATTAAGCCTTCAAGAGATAGTTCCCTTTGAAAACTTATCATCTTTTGAAGTCTTATGATGGTAATTACCCTTTGAATTAATCTTCACTGTTGTTTCACTTTAAAGCCCTCAAATACCTTGTTGATTACCAAAGGAGAAAAAAATGCTCATGAGGCTCCTTTTTCCCTCATTACACTTTTCCATTTCATTCTCCATATTCATCCATTAAGACCTTCATTTTACTTCTAAACCATTCCAAAACCATTTTTAAACCTTATTTCCCCCTTTCATTTGGTTTAAAAACCATTTTCTCCCTTATCGGAACCCTCAAAATCCTCTGAAAGACCTTCATTTTGGCCTAAAAACCCATTTTTCAGCATTAAGGCCTTAAGACCCTTATAGCCTTAGCCCTAGCACCTTTCCGCATATGACCCACACTGTGACCAAGTGCGAAGCACTCATCGCATTGCAAACATTAATCACAGTCGCAATTTTCCTTTACCCTTTTCTTTTTCCTCCTCTGATGCCGATCCCCTGATTTAATCTCAGCCGTCGAATCCACAAGAACCGACGGCCGAGATTCCATCGCGCTTTGCCCATAGCCCTCTGACATCACACCTGGCGATTAAATCCTGACCGTCGATCATCCTTTAGATCGGACGGCCCTCGCATAATCGCATATCACAAAGGCTTAGTCTTTTACCCTTTGACCTCCGCCGATGCGATGCTCTGATGAGATCTCCACCGTTCATTTCCCCTAATCTAACGGCCCGCGCTTCATCGCAGGTTCCCTTCACCTTCCACTGATGCCTTCCGCAGATTTAATCCCGACCGTTGATATCTCATCCCGATCCAACGGCCAGCACTTGATCGCACATCGCAAATCCAAAGTGCCGTTCACTTTTCACCTCCGATGTGTGATCCCCGATTTAATCCGGACAGTTCATTTTGCCGGATCCAACGATCCGCGCTTCATCGCAGTTTCTCCATCCTCCTAGCCCTTCATCCACCATCTTTAATCTTCATCGTTGATCTTCTCAAATCCGATGGCCCATAATACTTCTGCTTTTCAGACCCCGCCCTTCTTTTTCTCCCCAATCGATAGATCTCGGCCGTCGATCCTCATGATCCGGCGGCTCTCATTGATCCTTCCTGCCGCTCTTAAAAAACCTTTTTTCCTAAGAAAAAACCCTTCCCCCTTTATAAAAAGGTGGGCCCTCCATTCTCTCGTGTTTTTACCCCGTCGTTACTTCCCCCTTCTGAATCAATCTCCACCATTGATTGAAGTTGATCCAACGGTAATCAATGCTCCCCCCCATTTCCACCTCTTTTTCTTTGTATAAACACCCTTGCCTTGATTATAGCCCTTTAACACTATAAACCCATAGTGCTCATCATTTACCCAAAGCCTTTCTGCTACACGATTAAACAAATTTCGGTCACACCATACATTTCCCGCACACCTTTGGACCTATCGCGCTCAACCCGCACCGTTGGATCTGGAGCCTCCAATCCAATGGACCAGAATCCATATCATGTAATTTTTGGCCCCTTTTCATAGTGCACTACTTTCGTGCGATAAATGTGGTTTTAGAAATCGACATGCCGAACGCTAACATATATCGCATTCCAGAAGCTAATACCACTTACCCCCCCAAATGCTACGTGAAAACCGCTGCCGGTTTTCCAAAAACCACTTCTTCTCAATTCGTGCCCAAAATCAAATTTAAACCTCTTTTTCATTTTTCTGCCACCGTTTTTCTCCTCCCACTGCTGGAACCACTCATCCTCACTGCTCCGAAACACTTCCACAAACCTTCCAAAGCAATTTTAAACCAAAACTTCGCAGGATTTAAATTAACTTATTTGTTTTATGCAGGTTTAATGAAGATTAAGGTAAACTCTCTCGCAGCCATTACAGTGTTATTATGGGCCGAGGATGATGATCCTCATGGCCTTTGATACAAGTTAAAGGGTTTAAAGTGATAATTACATATTTTTGGAAGATCGATAAGTCATGATTATCAGTTTTTTTGAAAATTTTCTCCGACAAACCCTCTGCGCACCTGCAAACAACAAACACAGTCATAGTTAATTAATAAAAGAGTATCAATGTCAAAGATGAATATGATGTCTTAATCAAGCCTAAACACAGATCCAGAGATAAATCATTGTGTTTATAAAACAAAGAAATATCAGTCGAAGGACACCTCAGAGCCACATCAAAGGGGCTAATTGAATCCCCAGCTACCAAAATTTCCACCTGCAGCCTCTCTGCCTCAAAGGAATACCCAGATCAAATTTCAGTTCAAAACATTAAGGCCAAAGGCAGCTGAACAGTTATTACAAGAAAAACAAATATCTCGACTGTCAACGGAAGTTATTGTAAAGATAAGAAAGTGCCTTAAAGTCAATCTTTTTTCCCACTAAGCCTAAAAAGCAGAAATAGAATAAATGAAACAGAGTTGTAATTCGATGGATTCCTGCCTTATGCCTTGGATGGTTTTCAAGGCTGGAAGTTGCATTTAGTATAGAATTAATGATACTCAACACAATAACTCTTCCACCTCCTCATTTCTTCTATAAATACTTCTAAAGAAGATGAGAAGTTGTTGGTTGGTTGGTCACTAGTTGTAACACTGAAACTCTCTGAGATAATACATAGTCTGTTTGAAGTTGAAGAAGAAATTTAAGTCTTGGAAGCTTGATAAAGTTGTTACATGCTTGTTCTTTAGAAGGCTCTATCATTGGATTCCCGAGCTTGATTGTTGGTGATGTATTTTTAATTGTCTTCTGTTTTTCCTATTTTCATTATGTTTCATAAATTCTTACTACAGTAGGATGAAAAGTTTAGGCTAAGAAATGACTCCTGGAAGCACCTTAGACCTGTTTATCCTTCACTGTTTGATGTTTTCTTCTGCTGAGGTATTTTAGAGTCTTTAATCTTTCTCTTTAGTCCTCATTCTTGTTTATTTCTCTAATAGTTCAAATAGTTAGTTTCAGCATGATTTATGGTTTTCCCTGCTTGTCTGCTGCCACTTGAAAACTGTTTTAGAAGTCTCCCTTCGAAGTACCATTGTTTACAGTTAGCCAAGGATGTATTTTTTGATCATACCCTTTGTCCCTGCTTGAAAATTTGTTTTTAAGGTCTTTATAGTTGTGATCATGGATGTTTTTAGGTGTTCCCTCTTCTATGACTACAATTATCAGTGAATCTTTTATGTTTTCTAAGTCCTTTGAAATAAAATATTTGAGGAAATAGGATGTGCTCCCGAATCTTCGATTTCATTTTAAAAGTTGTCTTGAAGTCATCATTTGCTTAAAGTGTGGTCTGTAGAATTCATGGTTAGCCCTGTCTATCAATTACCTCTTTATGTTCAAGTTATGTTTTTAAGTTGCCTTTGTTGAGAATTCAAACTCTCTTTCAAAATCATTAATGTCCAACTCATTCACAAAAATAAAAGATCCTGTGGCCAAGTTATATTTGCCCTTTGATATCCCATATTCATTTATGAGCTTGTTATTTACTTCTTCTTGACTTCATTGCCCAATGAATCTGACACTTCTCCTTTCTATTTATACTACCTAGACTTTTCATTTTCTGTTGTACTAATTCAACCAAACAAACACTTGCACTTAATAACTAGTCTAAAATCAATACTGAAAAGAAAACAAGACATACCTTTGCAAAAAAAATTAGAGATCCCTCTCTGACAACAGGAGGACTAGATCCTGGAACTCTAAAGATCGGTTCTGATGTTGCCTTGTCTTTTGGTAAGCCAATCTATAAAAGCACATGACCCCAACACATAACATGCCCTTCTATGGCTGCCATCCCCTTCCTTATATAAGTGGTGAGCTTCCTCACCCTTGTCCCCACTCATTAAACCCACCATCTCCATGCGTGAGATCTCCCTCCAAAACTGCGTTGGCCCTTAATAATTGTCCACTCTTCCATAACAGTGTTGTTGATTTGGTCAAAGTTGACCCAGTCTTCATGCTCCAACCCATTTTCCTACACAAGGGTGCTTAATTAAGCTGCTAAGATGACCTCCTTTTACATTAGGAGTGATTTTATTCTAATGAAGGATATGTATGGGTCTCCATACCCTCTTATTCATCAAACAAAGAAGCAAAAACAAAAATTAATATTTCAACTAGCTCATGGCTAATTCGGAATATTACAGTCCTTCCCTCCCAAACGTTTCTTGTCCTCAAGCAATTGTAAAGGTGAGTGTTGCAACTCTTCTCCTCCTTTCTTGGTGACACCTACATGTGATAATATCTCCTCATAACCTAAGTTTCTCCCAATCAATCCCTCCATGAAATGCTCCTCCCAAGTTCTCATGAGATGCAAATGACTCATCCCACAAGGAAGAAAAAGACCCAATGAATCAATCATGGTTTGCCCAATGTTCTCCCTCAAACATGAAGCATTAAAAATATGGAGAATAACTCTCCAAAAGTGCATGCTCAATCCTCCCATCCTTCCTCCATTCATTCCCATAATAATAATAAGAACATCATCAATGTATGGGATCAAAACCAAACATATATAAGCTTCCATATGCAACAATGGAGGTGGATCATAGTCCCACATGTGGAACCAGTGAAATATATCTCCTGAATGCCTCATATAATGATTTGGTAAGTGGTTTCCCACCACTTACTTGCTTCCATAGTCTCCTCAAATTTTTTGAGAAGGTGAGTAATGTTTGGTGCCCTTGGAGTGCACTCTGAATGATATATCATCTCCCTATATCCTCCTAGGGAGTGGTCATGCTCAACATTGTTTATGGACCAAAGTTGACCATGAAGTTTATAAGGAAGAATGCTCCCCCTTGGAACAATGGCTTGCGCATCTATGGTAAAGGAATGCAAATATTCATCAAGTAAATCATTATGCATAAAAACATGTTCCTTACCATATACTTTGCTCACATAAATGGAGTGGCTCGTAGATAGATCCCCTCTCATTCTCAAATAGGAAAGAGGTGGTTGTGATAACCCCATCAAAGAGTTGTGTATCTCATCCATCTCCACATGATCCATGCATATCCTCAAATCTTGATATATCTCCTCTTCAAAGCCTTCCCAAGTAAACCCCTCCATGATAGTATGGTATGACCTCATGGAATAAGTGTGGTTGAAGAGAAATCCTCATGTGCGGCAAGTAGAAACTTCTCCTTGAGCTTGGATGCTCTAGATAAGAATATCCTACCATGATAGTAGATGAACTCACATTTGACTGAATATCCCTCCTATAATAGCTGGTCATCAAGTATCATGCATGTACAAATATCCTTGGAGTAATCCACCAACAGTTGGGATTTCCAATATGGATCTATCCTCCATATGGATAGGGCTGATGATCTGTCATGTAAAACATATGTCATGTGGTTTCCCCCCTTTTTGACATCTCCCATGCCAAAGTTACATACCGGGATGTTTGTGTCCCCTCTCTATTGCCCATGCTCAAGTAAAGGTTGAAGCCTTTGGAGGTTAGTCTCCCATGGGAATATATCACCTATCCAAAAATTCCTAAGTCTGGCCAAGGTATACATGAGTGGCTACCATCCTCTATCATGTGTGGAAGATTTCTCCCCAAGTGAGAACATCTTCTGAGCCTCCATAGTCAAGGAATAGTCTCCTTTCACCATGATGGTGCCATCCTCCATCCCTGTAGAATCCTCTCTTAGTGAAAGATGTGGTGTGAGAGTGGGTAATAATGACAATGGGAGAATGTCTCCCTACTCCTTTATTCTACCCAAAACTCTCCGTGTTTTACCATGACCTCCTAATGTTCCCACTCCTCCTAGATCTATGAGTGGTGCAACATGTTGTGAGTCATTTCTAACCAACTCTTGATCCGGTGGCCTTCCCAGTGGTTTTCCACAAAACACTAATGTATCATGGGCCAATATCATATGCATAATAGATGGGACTATTAGGTCCTTGCTTCCACTGTGCAAATCCAACCCTGTTTTTTGTGTGGATGTTTTCTGAGATTTGGGTACTACTCTCAATGATGCAATATTACCTCCAATTGGAACAATTTCTCCCTTCTCACCTCCTGGTGGTGGTGGATCATCTCCTGCTATTCTAGCGCTATGACCTCCTCCTGGTTCTTCTTCCTCTTCCTCCTCATCATCTGAGAAGACCTCTATATAGTGTGACTTTTCTGTTGCACATCTATGTCCGGGTGCCCATGATTCTTGGCATGTGAAGAAAAGCTTCCTTCTCCTCAAATCTCTTCGGACATCATCTCTAAGAGGTACTTTTCTTTGGCTCTCTTTTGAAAAAGGAGCCTTCTCATATTTTCCCTTTGATGAAAAAGTGGCCTTTTGCTGAAATGTTGCCTTTGCTTTTGGCATGGCATTTTGTAGATACCTAGCCCTTTCAATGTCATCTTGAAGGGTAGTGGGCTTGGCAGATATAACCAACCCATGAAGAGGTTCTTCTAACCCATCAATAAACATATAGACCCTCCTTGCTGCAGATTAACCAGGAACCATAACATAAAGTTTTATAACTTTAGAAATGTAAGTTTCTAGATTACCTGATTGTTTGAGCTTTGCTAGCCCCATAAAAGGTGCCTCCGAGTCTCTCCGATCAAACCTCTCCACCAACCTCCTTGTGAAATCTGAATATGCAGTCACATTGGCATGACCCAATGTAGACAGCCCATGAGACCACCAATCATGTGCTTCACCCTCAAGGTGCAGCGCTACTATTTTTATGGCCTCCATCTCTGGAACTTGGTTCAGCTGGAAGTAGATGTCTAGCTTCTCTACCCATGATTTTCCTGTGAATTTTTATGACCCATCAAAGTTTAGTAAGAAAAATATGCCCATACTTCGGTGTAGATCATGATTATATATGAATCCTCCACCTCTATTGTGATGTCGGGGTCTCCTATTGTCCTTGATCTGACAAAATTCTTGAAAACTCAAATGATCCTTGAATCTCTGAGATTGAGACCCATACTCCATGAAATAGTCTTCAAGAGTCTCTTATTCTTGAAACTCTCCATTTCCCACTGCTAAAAATGTAGGCATTTTAGAGTGTTGGGAAGCTTGCTTCTTCACTGGTTGATCACTCCAATGATGAGAAATGTCGGAGCCTTCACCATGTCGAAACCCTTGAGGGGATTCCTTGTGTCAATCAATCCTCATCTCCTTTATTTCTCTAGAAATGTCTTGCATAGTTCGAAGAATAAGCTTAGGAAACTCCTTCTCCTCACCTCCTCCTGATAAAGGGTTTTTACCCTTGTCTTCTTTATCATCTGTATAATCATACTTCTGGTTTCTTCTGTGATACCTATTCCCTCTATCTGTGAGAGAATATCCTTCTTCTGATGACATAATGGCTTAAGATGCACAGGTTGAGCCAATATTATGCTCTGATACCATTGCAATATTACCAAATGGGAAAATCAAGAATATAGTGCATAAAAATGGAAATAGAAGTGAAGATCAATGCATAAATGTGAGAGACCAATATGGAGCTTTTTTATTAATCATAACAGCAGAAAACATGTACAAAATAATGGGGCGCAAAGAATATAACAAGATCCAAAAAGCCTCCAATAGATTAATCCCCTTAAAATGAGGTGTTGCTACTGTATCAAAATGTCGGAAGACTGCTACAGCACAGTCATAGGAGAATTACTATAGAAAATTAACATACAAAAGATAAAGGGCTGATATATTCCTCAAAGATAATGTACAATGAAGATCAAGGCTCTATACAACCTCCAACAAAGAACTCAAGAGGGTTTTCAAAAATACACCAATATACAAGGAATGAATCAAAGCCCTAGGGTTGAAGATTCACTGCAACAGTATAATTGGAAAGTTGTGGATGATATGATGTAGCAAGAAAGATAGCCTCCTCCAATATACTCTCTAGATGAAAGGTTGATCCCTTCACTAGAAAAATTCCTCTCCAAATGGTGTACTAAAACCACCCCTACAACTCCTCCCTAAAATAACGCAGTCCAAGACAGAAACTGCGTTGTAGGGGCAAATGATAATGTGGCCTGGTGCCAAATGCTGAAATAAGGCTCAAGGGCCTTCCTTACTAGGCTTCCAATGGAAGGAAACATTCCTCCACTGAAATTATAGATCAGAAATCACCCATATATATTCTCCACCGCTACACCCTACAACTCAGCACATCTCTCAATAGAAACTGCACTGTAGAATAAATATGGAGCTTGGTCTGATGCCTGAATGTGGAAATATAGTGCAAATACTCTTCCTGAGTGGGCACTATAATTCCCCCAAGGATACATGTGGGATTACCTCTCAGGAACACCCTATGTTAAACATCACTGCAATTGTAGCTAAACAGTTGAAGAGAGCAACACGTCTAAACAGACCATAAAATCTAAAATATCAAAACATAACATGCCCTTTTATGGCTTCCATCCCCTTCCTTATATAAGTGGTGAGCTTCCTCACCCTTGGCCCCTCTCATTAAAGCCACCATCTCCATGCATTAGATCCCCCTCCAAAACTGTGTTGTCCCTCAATAAATGTCCACTCCTCCATAACAACGTTGTTGAATTGGTCAAATTTGACCCAGACTTCATGCTCCAGCCCCTTTTCACACACAAGGGAGCTTAATTAAGCTGCTAAGATTACCTCCTTTCACATTAGGAGTGATTTTTTTCCTATTAAGGAGATTTATGGGTCTCTGTACCCTCTTATTCATCAAACAAAGAAGCAAAAATAAAAATTAATATTCCAACTAGCTCATGGCTAATTGGTAATATTACATTAATTTTTTGAGAAATTAATGAAAGAAGATCAAATTTCTTGCATCTGTTGTTGTTGATTTTTCTTTCCAATTTCATTCTGTGTTTATTATTCTTTGAATGAAGTGAAGTAATGTAGCTTCCAGTCTCTTTATTACATTTTTAATTAAGATTTAAATAGCCTTAATATGTGCTCCTTCACTTCAACTGTTCTTTCTATATAAAGTTCTTCTGAAATTTAAAGTGATAGATTCTATTTTTCAGCATATCATTTTGAGTTTCCCTTCCAGTTCTTCTTTACCTTCAAATATCAGCATTTAATGTCTTTGTGAAGTCTTTCATTATATTAGATTATTGAGGGTATTAAAGAATTAATTTCCAAAGGTATTAAACAGAGACCATATGATATTATAAGTTTTGTGACATATATTTCTAGAATGTCTTAAGCACTGATTCCTTACCACAACCAAGGGATTTTCTCTTAAGATACAACACCTTGGACAACCTTGAAGTATATATTGGGGTCAGCATTTCTTCTGGTGAATCCCAGCTTCATTAGGTATCCATCAATTTGAGTATACGAAGCCCTTTGGGCTTGCTTCAGTCCATGGAGGGCTTCCTTCAATCTCCAAACATGGGTTTCCCTATCATGTTCCTCAAATCCCTATGGTTTCTCTAGGCACACTTCTTCCTTGAGTATGTCATGAAGAAAATTTGTCTTCACAGCCATTTAATGAACACTCCAACCCTTATTAGCAACAAGATAAATAATAGATCATATTATAGTGTATCTACAAACAAGTGCAAATATCTCATCAAAACATCCTCCCTATTTCTAGGATAATCCTCTATCCATGAACCTCACTTTGAAATTATTAATTCTACTAGCTACATATTTAATTTTGTATATCCACTTGGAAGTCACAACATACTTCCCCTTAGGTCTCATAACAACCTCCCATAGATCATTTTTCATGATATACTGATATTCTTTGGTCATGGCATCTCTCCAAGATTGTTCCTTTCACTGCTTCTTCATAGATTCAAGGTTCATATTATATGATTTCGCTGTTGAAAATGTAGCAAGAAATTCGTAATTTAATTTTTCCTTTGATTAAATTAGGAGAAAATTGAAATTCTACATCAATAGAAAACCTGAATGAGTTAACTAAGTTGAAATAACTGTTATCACTTAGTTATCTTAGTTAATTCAAGTTGGGGGCATGAAATTGAGTTGTATATAGTTATTCCTAAATTTTAGGATCCTAGGTTGAGTTAATTTCAGTTGTAACAATTTAATTCAGTTAAATTAAGTTATGATTTGTTAAACTAGTTCCAACTATTGGAGGAACTAGTGGGAGGTCTAGCAGTGAGTTGTAACTTTAGAGTTTAACCAGTTAACTGATCAATCAGCCTAAATTAACTCATGCATACACATAATTCAAGTTACCTAGTTGAGATTGGAGTTCAAGGGTAGTGTACTATCATTTGTAAACTATTCCAAGTTGTACAGGTCATGCAATGTGCAGTCATAGAAGTACCTAATGGAATTGCACAATTCAGATTGAGGAATTTCCTAAATAATAGGGGCTAATTTCTTGAGGAACAACACAAGGAAATGAGAGCTTAGAGGCTCGAAATTTTGGCTAAGTATTTTCCAAGGTCAGACAGTCAGGCAGAGGATAGAATATGCAAGTGTAGATTGAGCTCAAGGTTGAGCAGAGCATATTGTATTCATCTGGATTCTATGATTAATCAAATACATGTAGTAAGGGGTTTTGAACAGTTGTTTCCCCTAGATATATCTTTGTGTATATGTGTTAAATATTGATGCATGTTAATGATTTGTGTTCTCGATTATGAATTTACTTCTGCAGATTGGTAGAGTAGATTCTAGTCTTGTGATTTAGTACATTTCATGAGCATTTTAGGATCTACACGTTAATTTCTATAGTCTCTCATCAATGCAGCATATCCCTAATATCGATAAAGTTTCTTTCTCTCTCTGGAGGTTCCTCTAGGGGTAGATTTTTTCTTTTCATCCTGTAAAGTATCACAAAGCCACAAGGGTCTCTTCCTAGAAGGAGGATCACAAAGAGGAGGATCCAAAGGTGTTGTTATCACTCATAATTTCACGAGTCATTACTTGACATGGTCATACAGTTCACTCCTTAAAAAGGGTAAGGTCTCCTTAAACCTTTTTCAATTTGGCATATGAAATTTAATTTTTTCATATTTAACCTATCCCAAGTTTCAAGACCACCCTCATTTCATCTCAAAACCACCTCCATATAGGTCACATCATGTTCCATCAGTCATCATTTGCTAACATATTTTATTTCCCAAGATTACAACTCTGAAAAAGTTCATTTTAGCTAAGAATCCCTACTTTCGTAGCGAATTCAATGTAAAATAGGCAGAAAATGCTATGAAAATGTTGCTAGTTTCCTAGCGAATATGAAGCATTTCTCTATTTTCTGATTTTGAGCAGTCAACTTCAAGGGCGGTTTCTGGGCAAAAAAAGAAGTGGTTCAAAGGGTTCAAGTTCAACATGGAGCAGTGCAAAGAGTTTATGAAGCCAAAAAACAATGAAATGGACCTTACTAACGCTATTCAAAGGAGATGCATAAAGGATAACTACTCAAAGTTGTTGCTTGTTATCTCAAAATCAGACCCTGATAGGCTGCTAGTCAAGGAGACCCTGAGTAACTATTTCAAACCAAAATTTTAGTTGAGGCTTAGCCTCCTCAACCTGAGAGGGCTCTCTCAATAGGTTAATTATTTGCAAATAAAGATCAGATGACTAACTCTGTGAATAAAGTAAATAACTGGTTGTACTACTAATCAACAAACATCTATTCGGTAAATGGAGTCAAATGTGCTTTCACAAAACATAAAGATCAGTTTCATATGGAAGTCAGGGAATTTCAGGGTTTATATGCATCAATAGAACAGTAGGGCAGAGAATAAACACAGTTCATGAACATATGAAGGAAGTTAGATCACCTTTAGTGAATTCTAAGTAACATACATTCATGCCACTGCAAGTAATTTAAATAGAAACATCATGAGACAATCAAACATCCATAACCCTTTCTAAATCCTGAGTGATAAAAAAAAACTCTCTGTATTAAGATAAAACATAGTTCTCTGATATCACAAAATGTACGCTTGTTCAATGAAAATTCCAACCCTATGCAATTCGATTTCTTCCCTCTTATAGAGTGTTCATTACATCCTTGGATTCCTTCCAAACATTTGAGAAGAAATTTGAATTTGACACCTATCAACTTCTAAACAAACTTCATTTAAAAACTGACAGCTAAACTTTTTGTCTTGCAGTCCTAATACAAATAGCAATAAAACATTATTTATTATATCTTAACAACCTTTAACAACCTTATCTAATCATTAAAAACTATGCTTGAAAGCTATTTCTTCTAGACTTCGACCATGATGTTGTTTATCTTCTTGCTGTTAGACCCCATCAACCTGCTTCTTATCCATTCCTGCAAAATAGGAGCATGTTCCCTATATAATAGCTAAATGCCTCATTTCTGTTCATTCGAACCAACTGTTGAAGAACTGGTGCTCAAAACATGTGGGAAATGTCTTATAACCTTCATTTGAATTCGACCTTCCAGCTGTGCAAATCCTGAATGTTAGGTCCCTATATTACTAGTATAGTCCCTTATTGTTGTTAGTGTAACCCCCTTATTGTTATTATTGTACCCCTGTAACCCCCATATTGTTATTATTGTGCCCTTACATTATTATTGTTAGGTCGGCTAGGATTACATTGTGGCCCCACTAGGATTATATCGTGGCCCTGCTAATTCCTATATATAGAAGGAGGTTCTCGTTTGTTTGTATCATCCAAGAATTGCTCATTCATGTAATGTATTGGAGGTTTCCCTCGAAGTGGCTTATTTCTAAGGCGTTGATATCTCTTTTTCTTCTATTTTTGGAGTTGGTTACACAACATTTGGTATCAGAGCTTTGGATTCTAGGGTTTCGCTGCTCCAAACAGGTCATCGTGGAATTTTCGCTATAAATTTTTTTCTACGAAGTTTCAGAAGCTGAAATGTTTAGGGTGCAAAGCAGAAATCCTGAGGAAGATTGTCTAAAAATTTTCAGATCTTGGTTCGCAATATTTTTTGAGATATGATCTATGGAAGTTAGGTCTTTTTTCAGGCTCCTAAAAAGGTCATCGTGGCATTTGCGCTATAACAGTTTTTCTACGAAGGTTAAGAATCTGAAATTTGTATGGTGCGAAGCTGAAATCCTGAGGAAAGTCGTCAAAAAAATTTAGATCTTGGTTCGCAACATTTGTGGATATATTATTAGTGGAAGGTAGTGCTTTTTCAGGCTCCTGAATTTCATCTCAAAGAGGTGATCGTGGGAAAAGTTCAATAACTCTCTCTGGGCATCGGATTGGAGTCTCGTAAAAAGTGGTCGAAATTACATATACTGTAGTTTCTTGGCTATCAATTTCAGAGACAAAGGACGAAACAATGACATGTGGCAAGTCGTACAAGTTCGCTCTACTGAACCAGTCCATAATTAGGTCATTGTGGGAGATTGTACACAAATTTGTCTTGGAGAATCCAAATCAGGTCAGACCTGTGGCATTCGAAAGATAATTCAGAGGGCTACATTAGTACCGAAATTCAGATATTGAAGTGCTACAATCACTTAGATAATCCAATTTCAATATCGAGCTCCTCAAAAGCAAGAAAAAGGTGTGTATTTTTTTTTCCGAATTGCATAAGTCTTGTTTGAAGAATCAATTTGAATTGATTCCAAGGGCATATTTAGAATAGATATCAGTATTGGGTTCTAAAATATGCCCCGTAAAAAATAATTCAACACCCATTAAGCCTTCAGAAGGGTCTACTATGACTCATGAAGATGAAGAATTGCAACATGATTTATCAAAATTACAAGAGTAAGTGCAACAAATTTCACTCTCGCAAAGAGCAACAAAAAATGAAATGGAAGTTTTGAAGAAAGGCATGGAAGCTAAGATGGATGGCATGGAAGCTGACATGGAAGCTAAGATGGATGAAATGAAAGACAACATGGAAAACAACATGAAAAACATGAAGAATGATCTAAAAGCAGACATCGAAGGTTTGACCAAGTTGATACAAGAAATGTTTCCTAATGGTGAAAAGATAGTAGAAGAACCTCATGATGAGAACAAAATAAATGTTAATCGTGATTTCATAAACTCTAATGTTGGCAAGAAGAACCACCATATTCCAAAAATGGATATGAGGAAGTTTGATGGAAAGGATCCTGTAACATGGATACTACAGATGGAGCAATATTTTGATCTCCATAACGTGCAAAACACACAAAAGGTACGCATTGCAACTTTACATTTAGAACAAAATACATTTGTATGGTATCGATGGCTTTGCTCCCGTAAAAAAATTGTCACTTGGTCAATTTTTAAGGAAGAAATGATAGCACATTATGAGGATACAAAGAGAAACACCTTCTTTAGCCAATTGATAAATCTCAAACAAAAGGGTTTAGTGGGGCAGCACATTGAGGAATTCCAAAAATTGAATATAAGGGTAACTGATATTCCAGAGGAACACGGGATTGATCTCTTCATAGGCACTTTAAAGGATAACATCCAACATGAAGTTCGCGTTCTGGAACCTGATTCATTGGAGAAGGCATTCAGGTTGGCAAGAAAATTTGAATGTAAAATTATGGCGACAAGGAAGCCTACCACTCAATTCTATAAAGAAGGAAGTGTTGCTACGTCTAGATTTCCACAACCTACAAGGTTGACACCACAAAAATTGGAAGAAAAAAGAGAAAAAGGGCTTTCTACAGTTGTGATAGCAAATACACTAAAGGTCATAAGTGTGTTGAGAAGAAATTATTTTAAATAGATTGTGAAGAGGGAGAAGATAATGAACAAGAAGAGGATATACACCAGGAACCAACCCTAGAAGAGGAAGAAATGAATTCGACCATATTGTGTAATGCACTAGCAGGAATTACCACTCCTCAAACTCTCAAGATAGAAGGAAAAATCAAGAAGAAAAAGGTAATAGTGTTGATTGATTCAGGTAGCACCCATAATTTTATTCATTGTAAGGTAGCAAAGGAATTAAATTGTTTCCTATACCCAACACCAGAATGTCAAGTGATGGTTGCAAATGGAGGAACTATAAATTGCTCTGGAAAATGCCATAATATCAAGCTAACCATGGGGGAATATGTATTTACTAGTCCAATGCTTGCCATTCCTATGGGAGGTGCTGATGTTG
This sequence comes from Pinus albicaulis, assembly GCA_034641835.2. Lineage (NCBI taxonomy): Eukaryota > Viridiplantae > Streptophyta > Pinopsida > Pinales > Pinaceae > Pinus > Pinus albicaulis. The sequence goes on along the minus strand of CM076573.1, from coordinate 68,387,391 downwards.
TACTAGGAGTACAATGGTTACAATCTTTGGGGACGGTAGCTTTTAATTTTCAAGAAATTTTCTTGAAATTTTTTTCAGAAGGAAAGGAAGTTGAATTATGAGGTATTGCAGGGAAGCCAGGAAGGATAATAAGCTCTAATGTCATGACAAAGCTTCTAAAGAAATAACAACGAGGCGTAATTGCATAATTATGCTCACTAGAAGTTCCGACATCAAAATCATCTATTTCTGCAGATCTCCAACAAGTCTTGGACAATCATTCCAAGGTGTTTGAAACTCCCAAAGGAATCCCACCTATTCATGATCATGATCATGCTATTCATTTGATTCCAGGAAGTGTTCCTCCAAACATCAGGCCTTATAGATATCCTTACTTCCAAAAGAGCGAAATTGAACGTATGATTGCAGAAATGTTAGAGGCGGGTATAATTCAACCTAGTCAAATTTCTTTCTCTACTCCTGTAGTATTGGTACACAAGAAGGATGGATCATGGCGAATGTGTCCGGATTATAGGGAGCTCAATAAGCTCACCATTAAAGATAAATTTCCCATTCCTGTGATCGATGAATTATTGGATGAATTACATGGAGCAATTTATTTTACCAAGTTGGATCTTCATTCAGGATATCATCAAATTAGAATGAAGACCGAAGATATTCCAAAAACAACATTTCGAACTCATGAGGGTCATTATGAATTTTTGGTCATGCCTTTTGGCCTTACCAATGCACCTTCTACATTTCAAGGGTCGATGAATTCCATTTTCAAACCCTTCCTTAGAAAATTTGTGCTAGTATTTTTTGATGATATACTAATCTACAGCAGGTCTTGGAAGGATCATGTTGAACATGTTGACAGGGTGCTGAAACTATTGCAGACCCTAATAAAATTAAAGCCATTAAGGAATGGAAATTCCCCACAACCATAAAGCAGTTGCGAGGATTTCTCGGGTTAACAGGGTATTATCCCAAGTTTGTTAAGAATTATGGGAGAATAGCAGCACCTCTAACAACATTATTGAAGAAATATGCATTTTCGTGGACTCCTGAAGCAACTAAGGCCTTTGAACGTCTTAAAGAGGCAATGTGCCTAGCACCGGTCTTAGCTACACCAGACTTCACAAAAACCTTTATTGTGGAATGTGATGCCTCATGAAATGGAATTGGTGCAGTTTTAATGCAGGAAGGAAGACCCATTGCTTTTGAAAGTCGTCCAATCAAAGGAAAGTATTTACAGAAACCTATTTATGAGAAGGAAATGTTAGCAATACTACATGCACTAAAGAAATGGCGAACTTACCTAATGGGAAGACACTTCAAGGTAAAAAACTGATCATGATAGTCTTAAACACTTTTTGGAACAAAGACTATCATCAGAAGAGCAGCAAAAATGGGTCACAAAGATGTTGGGTTATGACTTTTAAATAATCTACAAAAAAGGAAAGCTTAATGTTGTTGCAGATGCACTCTCAAGAAAGAATGAAGAGGTGGAAGCATTGCTTTGTGCCATTTCTATTATCCAACCGTATTGGATAACCGAAGCAAGAGATGAATGGAAGAAGGACAAAGATGTATGGACACTCATTCAGAAGTTGCAGCAAGATCCTAGTACATCTGATACATTTAGTTGGAAAAATGATTCCTTATGGTACAAAGATCGCTTATATCTTTGTAAGAATTCCCAACTAAAACAAAAGATTCTTCGGGAATTGCACACTTCTCCTTTAGGAGGACACTCAGGATTTTTAAAAACTTACCACAGGGTGAAGAAAGAATTTTTTTGGGATGGCCTTAAATCCGATATTCAAAAGTTTGTGGCGGAATGTTTGGTTTGCCAGCAGAATAAAGTGGAAACAATTAAGACCCCGGGACTTCTACAACCTTTATCCATTCCAAGTCAACGTTGGGAGGAGATTTCGATGGATTTTATCACAGGTTTACCTAAGTCCGAAGGAAAGAGTGTCATCATGGTGGTAGTTGTGTTGTGTAACCAGCTCCAAAAATAGAAGAAAAAAGATATCAACGCCTTAGAAATAAGCCACTTCGAGGGGGCAACCTCCAATACATTACATAAATGAACAATTCTTGGATGATACAATTTACAAAACCTCCTTTCTATATATAGGAGTCCATGTGGCTATAATGTAATCCTAGTGGGCCACAATGTAATCCTAGCCGACCTAACAATAATAATTTAAGGGCACAATAATAACAAAATGGGGGTTACAAGGGTACAATAATAACAATAAGGGGGTTACACTAACAATAATAAGGAACTATACTAGTAATATAGGGACCTAACATGCCCCTCTCCTTCAAAAAAAGTGTTGTCCTCAACGCTTGAGTAGCTCTGGGTGCTTTTGTATAAAATTCTCATCCTCACATGTAGAATCTTCAGTGGGTAAGTTCTTCCACTTGATGAGATACTCTGAAATTGATCGATTCCGTAGTTGTCGAGTTCTTGTTTCCATGACCGCTTCTGGTTCCAATATGATTATTCCTTCCTCATCAAGTTCTGGCAATATTGTTTGAACTGGAAGATTTTCTCCTATAACCTTCTTTAAGCATGAAACATGGAAAACTGGATGTACTCGCGAAGAAGCAGGAAGCTCCAATTTGTATGCCATAGTACCAATCTTTCGCAACACCTTGTAAGGACCATAGTACTTTGGCGATAATTTATTATCCTTCTTAGCTTGCTTGAGGGACATTTGTTTGTATGGTTGTAGCCGTAAAAATACCCAATCTCCTACATCAAAAATTATCTCGCTACGATGTTGATCTGCCTGTTGTTTCATTCGATTTTGTGCCAAATTCAGGTTATCCTTTAAGAGTTGGAGAACTTCTTGCTGATGCTCGATGTGATCTTCCACTGCTTGAACCTTCGAATTTTCCCTTAAATATGGTGTGATCGATGGTGGATGATATCCATAAAGTGCCATAAATGGGGTCATTTTTGCTGCAGTATGGAAGGAAGTGTTATACCACCATTCAACGAGAGGTAACCACTCGACCCATTGTGTTTGTTTATCAGATACAAAACAACGAAGATATCCTTCCAAACATTTATTTACTATCTCAGTTTGACCATCAGATTGAGGATGATAAGATGAGCTATGAGCTAATTGAGTACCCAAACAAGAAAATAACTCCGTCCAACAATTTCCAGTAAAAATGGGATCTTTGTCGCTCACAATAACCCTTGGGCTTCCATGTAGCTTTTGAATTCTATCCATAAATGTAGTAGCAACTGTACTTGCTTTAAATGGATGAGACAATGCACAAAAGTGTGCATACTTGGTAAGTCTATCAACTACCACCATGATGACACTCTTTCCTTCAGACTTAGGTAAACCTGTGATAAAATCCATTGAAATCTTCTCCCAACGTTGACTTGGAATGGATAAAGGTTGTAGAAGTCCCGGGGTCTTAATTGTCTCCACTTTATTCTGCTGGCAAACCAAACATTCCGCCACAAACTTTTGAATATCAGATTTAAGACCATCCCAAAAAAAATCTTTCTTCACCCTGTGGTAAGTTTTTAAAAATCCTGAGTGTCCTCCTAAAGGAGAAGTGTGCAATTCCTGAAGAATATTTTGTTTTAGTTGGGAATTCTTACAAAGATATAAGCGATCTTTGTACCATAAGGAATCATTTTTCCAACTAAATGTATCAGATGTACTAGGATCTTGCAGCAACTTTTGAATGAGTGTCCATACATCTTTGTCCTTCTTCCATTCATCTCTTGCTTCGGTTATCCAATCTGGTTGGATAATAGAAATGGCACAAAGCAATGCTTCCACCTCTTTATTCTTTCTTGAGAGTGCATCTGCAACAACATTAAGCTTTCCTTTTTTGTAGATTATTTCAAAGTCATAACCCAACATCTTTGTGACCCATTTTGCTGCTCTTCTGATGATAGTCTTTGTTCCAAAAAGTGTTTAAGACTATCATGATCAGTTTTTACCTTGAAGTGTCTTCCCATTAGGTAAGTTCGCCATTTCTTTAGTGCATGCGGTATTGCTAACATTTCCTTCTCATAAATAGGTTTTTGTAAATACTTTCCTTTGATTGGACGACTTTCAAAAGCAATGGGTCTTCCTTCCCGCATTAAAACTGCACCAATTCCATTTCCTGAGGCATCACATTCCACAATAAAGGTTTTTGTGAAGTCTGGCGTAGCTAAGACCCGTGCTAGGCACATTGCCTCTTTAAGATGTTCAAAGGCCTTAGTTGCTTCAGGAGTCCATGAAAATGCATATTTCTTCAATAATGTTGTTAGAGGTGCTGCTATTCTCCCATAATTCTTAACAAACTTGCGATAATAGCCTGTTAACCCGAGAAATCCTTGCAACTGCTTTATTGTCTTGGGGACTTTCCATTCCTTAATGGTTTTAATTTTGTTAGGGTCTACTTTCACACCCTCGTGAGATATAATATGACCCAGATATTCCACCTCTTGTACTCCAAAGAAACATTTGGATGTTTTTGCATATAATTTTTTCTCCTGCAATAGTTTGAGCACTCTGTCAACATGTTCAACATGATCCTTCCAAGACCTGTTGTAGATTAGTATAGCATCAAAAAATAATAGTACAAATTTTCTAAGGAAGGGTTTGAAAATGGAATTCATCAACCCTTGAAATGTAGAAGGTGCATTGGTAAGGCCAAAAGGCATGACCAAAAATTCATAATGACCCTCATGAGTTCGAAATGTTGTTTTTGGAATATCTTCAGTCTTCATTCTAATTTGATGATATCCTCAACGAAGATCCAACTTGGTAAAATAAATTGCTCCATGTAATTCATCCAATAATTCATCAATCACAGGAATGGGAAATTTATCTTTAATGGTGAGCTTATTGAGCTCCCTATAATCCGGACACATTCGCCATGATCCATCCTTCTTGTGTACCAATACTACAGGAGCAGAGAAAGAACTTTGACTAGGTTGAATTATACCCGCCTCTAAAATTTCTGCAATCATACATTCAATTTCGCTCTTTTGGAAGTAAGGATATCTATAAGGCCTGATGTTTGGAGGAACACTTCCTGGAATCAAATGAATAGCATGATCATGATCACGAATAGGTGGGAGTACTTTGGGAGTTTCAAACACCTTTGAATGATTGTCCAAGACTTGTTGGAGATCTGCAGAAACAGATGATTTTGATGTCGAAACTTCTAGTGAGCATAATTGTGCAATTACGCCTCGTTGTTCTTTCTTTAGAAGCATTGTCATGATATTAGAGCTTATTATCCTTCCCGGCTTCCCTTCAATACCCCGTAATTCGACTTCCTTTCCTTCTGAAAAAAAATTCAAGAAAAGTTCTTGAAAATTAAGCTACCGTCCCTAAAGATTGTAACCATTGGACTCCTAATACAACATCAACACCTCCCATAGGAATGGAAAGCATTGGACTAGTCAACACATATTCCCCCATGGTTAGCTTGATATTATGGCATTTTCCAGAGCAATTTATAGTTCCTCCATTTGCAACCATCACTTGTCATTCTGGAGCTGGGTATAGGAAACAATTTAATTCCTTGGCTACCTTACAATGAATAAAATTATGGGTGCTACCTGAATCAATCAACACTATTACCTTTTTCTTCTTGATTTGTCCTTTTATCTTGAGAGTTTGAGGATTGGTAATTCCTGCCAGTGCATTACACGATATGGTCGGTTTCATTTCTTCCTCTTTAGGGGATCGTTCCTGGTGTATATCCTCTTCTTGTTCATTTTCTTCTTCCTCTTCACAATCTATGTAAAATAATTTCTTCTCAGCACACTTATGACCTTTAGTGTATTTGCTATCACAACTGTAGCAAAGCCCTTTTGCTCTTTTTTCCTCCAATTGTTGTGGTGTCAACCTTGTAGGTTGTGGAAATCTAGGCGTAGCAACACTTCCTTCTTTATAGAATTGAGTGGTAGGCTTCCTTGTCGCCATAATTTTACATTCAACTTTTCTTGCCAACCTGAATGCCTTCTCCAATGAATCAGGTTCCACAACGCGAACTTCATGTTGGATGTTATCCTTTAAAGTGCCTATGAAGAGATCAATCCTGTGTTCCTCTGGAATATCAGTTACCCTTATATTCAATTTTTGGAAGTCCTCAATGTGCTGCCCCACTAAACCCTTTTGTTTTATATTTATCAATTGGCTAAAGAAGGTGTTGCTCTTTGTATCCTCATAATGTGCTATCATTTCCTCCGTAAAAATTGACCAAGTGACAATTTTTTTACGGAGCAAAGCCATCGATACCATACAAATGTATTTTGTTCTAAATGTAAAGTTGCAATGCGTACCTTTTGTGTGTTTTGCACATTATGGAGATCAAAATATTGCTCCATCCGTAGTATCCATGTTACAGGATCCTTTCCATCAAACTTCCTCATATCCATTTTTGGAATATGGTGGTTCTTCTCGCCAACATTAGAGTTTATGAAATCACGATTAACATTTATTTTGTTCTCATCATGAGGTTCTTCTACTATCTTTTCACCATTAGGAAACATTTCTTGTATCAACTTTGTCAAATCTTCGATGTTTTATTTTAGATCATCCATCTTAGCTTCCATGCCAGCTTCCATGCCATCCATCTTAGCTTCCACGCCTTTCTTCAAACCGTCCATCTTCACTTCCACGCCATCCATCTTAGCTTCCATGCCTTTCTTCAAACCGTCCATCTTCACTTCCACGCCTTTTTTCAAAACTTCCATTTCATTTTTTGTTGCTCTTTGCGAGAGTGAAATTTGTTGCACTTGCTCTTGTAATTTTGATAGATCATGTTGCAATTCTTCATCTTCATGAGTCATGGTAGAGCCTTCTGAAGGCTTAATGGGTGTTGAAATATTTTTATGTGCCATTTTAGAATCCAATATTGATACCTATTCTACAATATTCCCTTGGAATCAATTCAACTTGATTCTTCAAACAAGACTTATGCAATTCGGAAAAAAAATACACACCTTTTACTTGCTTTGAGGAGCTCGATATTGAAATTGAATTATCTTTGTAATTGAAAATATTAAATATCTGAAATTCAGCCCTGTAGTAGCCCTCTGAAGCTTCTTTCAAATGCCACAGGTCGGATCTAATTTGGATTCCCCAAGACAAAGTTGTGTCCAATCTCCCACAATGACCTAATTTTGGACTGGTTCAGTAGAGAAAACTTGTAGGAATTTCCACGTGTCACTGTCTAGTCCTTTGTCTATGAAATTGATATCCAAGAAACTGCCGCCTGTGTACTTGTGACCACTTTTTACGGCACTCAAATCCACTATCCAGAGAGAGATTTATTGAACTTTTCCCACGATCACCTCTTTGAGATGAAATTCAGGAGCCTGAAAAAGCACTACCTTCCACAGATCATATCTCAAAACATATTACGAACCAAGTCCTGAAATTTTTTGACGCATTTCCTTAGGATGTCTGCTTCACACCATACGAATTTCAGATTCTGAACCTTCGTAGAAAAAAATTTATAACGAAAATGCCACGATGACCTGTTTAGGAGCTTTAAAAAAGATCTAACTTCCACAGATGATATCTCCGAAAATGTTGCGAACCAAGCTCTGAAATTTTTAGGCAATCTTCCTCAGGATTTCAGCTTCGCACCCTAAAAATTTCAGCTTCTAAAACTTCGTATAAAAAACGTTATAGCAAAAATTCCATGATGACCTGTTTGGAGCAGCGAAACCCTAGAATCCAAAGCTCTGATACCAAATGTTGTGTAACCAGCTCCAAAAATAGAAGAAAAAAGATATCAAAGCCTTAGGAATAAGCCACTTCAAGGGGGCAACCTCCAATACATTACATAAATGAAAAATTCTTGGATGATATAATTTACAAAACATCCTTTCTATATATAGGAGTCCATGGGGCCATAATGTAATCCTAGTGGGCCACAATTTAATCCTAGCCGACCTAACAATAATAATTTAAGGGCACAATAATAACAAAATGGGGGTTACAAGGGTACAATAATAACAATAAGGGGGTTACACTAACAATAATAAGGGACTATACTAGTAATATGGGGACCTAACAAGTTGATAGACTTACCAAGTATGCACACTTTTGTGCATTATCTCATCCATTTAAAGCAAGTACAGTTGCTACTACATTTATGGACAGAATTCAAAAGCTACATGGAAGCCCAAGGGTTATTGTGAGCGACATAGATCCCATTTTTACTGGAAATTTTTGGACGGAGTTATTTTCTTGTTTGGGTACTCAATTAGCTCATAGTTCATCTTATCATCCAAGTATTGTTCATTCATGTAATGTATTGGAGGTTGCCCCCTCGAAGTGGCTTATTTCTAAGGCATTGATATCTCTTTTCTTCTATTTTTGGAGCTGGTTACACAACATTTGGTATCAGAGATATTAAATCTGATGGTCAAACTGAGATAGTAAATAAATTTTTGGAAGGATATCTTCGTTGTTTTGTATCTGATAAACAAAAACAATGGGTCAAGTGGTTACCTCTTGCTGAATGGTGGTATAACACTTCCTTCCATACTGCAACAAAAATGACCCCATTTATGGCACTTTATGGATATCATCCACCATCCATCACATCATCTTTGAGGGAAAATTCAAAGGTTCAAGCAGTGGAAGATCACATCGAGCATCAGCAATAAGTTCTCCAACTCTTAAAGGATAACCTGAATTTGGCACAAAATCGAATGAAACAACAGGCAGATCAACATCGTAGCGAGAGAAGTTTTGATGTAGGAGATTGGGTATTTTTACCGCTACAACCATACAAACAAATGTCCCTCAAGCAAGCAAAGAAGGATAATAAATTATCGCCAAAGTACTATGGTCCTTACAAGGTGTTGCAAAAGATTGGTACTATGGCATACAAATTGGAGCTTCCTGCTTCTTCGCGAGTACATCCAATTTCCCATGTTTCATGCTTAAAGAAGGTTATCGGTGAAAATCTTCCAGTTCAAACAATATTACCAGAACTTGATGAGGAAGGAAAAATCATATTGGAACCTGAAGCGGTCACGGAAACAAGAACTCGACAACTACGGAATCGATAAATTTCAGAGTATCTCATCAAGTGGAAGAACTTACCCACTGAAGATTCTACATGGGAGGATGAGAATTTTATACAGAAGCACTCAGAGCTACTCAAGCGTTGAGGACAACACTTTTTTGAAGGAGAGGGGCATGTTAGGTCCCTATATTACTAGTATAGTCCCTTATTGTTGTTAGTGTAACCCCCTTATTGTTATTATTGTACCCCTGTAACCCCCATATTGTTATTATTGTGCCCTTAAATTATTATTGTTAGGTTGGTTAGGATTACATTGTGGCCCACTAGGATTACATTATGGCCCCATGGACTCCTATATATAGAAAGGAGGTTTTGTAAATTGTATCATCCAAGAATTGTTCATTCATGTAATGTATTGGAGGTTTCCCCCTCGAAGTGGCTTATTTCTAAGCCGTTGATATCTCTTTTCTTCTATTTTTGGAGCTGGTTACACAACACCGAACCTCCAAAATGGTGCAAAAACTGTCAATACTGCTGCACTACGAAACTGTTGAGTCTATTGTTTTCGTAGCGCAGACTTTTCCTTTTAAAATCATGCTTCAAAATTCCATTTTTATGTGCAAAACCTCCTAGATATTCATTGATATTCTACATATACCTCCCACCAGCATCAAAGCTAAAAAACAAACCCTTTTCACCTTTGAAAATTGCAAAAATTCTTCAAACTGCTTCCTACCGCAGTTTTGTAGCGCGCTACGAAACTGCTGTGTCTTTTCTTTTCACAGCTTCCTTCCAAAATTTTAGTTTTCAACCCTTTAATACTATATTTTCAGGTGTATATCAGCTTTCATAACCCATAAACATCAACTTTAAACAGCTCCAAAAATGATATATTACCACATAACCTCAAAAATTTGTTAAAGGATGACACTTACTGTTTGCATTTATTTTAGCTATGGCTGATCTTCAAACTGTGCTAGCTGTATTTCCAGGTCTTCTACTCTCCTCTTAAGCCTTCTATTGTTTTACCTTAGCTTGGTATTGACCATCCTAATGAATTTTTCTTCTTTGATTGCAGGTAGGGTCCATATGAAGAAGTGAGCTTGACTATCAATTAATTCAGGGTTTGGATTTTTCTCCATCTCCCACAGTCCTTTCATCCTTTCAAAGTTTGCCCTTTCTTCTGCATGCACTCTCACCTTTTTCTTCAACTTATCAATCTCATTATTTGAAAATATGAGTTTGTCTTTGACACCTTCATAGCTGCTCTTTTCCTTCTGAATATTGAAAACCCTGTTTCTGTCTTCTTCAGGCATTGAAAATGATGTATTTGTGGTTTCTTAAAAAAAATTAGCACTTTCACCTCCTGTGTGATCTATCTCCATGTCTAATTGTTTCAACTTCTTGGAGTGCCTAGTTGAGGGTTTTCTGGGCTTAAAGATAAACTCTGCCACTTCATCCTAAAAATCTAACTTTTTGGATGTCTTCAATTTCTTTGATTTGCTGCCACCTGTATCCAGTTTGATGAAGTCTTCTTGTACTAAGGGATACTCTTCAATGTCAATAGCTTGACGTATGTCATTCAAATTACCTCTTGACCCCTCTGTAACTACAACCTTACCCTTTTCCTTTAACCTTTGACTCTTAGTCAACTTCTTTTGATCTGTTTTACTAGTTGACTATTCTATAATTGTCTCCTTAACCAGAGTTTTCTTCTTCTGTGCGGATTTAGGAGTATCTTGGATATTCAATGTTGTTCTTATCATTGGTTATTTATCTTGTTTTTGAGGCTTGAGCTTAACAAATCTTCTTGACTTTGTTTCTACAGGGGCAGTAAAATTTGATGGAGTTTTTTCTTTAGCTTGAGGACTAACACATGTTCCTTCAATCCCAATTCTACTCAAAAAGAGGAATTCAGCCCTATCTCTGTTTTCTTTCTGCAGCTCATGAAAGACTATTAAATTGAATAAAACATGGTGAAATAATGAGGTTTCACATGACTCAACTTTCATTTGTACCTTATCATACATCTTAGCCAAACTTCTGAAAAGATAAAAAGGTAAATCTAAAGATATCATCCCTATGAAATGAAGCAAGAGTTTAAAGTGATAGGTATACATATTGTGGTATCTCCCTTCACAGGTGAAGTATCTTTGGATACTGTAGAGAAAGTTGGAAAATGCATCCTTGAAATAACTCCTTGGCACAACTTTACTCAAGTCAGTATCCATAAACTCTGGTTTCAAAAAGATTTTGCAGGGTTGCATTTCAAACCTAAAATTTTTAAACCATTTTTCCTCCCCTCTTGGGATTTCTATGACTGCTTATATAACTTCAGGAGAAATGGGTAAATTGAGGAAACCAACCTTTGTGTTTGACCCTATGAAATTGGTAGCAAATTCTTTAGTGACCTGATTATGCCCTCCTTGAATATTTTCACAAAACCTCCAGCAACCTACTTTCTTAAAAGCTTCTTCAACAGATTTATCCCTAGTGAGACTTTCTAAACCTTTAGGTTCTGTCCTCGGGCACTGACCCAACCGATGAATTCTTTTTTCCTTTGCCATATTCTTCCTGGAAACCCTGTGTCTTCATCAAAACTGTAATAGACTTCTTGTTGGAGAAACTGGCTCGCTTGAGAATTTGGTTCAGCCTCGCTTGATGGAAAACTCTACCTTGCTTGATGAAAACCTTGTTTCAGTCAGGAACTATTTTCACACTTACTGAATTTTCAATCGAAATTGCTGACATATTTACCAATTGAATTCTGCCTCGCTTGATTAAAAAGTTTGTCTCGCTTGATAACTTAAATGAGAGCTCTGATATCTTATCATGAGCTTTCTCTTTCAGTAATAGATATGCATGCAGTGCATTCTCTGCATGAGATAAAACAATAATAACCAATTCCTTTTTTCAAATTTGTTAAGGACCATTGACAACTAACCGCTAATGAATATAATAATTATTTCATAACTACTTTGGACAGTTGCATGCATGAGGGATGATTTGTGGACTGGCACCATGATCGTGGATTGACACTATAATCATGAAAATTTAACCCCAAGTTGATGGATGTGACAGCACTAAACCGAAAATTCCAAAACCCCAATTTCGTAGCCCCGGCAGTGTTATTTCGGGAATTTGCGCTACGAAAAGACCAACGTTTTCATAGCGCAGAAGCAGTTTTTTACACTGAGCGCGCTACGAAAACATGGTTTCCTGGCTTATTTGAAATTATTTGAAAAGACTTAAAATATGGGTTTCAAAACATGACATGATACTACTAAAGTGTAAAAAAAAGTTTATGAACTTGGTTTGGTGATGAAATGAGACTCTAAAACTATGATTTAGACCCTATAAAACATAAAAATGACTCAAACCCTATCTAATACCATGACTTAAGAACGAGTATGAACTGACTGAATTTAGAGGATTTTAATAGTGATAATAGTGGCTCCACTTGGGATAGTGTGCCCCTGTGGTACACTAAGAACCGATAGCTCCAGTGCTGCTAGCCATCCTTTAAAATAAAACTCTGAAATTCTCCCCAATCTGCTTCAAACTTTTATGGCCTTCACCTCGGGCTCAAGTTTGATGGTCTCTGCAAGAAGCACTCAAACTGTACCTACTAAAAATTCTCAGTCAACCTACCTTGAGCTTATTTTCACATTCCTACCTACCTACCCTGTCAGCTACAATCTCCATTTGTAGCTCAATGAACATGAAACTTCCAATGAAGCCAGTCATTGATTTGATCTGGCACTTGAATCTCTTGACTGTGCTTGAAGCAAAAATAAACATGATACTAAAATAACCGAGGCAACATGAAATATATCCGATCTTCATAATGTAAATATAGTTGGAAATCTGGACTGTACAACCTTTCCATGTATCCAGCTATAGGATCAAAGAAGACATGGTTAGTTTGATGTTTCTTATGATATTCTGTAGCTTTGGACAACTCACTAACACCAATAATTTGATCATCTACATAAGGCTTCAGCTGTGTGCTCTCAAACTTATCCTCAAATTGATTATAAAAAACAATGGATTCTTCCTCAATCTCAAAAGAGAAAGGAAGAAACACCCTCTCTTTGTATTCTCCCATAATTTTTTTTTGAAAAGTATGATCATGATCATGAAGTCTATATGATTGAATTTGACCATGTAAACCTTCAATGTCTTTTTCAATGTTCTTAGCAACTTCATCCAAAAATTTAATGTTATCTTTTGTCTTGCAATCAAATTATTTTAGATAAGAAGACAAGAATAAAGAAAAATTTTAATATATTTCTTCATTAATATGATCATCATTCCATTGTTTGAAATCTTGAATTGAAGGAGAGTTTTCCACCAACTCTGTTTTGTCTATCCATTCCTCCAAAAACATTAGCCAAAAGTCTGCAAATGACTTAATAGATCTGACAGGAAAACTTTCAATCCACTGTTTACATTTCCCTTGAAATGAATCATAAAACAACATAATGCAAACATCTTCATGTTTGACTCTAAGAAGCTCAGTAAATCACAGAAATATGATATATGCTTCAAAGTTAAACTCAAATCTTCTCCATTGAATTTTGGACCATTCCTAAAAAATATGTATCCTTGGGAAAATGATTTGGGAAACCATGAATTCTTGAAAAATTTATGCATGCATACCTTGAAGTAAGAATGGCAGCATCTGAGTTCTTCATAACTCCAGTGGAATCACCATGAATCTATGAATTCTGAATTCTTCAGCAATGGAGTCGCCAAGGTATTTTTGCAGCCTCGAATAGATTCTGAGTTCCTGCTACCTTCAGAAGTTCAGCTTATTGATTTCGGGAATGATTAATCTTCAAACTCCTGGCCGACGCACCAAAATGTTATCTCAAAATCAGACCCTGAGTTGTACTACTAATCAACAAACATCTATTGGGTAAATGGAGTCAAATGTGCTTTCACAAAACATAAATATCAGTTTCATATGGAAGTCAGGGCATTTCAGGGTTTAGATGCATCAATAGAATAGTAGGACAAAGAATAAACATAGTTCATGAACATATGAAGGAATTTAGAGCACCTTCAGTGAATTCTAGGTAACATACATTCATGCCACTGCAAGTAATTTAAAGAGAAACATCATGAGACAATCAAACACCCATAACCCTTTCTGAATCCTGAGTGATAAAACAAAACTCTCTGTATTAAGATAAAACACAGTTCTATGATATCACAAAAAGTATGCTTGTTCAATGAAAATTCCAACCCTATGCAATTTGATAATTTCTTCCCTATTATAGAGTGGTCATTACATCCTTGGATTCCTTCCAAACATTTGAGAAGAAATTCGAATTTGACACCTATCAACTTCTAAACAAAATTCATTTACAAACTAACAGTTAAACTGTCTGTCTTGCAGTCCTAATACAACTAGGACTAAAAAACTATTTATTATATCTTAACAACCTTATCTAATTATTAAAAACTATGATTGACAGCTATTTATTCTAGACTTAGACCATGATGTTGTTTATCTTCTTGCTGTTAGACCCCATCAACCTACTTCTTATCCATTCCTGCAAAACAGGAGCATGTTCCCTGTATAATAGCTGAATGCCTCATTTATGTTCATTCGAACCAACTGTTGAAGAACTGGTGCTCAAAACATGTGGCAAATGTCTTATAACCTTCATTTGAATTCGACCTTCCAGATGTGCAAATCCCAAACCTCCAAAATGGTGCAAAAACTGTCAATACTATTGCGCTACGAAACTACTGAGTCTGTTGTTTTCGTAGTGCAGACTTTTCCTTTTAAAATCATGCTTCAAACTTCCATTTTTATGTGCCAAACCTCCTGGATCTTCATTTATATTCTACATATACCTCCCACCAGCATCAAAGCTCAAAACCAAACCCTTTTCACCTTTGAAAATTGCAAAAATTCTTCAAACTGCATCCTCCAGTAGTTTCGTAGCACGCTACGAAACTGCTGTGCATGACACCTACAGCAGTTTCGTAGCGCACTACGAAACTCCTGTGTCTTTTCTTTTCACAGATTCCTTCCAAAATTTTAGTTTTCAACCCTTTAATACTATATTTCCAGGTGTATATCAGCTTTCATAACCCACAAACGTCAACTTTAAACAGCTCCAAAAATGAGATATTACCACATAACCTCAAAAATTTGTTAAAGGATGACACTTATTGTTTGCATTTATTTTAGCTGTGGCTGATATTCAAACTGTACTAGCTGTATTTCCAGGTCTTCTACTCTCCTCTTAAGCCTTCTATTGTTTTCCCTTAGCTTATTATTGACCATCCTAATGAATTTTGTTTCTTTTGATTGCAGGTAGGGTCCATATGAAGAATTGAGCTTGACTATCAATTAATTTAGGGTTTGGATTTTTCTCCATCTCCCACGGTCCTTTCATCCTTTCAAAGTTTTCCCTTTCTTCTGCATGCACTCTCACCTTTTTCTTAAACTTATCAATCTCATTATTTGCAAATATGATTTTGTCTTTGACATATTCATAGCTGCTCTTTTCCTTCTGAATATTGAAAACCCTGTTTTTGTCTTCTTCAGGCATTGAAAATGTTGTATTTATGGTTTCTTCAAAAACATTAGCACTTTCACCTCCTGTTTGATCTATCTCCATGTCTGACTGTTTCAACTTCTTGGAGTGCCTAGTTGAGGGTTTTCTGGGCTTAAAGATAAACTCTGCCACTTCATCCTGAAAATATAACATTTTGGATGTCTTCAATTTATTTGATTTGCTGCCACCTGTATCCAGTTTGATGAAGTCTGCTTGTACTAGGGGAGACTCTTCAATGTCAATAGCTTGAAGTATATCATTCAAATTACCTCTTGACCCCTCTGTAACTACAACCTTACCCTTTTCCTTTAAAATTTGACTCCTAGTCAACTTCCTTTGATCTGTTTTACTAGTTGACTGTTCTAGAATTTTCTCCTTAACCAGAGTTTTCTTCTTCTGTGCGGATTTAGGAGTATCTTGGATATTCAATGTTGTTCTTATCATTGGTTTTTTATCTTGTTTCCGAGGCTTGAGCTTAACAAATCTTCTTGACTTTGTTTCTACAGGGATAGTAAACTTTGATGGAGTTTTTTCTTTAGCTTAAGGACTAACACATGTTCCTTCAATCCCAATTCTACTCAAAAAGAGGAATTCAGCCCAATCTCTGTTTGCATTCTGCAACTCATGAAAGACTATTAACTTGACTAAGCCATGGTGAAATAATGAGGTTTCACATGACTCAAATTTCATTTCTACCTTATCAGACATCTTAGCCAAACTTCTAAAAAGATAAAAAGGTAAATCTAGAGATATCATCCCTGTGAAATGAAGAAAGAGTTTAAAGTGATAGGTATATACCTTGTGGTATCTCCCTTCACAGGTGAAGTATCTTTGGATATTGTAGATCAAGTTGGCAAATGCATCCTTGACATAACTCCTTGGCACAACTTTATTCAAATCAGTATCCATAAACTCTGGTTTCAAAAAGATTTTGTAGGGTTGCATTTCAAACCTAAAATTTTTAAACCATTTTTCCTCCCCTCTTGGGATTTTTGTGATTGCTGATATAACTTCAGGAGAAATGGGTAAATTGAGGAAACCAACCTTTGTGTTTGACCCTGTGAAGTTGGTAGAAAATTCATTAGTGACCTGATTATGCCCTCCTTTAATATTTTCACAAAACCTCCAGCAACCTACTTTCTTAAAAGCTTCTTCAAAAGATTTATCCCTAGTGAGACTTTCTAAACCTTCAGGTTTTGTCCTCGGGCACTGACCTGGCCGGTGATTTATTTTTTCCTCTGCCATATTCTTCTTGGAAACCCTGTGTCTTTAGAAAAACTGTAATAGACTTCTTGTTGGAGAAACTGGCTCGCTTGAGAATTTGGTTCAACCTTGCTTGATGGAAAACTCTGCCTTGCTTGATGAAAACCTTGTTTCAGTCAGCAATTGTTTTCACACTTACTGAATTTGCAATCGAAACTGCTGACATATTTACCAATTGAATTCTGCCTCGCTTAATTAAAAATTCTTCCTCGCTTTATAACTTAAATGAGAGCTCTGATATCTTATCGTGAGCTTTCTCTTTCAGCAATACATATGCATGCAGTGCATTCTTTGCATGAGATAAAACAATAATAACCAATTCCCTTTTTCAAATTTGCGAAGGACCATTGACAATTGACCGCTAATGAATCTAATAATGATTTCATAACTACTTTGGGCAGTTGCATGCATGAGGGATGATTCGTGGACTGACACCATGATCATGGATTGACACTATATTCATGAAAATTTAACCCCAAGTTGATGGATGTGACAACACTAAACCGAAAATTCCGAAACCCCGATTTCGTAGTGCTGGTAGTGTTATTTTGGGAATTTTCATTATGAAAAGAACAACATTTTTGTAGCGCAGAAGCAGTTTTTTACACTGAGCATGCTACGAAAATGTGGTTTCGTGGCTTATTTGAATTTTTTTTGAAAAAGACTTAAAATATGGCTTTCAAAACATGACATGAGACTACTAAAGTGTAAAACAAGTTTATGAACTTGGTTTGGTGATGAAATGAGACTCTAAAACTATGACTTAGACCCTATAAAAAATAAAAATGACTCAAACCCTATCTAATACCATGAATTAAGAACAAGTATGAACTGATTGAATTTAGAGGATTTTAATAGTGATAACAGCTGCTTATCACCAAAATTATTTTACTTGTGAAGGAAGATATCATAAAGTATACTCATACCATTTCAAGCTACTCCTACACTTTACTGGTAAGATATATCTTGATCTGCCTTTCTATTTACATAGAAGTTTATCAAAACTGGCAGACAAGGTCCAAGCAAAATCTGAAGGGAGTGAGACTTCATTTTTTCATCATGATTTAATTAAATTTTTGGTTTTATATAAACTCCAAAGACTAGGCATAGACTAGTCTCATTTTTGTTCATTAGTGGTTTTGAGTTGGATTCTCTTACTCCTTCAAGAACTCCTAAACCTAGGAGGATCCCATCACCCTTGGTAGCAGAACCAAGTGAACCATTGGTGGCAGAATCAAGTGAACCATTGGTGGCAGAACCAAGTGAACCATCAAGAGTAGAACCAAATGAACCAATCATGATGGAAACAGAGCAATTGCAGAGTTTTGATACACCCAATGTCCCACCTGCAAAACATAAATCAAAAGTGGTCAAAACTACAAAACAAAAACAAGATGTGAGTAAACAAGGAACCAAAAGGATGACAAGGAGTCAAACAGTGGCTTTAGAAGATAGAGAAGTAGCTAAAGAAAATATAGAAGACATATTACATGCCATTGACATAGAAGAGACTCCTATAGTCCAAGCTGAGGATATATAGGAAGGTGGACAGAAACTAAATAAAGCCAAATCTACAGATAAATTATAATTTGAAGGAGAAGATGCAGGTTTTATGTTCCAAGCAATAAATCCCATGAAAAGGCATGCCAGAAAGCTATTAGAGAGCAGTAAAGAGGTTCATCCACCTATTGAAAAAGTCCAGCCACCACAAGACATCATTGATCTTTCATCACCTGCAAAGAAAGATACAGTTAGCAAATCAAAGAAAGGAAAAGAGAAAGTAATGGAAAAACCAGAGTTTGAACTCCTTGAAGAACAGTTGAAGTTGGCCAACCATGAGATTGTTGTTATGAAAAAAGAAGCTAGAAATCACAATGTGCAAAAGGTCCAGTTTGAAAATATGAAAGAGATTTGGGAATAGTAGGTTGACAGTGTTTCCAAGACCTTAGATAATACATATCAGTTTATCAAATGGACCATGCCATTGAGGAAGTAGGTGAAACATGTCAGGAAAATGAAATTGATTTTGAAATATACTAACACGAAATTGAAGGATTGAGTTAAATACCTCCAGGAACAACTTGAACTAATTCATGAGGAGTTGGAGAAAAAAGGCCTTAAAATGACAATGGTTGAGGAGCCAATTGCTCAACTCATCATCAATGAGGAAGAAATCCCTCAAGAAACAGAGTTTGAGTTGGTTTATGATTTTGAAGGATAATGACATGTTAGAAACAAGGTTTTTGCACTTATAAGGTATACTTTTGAAGCTACACAAAATTTTGGGATTCACTGTTTTCAGTGGTTTCATAACGTTCCTGGGCTTAAAAAACAGGAAAATGCTATGAAACTATTGTAGCTTTCCTTTTACATTTTGAATTATTTTGGGAGCTTAAAAGAGCTAAAAATGGTATGGAAGATGTATAAAGGCATAATGAACATCATTAAGGAAGAAAGAATAAAAAATATTGATGTATTAAGGAATTTTTGTAATGCTACAAAAGTACGCTAAGAAATTGTCATACTTTCATAGCGTACTGTTTTGAAGCTATATGAGTAGGTTTTTGTCCACTATTGGACAGCTGGGTAATTTCAAAGGTTGAAGGGATATTTCCATCTATAATCCAAGACTTAAATACCATGTGATGAAGCCAAATCATCATCCAAACTCCTCGTTGAAGATAAAGACCACTGTTCTTAAAAAACAGGGTTTGTTTCGAGTTTTAGAGGAGGTCAATTAAGATTCCATGTAGTGATGAGTCCCATCACACCCTATTCAAACATGTGAGGAAAAATTTGTCAAATATGTAATTTTTTTAGGAGATAAGGTTGTTAATGTAATAATGAACAGTTTGAGTCCTATTAGGAAAAGGACTGTCAAGTAGGATAACTGTCATTTTATCATTAAAATAGATGTTTTATTGTTATGCAAGGTGTCAGTAGGGAAAATTCAATGAATCTAGCCAGGAGGTAGATCATCTCATGTTGTAACAAGTCTATTAAAGGGCATAGGATCAAATTTGGAAAGGGTAGGAGACTTCTTGGCAAAACTGTAGCTTTATGTAATTAACTGTTTTCAATAATATAGAGACTTCTTTCTTGACCAACCTGAGATTCTGATTAAGTTTTTAGTGTGTATCTAATCTATGTTTTCTATGTGTACCATTTGCAGTGGTTTTCATCTTTAATACTCAGAATTCATCATGTAATGCTCTGACTTCCTTTATAGAAGAATCGATTATGTCATTTCCTATTTCATGTGTGCTTACCTTTGCTAAAAATTCTTACCTGTTTCATGTTGTGAAACCAGCTCCAAAAATAGAAGAAAAGAGATATCAACGCCTTAGAAATAAGCCACTTCGAGGAGGCAATCTCCAATACATTACATGAATGAAAAATTCTTGGATGATACAAATTAAAAAACCTCCTTTCTATATATAGGATTCCATGGGGCCACAATGTAATCCTAGTGGGGCCACAATGTAATCCTAGCCAACCTAACAATAATAATTTAAGGGCACAATAATAAAAATATGGGGGTTACAAGGGTACAATACTAACAATAAGGGGGTTACACTAACAACAATAAGGGACTATACTAGTAATATAGGGACCTAACATGCCCCTCTCCTTCAAAAAAGTGTTGTCATCAACGCTTGAGTAGCTTTGGGTGCTTCTGTTTAAAATTCTTGTCCTCCCATGTAGAATATTCAGTGGGTAAGTTCTTCCACTTGATGAGATACTCTGAAATTGATCAATTTCATAGTTGTCGAGTTCTTTTTTCCATGACCGCTTCAGGTTCCAATATGATTTTTCCTTCCTCGTAAATTTCTGGAAATATTGTTTGAACTGGAATATTTTCACCTATAACCTTCTTTAATCATGAAACATGGAAAACTAGATGCACTCGTGAAGAAGCAGGAAGCTCCAATTTGTATGCCATAGTACCAATCTTTTGCAACACCTTGTAAGGACCATAGTACTTTGGCGATAGTTTATTATCCTTCTTAGCTTGCTTGAGGGACATTTGTTTGTATGGTTGTAGCCGTAAAAATACCCAATCTCCTACATCAAAACTTCTCTCGCTGCGATGTTGATCTGCCTATTGTTTCATTCGGTTTTGTGCCAAATTCAGGTTATCCTTTAAGAGTTGGAGAACTTCTTGCTGATGCTTGATGTGATATTCCACTTCTTGAAACTTCGAATTTTCCCTTAAATATGATGTGATGAATGGTGGATGATATCCATAAAGTGCCATAAATGGGGTCATTTTTGCTGCAGTATGGAAGGAAGTGTTATACCACCATTCAGCGAGAGGTAACCACTTGACCCATTGTGTTTGTTTATCAGATACAAAACAACGAAGATATCCTTCCAAACATTTATTTACTATCTCGGTTTGACCATCGGATTGAGGATGATAAGATGAGCTATGAGCTAATTGAGTACCCAAACAAGAAAATAACTCCGTCCAAAAATTTCCAGTAAAAATGGGATCTCTGTCGCTCACAATAACCCTTGGGTTTCCATGTAGTTTTTGAATTGTGTCCATAAATGTAGTAGCAACTGTACTTGCTTTAAATGGATGAGATAATGCACAAAAGTGTGCATACTTGGTAATTCTATCAACTACCACCATGATGACACTCTTTCCTTCGGACTTAGGTAAACCTGTGATAAAATCCATTGAAATCTCCTCCAAATGTTGACTTGGAATGGATAAAGGTTGTAGAAGACCTGGGGTCTTAATTGTCTCAACTTTATTCTACAGGCAAACCAAACATTCTGTCACAAACTTTTGAATATCAGATTTAAGGCCATACCAAAAAAAATCTTTCTTCACCCTGTGGTAAGTTTTTAAAAATCTTGAGTGTCCTCATAAAGGAGAAGTGTGCAATTTCAAAAGAATATTTGGTTTTAGTTAAACTCACATGCATGATATAAGTGATCTTTGTACCATAAGGAATCATTTTTCCAACTAAATGTATCAGATGTACTAGGATCTTGCTACAACTTTTGAATGAGTGTCCACACTTCTTCGTCCTTCTTCCATTCATTCGTTGCTTCGATTATCCAATCTGGTTGGATAATAGAAATGGCATAAAGAAATGCTTCCACCTCTTCATTCTTTCTTGAAAGTGCATCTACAACAACATTTAGCTTCCATTTTTTGTAGATTATTTCAAAGTCATAACCCAACATCTTTGTGACCCATTTTTCTGCTCTTCTGAAGATAGTATTTGTTCCAAAAAGTGTTTAAGACTATCATGATCAGTTTTTACCTTGAAGTGTCTTCCCATTAGGTAAGTTCTCCATTTATTTAGTGCATGTAGTATTGCTAACATTTCCTTCTCATAAATAGGCTTCTGTAAATACTTTCCTTTGATTGGATGAATTTCAAAAGCAATGGGTCTTACTTCTTGCATTAAAAAGGCACCAATTCCATTTCCTGAGGCATCACAGTCCACAATAAAGGTTTTTGTGAAGTCTGGCATAGCTAAGACCGGTGCTAGGCACATTGCCTCTTTGAGATGTTAAAAGGCCTTAGTTGCTTCAGGAGTCAATGAAAATGCATCTTTCTTCAATAATGTTGTTGTGAGGTGTTGTTATTCTCCCATACCACAACAAACTTGCACACACTCATTAACTCGAGAAATCCTCGCGATCGCGAGTGGTTGTGGGGACTTTCCATTCCTTAATGGCTTTAATTTTATAGGGTCTACCTAACACCCTCATGAGATTAGCATATGATCTAGATATTCCACCTTTTGTACTCCAAAGAAACATTTGGATGTTTTTGCATATAATTGTTTCTCCTGCAATAGTTTGAGCACCCTGTCAACATGTTGAACATGATCCTTCCAAGACCTATTGTAGATTAGTATATCATCAAAAAATACTAGCACAAATTTTCTAAGGAAGGGTTTGAAAATGGAATTCATCAACTTGTTGTGACCAGCAACAACCCCCCTTTTATTTAATATTAGTAATAATACTAAATAAATGGGGACCCTTAGTTAAAAAATCCAAAAAATTAATTAGGATTTGTTTTCCTTTTCAAATAAAACTTTCTATCATAAACTTAGAGAAATCCCTTAGAAAGAACCTTAAGAAACACTTAAGTTTATCATAGATTACAATCAAAATTGTTCTTTAAACAAAATAGCGCATCCATCGCAAAATGGTATATATCTTTTATAAAACTGAAAATGCGATTTTGCGATTTTGCGATAATGCGATCCCAAAAATCTTATACAATAAACATATTGGTCGCAGATCACATAGTGTAGAAAACAGAAATGTTAAACGAATACCTTTTGCGCTATTTACAATTTTGCGCTTTTGCAAGATTTGTGATGTTCGCTTTTGCGCTATTTCACAATTTGTGCTTTTGCGCTATTTATAAAATTGTGATGGTTTCATTTTGTGATATTGCGATATTGCGACATTGCGATATTGCGATATTGCACAGCAAATCGCAGATCGCAATGTCGCAGATTCATAAAGGCGCGTTGTTCAAAGACAA
Source organism: Pinus albicaulis (assembly GCA_034641835.2). Lineage (NCBI taxonomy): Eukaryota > Viridiplantae > Streptophyta > Pinopsida > Pinales > Pinaceae > Pinus > Pinus albicaulis. The sequence goes on along the minus strand of CM076573.1, from coordinate 68,364,009 downwards.
TCTTCCCATATATCAATATATGTTATGCACTTTAATGATTGGATTAAATGAATGGATTGACAATTAATGGTAAATGAGATTTTGTTTTGATTGAAATTAATTTCACGTTAAAATAATATATTTCATCCGCCTTCGCATTTAAAACAATCTCATTACCTTTCTCATGCCATTACTCTCATTTAACTCGTAAAACGCAGGCACGAAGGAGCAAATGTCTATACAAAGCTTTCACAGAACATTATGGGTAAGAAGGAGAAGAGCTCGAATTCTAAAAACAGAGAAATGGCTTCACTGTATACAGACACCACTTGCAATAAGGATGCCGGTATAACCACATGGGAAGGAATGTATAATTTGCTGGAAGAAGAAAATCCTGTGGTATTGAAAGTTGCGGCTACAGCAGGTTCCAGTAATACGTCTGAGGCAACTCTTAAAGAACTGGCTTGCTCATTTCTGCATAGGATAGCGGCAAGGCCGAGGATTCTCCCATATACAGACATGGTGAAATGGGTGCTAGACAGCACAGATATTTCAGACAGGCAATTTAGAACTCCATCTCAAGAGCTAATCGGGTCATTCACCACGGAAGATGTGAGGCTGATGTATAAGTTGCTGGAACCTCAGGCAACTTATAATAAGCAATTCATGGAAGATTTTGCCAGAGAACATGCGAATCTGTCAGAATGCACACAGGAGTGGACCAAAAGAGATGAACCGTTGAAGAAAAACAAACATGGATGGACAGTACCAAAAAAGAATGTTTTAGACGTTGTTCACAAAGTTCAATATCCAAGTGGGCAATTTGACACAGTTTCTACCACAAGATAGGGTATGTGAGTTTGCCAAATTATCCCCTATAGAGCTTTTAGAAGTGACTGAAAAAGCTACTGGAGATCAGGAGCTCTCAGGGAAACATAAAGCTCTTATTTGAGAAAAGTCGGGAGTTGAAGAGACTCGAAATAACTGTAAAGAAAAATGAGGAAACATTGACCAAATTCAAGGCACTTAATGCTGAGCAAGAAAAAATGAAGAGAGTGTTCAGCAAAGAGAAAAAACTACTGCGAAAGATCGGATCTATAAAGAAGAAACTACCTTGGCTGACGTATGATATAAAAAGAAAGGAAAAGGAGAAAATGGCGAAGCGAAATCGAAGATGAAATTGCAAAATTAATAGCAGAACAAAAAGCTCCAGTAAAGGGGATGCACAAATCAGAAGGGCAGAGAAGGCAGCAGAAGAGGCGGCTACAGCGGCAAACACTCTTACTGATTGTGTAAATGATAATTTACACAAAGCTAATTTGATTTCAGAAACTATTCCAGGATATCTCCCACAGGCACATCAACTGCAAACAGAATGGAGGCAAAAGGCAGAAGAAAGAGAAAAATCATTTCAAGGGCTGACAAGATTAAATTGGGACTCATACTGGACATACTTAGTGAAGCCACACAGTCAGCACAGTGCGCTTAATTGTATCATCAATTCTACAGAGAAGATTGCGCCTACACTTGCCGACTCTATCTTTTTAGGACAGTTGAATTCTGAAGTCGGTCAACCACATCTTCTCAAAACTATGCTAGATGCCTGCAAGTTTAAAGATCAAGTTCATAGATAGTTAGATTTAGTTTTAATTTTATTGTATTTTAACCTAGGAAAAGGACGGTCATTAAACCGAATCCTTAATTTTTGTAATAGACTATTTTTAGATTTAGCTAAGTAGTATTTAACCCCTCCTCATGCATTTAGAGAAAGGTCCTGGATCTTAATATTTTTGACTTAGAGATCACATTTCTGTACTCCATTGGCTTAATATATTTTTAAAAGGATCACATCTGGTGATTTTTATGCGGAATTATCTTTGAAGTGTTGCATTTCTGTACCTTGGAATTTGATTTTGCATCAGAGTTACTGGATTAGAGTATCAGATTTCATTTAAAAGTCTTCAAGATGAATAAGGTATTTCTATCTGTTCACTGTTGATTTCTTTTGTCTTATGATATTCGCTTTAAAATTTGCTATCATTTATATATATTTGATTTTCACAATGTTTCTTTTTATATATCATTTCTGAGTATAATTGAAACGTTATCTTTCGTTAAGTATATATAGATGGTATACAATGATGAATGCAATATGCTAATACAACTCTGTTTAATTTCTTAAACAGAGTTATCTTTATTTGCTTCTGCACATTTCAATTTAAATAATAATACATTTTTATGGTTATTGTTAAATTGGAACAATCTTAAGTTGTATTCACATATAATTACCCGGGTTAGTGTTAGAATTTCTTTATCAGTATTTAGTTTAAATTAGATAGTTTTATTTCAGTCAATTTAGTCTCATTTCCACTCATCCAAATCAACCCATCACCAACCCATTTAGTTATAAGGAAATTGGTCCTTTAAATCCAGTCGGAGCCACCATACCAAACGGAAAAGGAGCTGTCCTAAGGTCCCGACCGGGTGGTTTTCCCCAATGTTTGAAGCAGAGATTTTATAGGCTTCAACATTTTTGGTGCTAGAAGGAGGGCATGAGCTATGAATGGCAAGTAAATCTTTACCCACAAGCCATTCTGAGAGCAAAACACCCTCATCAACTTCTTCAATTTCTTCTGAAATACAAAATCCTATAGAAGAAATTGCGAAGAATATTCATACACCCACTACCAAAATCTCAAAACATTCAGACAATCAAAATCCCGAGTCTCCTGAAGTTCAAGATTTAATTCATAAATTGAAAGGATTCTCATTATCTCTAGAAGAGTCTGAAATATCTAAAGGTAGTGTAACTTCAAAATTTGTTTCTTCGAAACCTCTTACTAGGCTTCAAAGTGAAAAACTTGGTATTTCTCCGAAAGAATTCCCTTTACCTAATAGAGTCAAGACAAGAAAAACTCAATCGGAATCAGTAAGTGATATAAGTTCAACATCTAATATTTAATTACCTATTTCTGAAATCCCAACTCAACAAAGTACAATTGTTTCCACATCATCTCCTCAATCATCATCTGCTCAATCATCATCAATCTCAACATCATCTATTCCAACAACTTCTATTCAAACACCACCAGTTTCTACTACTCCTCCAATAGTTGTTCCAATAATGGCTAGACCATGGGCTACTCCAGGGGCAGTCAACATGGCTGCACCTTTACATGATTTACCAGACAATCCAGTGAAAATGGCTTCCAAAATTTAGTCCAGATCTTAACATTCAAGCTGAAGAACATATCAATAACTTTATGCTGGCTATAAATTTGAATGGAGTCACACATGAAGATGTTGTAGTCATACTATTCCCTTATACTCATCAAGGAGCAGCAGGATCATGGTACTTTTCATTACCTTCGGGATCCATAACAAGTTGGGCCATTTTTGTAGATCATTTTTTAACCAAATTTGGAGATGACAGATCAATAGCTACTTTAATCAACGATCTCTCAAATTTGAAAGCAGAACCCAAGGAACCCATTAAAGAATTCAACACTAGATTCAACAAACTTTTGAACAAAATTCACACAGATTCAAGGCCTAGTGAACAAGTCAGAAGTGAATGGTACATAACTGCCTTACCCTCAAACATAGCAATTTTTGTAGATAGAGCTGCAAAGCCTACATTAGCTGAGAATATGAAAGAGGCTATTGCAGTAGAGAAACAAATTATTTCTCTAGAAAAGAAAAATGCTATTGAGGAAAGGAAATCAAAGAAAGTCAGCTTCAAATATGATTCAAAGAAAAAAGCCAAAGACCCATACGACATGGAAGGTTTACAGAAAGTCCTTAAAACCATGTCAAATGAAATGGTTGAAATTAAAAAACAAGTAGCTAAAAATTCTACTAGAAAACCATTCCGAAATTTCAGAAGAAACCAAGTTGAATCTAAACCTCCTAATGCAATCTCTAATGCAGAATCAGAAGAAGAGGAAGAAGAAGAAGATACATCTTTAGTATCAGATGAGGAAGATGATAATGAAGAAATAGCTGAATTGCATGGAATGTGGGATTTTATTCTCCCTAATTCTGATAGTGAAGAAGCTATGCCTGTAAGTACTAGGAGTAAATCTATATCGGAACCAGTGAAAACAGTTCCAAAAAAGAAAATTACAACTCCAAGTACCAAAGACAAATCCCCTGTAAATAAAACTTCTCCATTACCTACTCAAAATCAGCCATCCTCTTCTAATCCTCCTACATCAATAACAAAGACTTTAGTGGTGTCAGATCCTATGGAGTACAATATTGTCGAAGACATGAAAAATATCAAAGCCAACATTTCCTTACATGAACTCAACAAACTAAAACACCAGCAGAAGTTGCTATTGAAAGAATTAAATGCTACACCAATTGCTCCTTTACCAAGTGGTGTAGTTGCAAAAGCAGCTAAGGGAGTTGGTAAGCCACCAGATAAGGTAGATGCTACTGATACAATGCTCATTGGAGAAAAATCAAATTCTCAAACTCTTCCTTTTCTTTTGACTTATGAAATGTACAATAAGAATCTGCATAATTGTTTGATTGATTCTGGAGCCTCCTCCAATATAATTCCTACTTCTGTCTGTGCCAAATTGAATATCGAACCACATAAATCAGCAGTTCATATCGTTCAATTGGATCACTCTAAAGTTCAAGTTGTAGGAGAAATCAATTCAGTTACTATCAGATTAGCTTCTAATCCTAGGATTGTCCAAAGAATTGATATTTTGATTGCTGATATTCCTGAATTCTATGGATTAATCTTAAGCAGGGACTGGTCTGTGAAACTTAATGGTTATATCTCAACTGATTATTCACATATGTGGCTTCCTTACAAAGGGAAACCAAATCAAATCAAATTTGAACGAGAAAAACATATGACGCACACTGTCACTGAATTCGAACAACCTAATGAGCCTGTGGCATTCAACAACAATATTCTTGGAGGTTATTCTACTGAATAATTTCTTGGAAACTTCGAAGCACCTCAATCACCTTTTTCTGTAAATACTTTTGTTTCTCAAATAGAAAATTTTTCACAATCCGATCCTTCCAGAATTGTAAATATTTCTGATGTAATTGTAGATAAGCCAATAGATAAATCTTTATTTTGGTCGTTATATTTTGATGGATCAAAGTCTAGTGATGGAGCTGGAGCTGGATGCATCTTAATTGATCCAGATGGAGAGAAAACCATGCTGTCATGTAGGTTAGAATTCGAGTGTACAAACAATACCGCAGAATATGAAGCCTTAGTTCAAGGACTTTATAAAGATATAGGGTTAGATGTTAAATACTTGAAATTCTTTGGTGATTCCGAAATTGTCATAAAACAAGTTAGGAATACTATTCATTGCCTTTCAGGACATCTTAAACACTATCAAACCCTAGTACAAGATCTTACCACTCATTTTTTAGCATTCAATATTTCTCCTATTCCTAGGAATCAAAATACATCCGCTGACTTGTTAGTTAATGTTGCATCTAAACTCCTTCTTGCTGAAGATTGCAGTCCTGATAGTTTTTCTGTAGAATTGATTTTTCGTCCATCTGTCCCAGATAATGTTACAAATTGGAGAGTATTCGATCATGATCAAGATATTTTAAATTTCATGACTTCAGAGAAATCATATGATGAGCAAATTATTGACGAAGATGATCATGATTTTCAAATTTCCTCAAAAGGTAATGAAAATCCCATTCCGAAATCTGTTGTTAAATTATAGGATTTATATGACATTAAAGACAGATTCAAGAAAGTCACTAATGCTAAACTTCAAAGTTCCACTTTGAAGTTTGAATTAGTAAATCTTGGTTCTGATTCTAAACCTCAAAACGTTAATTTAGGACTCAATTTAACACCAGAGGAAATTAATGCTTTCATTAAACTCTTGAACAAATATAAAAACGTTTTTGCTTGGAATTATGATGATTTAAAAACGTATGATACTTCGGTTATTCAACACACAATTCCAATGCTTCCTGATATTAAACCTGTTCAACAAAAGCTAAGGAAAGTTCATCCAAATCTCAAAGATCAAATCAAATCAGAACTTAATAAACTTTTAAAAGCCAAAATCATTTTTCCTGTCAGGCACTCCAATTGGGTTTCCAATATGGTACCTGTGAGGAAGAAGAATGGTGATATAAGAATCTGTATTGATTTCAGAAATTTAAACAAGGCATGTTTAAAAGACAATTTCCCATTGCCAACCATGGAACAGATACTTCAAAAGGTAGTTGGTTCTGAACTTATGTCCTTTCTTGATGGATTTTCGGGCTATAATCAAGTTTTAGTTCATCCAGATGATAGATTGAAAACAACTTTCAGAACAAAATGGGGAACTTATGCTTATCAGAAAATACCTTTTGGTCTAATAAATGCAGGAGCAACTTTCCAAAGAGCCATGGATATAGAATTTAAAGGTCTGATCAATAAATCAGTTGTTGTTTATCTTGATGATATAACAGTATTTTCAAAAAAGAGAACCAATCATCTACATGATCTAAAGCAAATATTTGAAAGATGTAGAAGGTTTGGTATTTCCTTAAATCCAAAGAAATCTTTCTTTGCTTTGGATGAAGGAAAACTTTTAGGATTTGTTGTGTCAAAAGATGGTATATATATTGATCCAGATAGAGTGAAAGAAATTTCTGATATTTCTTTACCTCATAACAAAAAATCCATGCAATCATTTCTTGGACAGATCAATTTTGTTAAAAGATTTATTCCTGATTTTTCTTTAATTTTTTTACCTATGAAAAATATGATCAAGAAGAATTCAATATTCAAATGGGTGCATAAAGAGAAAGAAGCTTTTGAGTCAATCAAACAAGCGATCATTAATGCACCAGCATTGAATACCCCGGATTTTTCTAAAGATTTTACTTTGTATACTTTGTCATCCGAACATCCTATGCAATTATTTTAATGGATACTAATGATCGTAAAATTGAGGCACCCATTTCAACGCGTTATACAAAGAGCTGTATTCGTGTTATTTCATGTTAAAAAACAAATGCCAAAAAGTTAGTCAATCAAACATTTTCGTACCTTTCTTCTTGAAACACACAACCATTGCCTAGTTCCTCTGCAGTTGATGGCAATTATTAATCTTAAAATGGTATAGTGAGAAGAGAGCTTAACGTAGAGCAGCACCTGGCAAGAATATGAGATGTACTGATATTAAAAGTTTCTCTGATGTAGATTGTTAGATGGACAAGGTTTTGCATATTGTAGAGCTCACCAAACATACTAAGAAAAATCAAGACTAAATCAGAGATATTCTGGTAAGCTGAGGTGTTACATTCAACTTTAATTTCAAGATGCTGATCTTATCTATTACTTGAAAAATGGGTATTCTCCTTCTAATCTCAGTTATAAGAGTAAACGCGCTTTAAGGTTAAAGGCTATTAAATATGAGATCATTGATAATGTGTTATTCAGAAAAAATTATGATTCAATCTTATTAAGATGTCTTGAAAAGACTGAAGCTGAAAAGGTTTTGCAGGAATTGCATGATGGACCAGTAGGAGGTCATTTTGGAGGTGATACCACAGCTCACAAAATAATTCGTGCTGGGTATTATTGGCCTACCCTTTTTAAAGATACGCATGATTACGTAAGGAAGTGCCAAATTTGTCAAACTGCAAGTGGAAGACAAAGGAAACCAGCTTTTCATTTGCAACCAGTAACTATTGAGCAACCATTCGAACAATGGGGGCTTGACATTATTGGTGAGATAGTACCTCATTCTTCCAAACAGCACAAGTACATCCTTACTGCAACTGATTACTTTACAAAATGGGTAGAGGCAATCTCGTTGAAGGTAGCCAATTCTGATGCAATTATTGATTTCATAGATCAATTCATCATAACCAGGTTTGGTGTACCTAACGCTCTAGTCTTTGATAATGCATCTTACTTCTCTGGAAATAGTATAATGGAATTTGCAGTCAAAAGAGGTTTTAAATTGAAATATTCAGCAAATTATTATCCCCAAGGTAATGGTTTGGCTGAATCCACTAACAAAAATCTTATCAAAATCATTAAAAGGACCGTTAATCAAAATCAAAAGAATTGGCACTAGTCTTTAATATTTGCATTATGGGCTGATTGTATCACTGAAAAAGCTTCAATAGGAACTTCACCTTTCAATTTAGTTTATGGAAAAGAAGCTGTGATACCATCAAATTTAACTCTTCCATCATTAACCCTAGTGCAATTTATTGAGGAAAATCCTTCTTCATCCATTCAATTGAGATATGATCAAATCCTTAAACTAGAAGAAGATAGAGATAAAGCAAAAATTATTCATGAAAAACATCAACAACTTGTAAAATCTTCTTTTGATGCAAGTTCTACCGGCTCAAAATTTTTGTCAATTGGTGATCTTGTTCTGAAATGGGATAAAGCACATGAAGAAAAAGGTAAGCATACCAAATTTCAGAAAATGTGGCTTGGACCATTTCAGATCATTGAAAATATAGGCTCAAATACATTCATACTCCAAGATCTAATAGGTAAGAGAGAATCTCTTCCTGTAAATGGGTTTATCTTGAAGAAATTCTTTTCATAAGGAGGTAACCCCTTCTTAAACTGTATATATTCCTTTCTGCAGATTTTTTGATTGTTTTTGCAAATAAATGTTGTTAACGAGTCTCTAATTGACTGTTTACTATTTAAGAAAATTTCTTCAGAAGAATATTATAAATATTTATTTTGTGTAAATAAGAATTTTTAAAGTAATGATCACAGTTTTTGGATAGTTTAAAATAAGATGTTAAACTTTGAAAGATTATTCCAATCATTTGCATGATCTTTTGAAAACTTAAGGAGAATGTAGATCATTATAAGTTTATTGAGCAAAGAAAGGTTATCTATAAAAGTAAATATTTTTTTAAAGTTTTGGAACTCAAAAAACTCTGAAAATTTTCATCCATTGATTCTTAAGGATAAAACTATTTCACCCCATCCATTTAAGTTGTGATTTTTTAGAATGTAATTCTAAGAAATTATATGAAAATTTAAGAGATAAGATGTCTCATTATGAGCCGACTTACCATGTTCATAAGGGGTAATAAAACTGACATTACCAATACTGCATACCAAAACAGGGTAATGGCTTATAAATATAAGACAAGGGGTCTCATCACGAGCCAGCTTGTTCAGTTTAATTATAACTAGTAAATGGCATTGTTATTAACTGGCTACCAAACCAGAACAATGGCTCTTAAAAAATAAAAATAAGTAAAAGACAAAAACATGAGATAATAAGTCTTATGAATTTATCTTTAAAAAGTCATAATTTTAGTTGGATGGGACAATGAATGGTTAATGGTTTAAAGGTAACCCTGTCGAGACTATGAACGTTTGCTGGCAGCAAAGGCAATACCTATGGCAATAGAGTATATTATAAAACCAAAACTTGGAGAAATCCACTTACTTCATTATTAACACCGATCAAAGCTTGAGATAACCCAAAAATGTTTTTATTCTTAAGGAATTAGAAAGAAATTGCGAATGATTTTTATTTCTTTTTCATAGTTAGATTTTATTTGAATTATCCTAAGATAGTTTTCATTATCTTTCAAAAACTTTATTTACTAGAAATATAGTGTTCATTTTATTTTTTCAGAGATAACTGTTTCTTTTAGTGAATTGCCAATTGTTGTGACCAGCAACAACCCCCCTTTTATTTAATATTAGTAATAATACAAAATAAATGGAGACCCTTAGTTAAAAAATCCAAAAAATTAATTAGGATTTGTTTTCCTTTTCAAATAAAACTTTCTATCATAAACTTAGAGAAATACCTTAGAAATAACCTTAAGAAACACTTAAGTTTATGATAGATTACAATAAAATTGTTCTTTAAACAAAATAGCGCATCCATCACAAAATGGTATATATCTTTTATAAAACTGAAAATGCGATTTTGCGATTTTGCGATAATGCGATCCCAAAAAGCCTATACAATAAACATATTGGTCGCAGATCGCATAGCGCATAAAACAGAAATGTTAAACGAATACCTTTTGCGCTATTTACAATTTTGCGCTTTTGCGAGATTTGCAATGTTCGCTTTTGCGCTATTTCACAATTTGCGCTTTTGCGCTATTTATAAAATTGTGTTGGTTTCATTTTGCGATATTGCGATATTGCGACATTGCGATATTGCACAGAAAATCGCAGATCGCAATGTCGCAGATTCATAAAGGCGCGTTGTTCAAAGACAATCTTCCCATATATCAATATCTGTTATGCACTTTAATGATTGGATTAAATGAATGGATTAACAATTAATGGTAAATGAGATTTTGTTTTGATTGAAAGTCATTTCACGTTGAAATAATATATTTCATCCGCCTTCACATTTAAAACAATCTCATCACCTTTCTCATGCCATTACTCTCATTTAACTCGTAAACCGCAGGCACGAAGGAGCAAACGTCTATACAAAGCTTTCACAGAACATTATGGGTAAGAAGGAGAAGAGCTCGAATTCTGAAAATAGAGAAATGGCTTCACTGTATACAGACACCGCTTGCAATAAGGATGCCGTTATAACCACATGGGAAGGAATGTATAATTTGCTGGAAGAAGAAAATCCTGTGGTATTGAAAGTTGCGGCTACAGCAGGTTCCAGTAATACGTCTTAGGAAACTCTTAAAGAACTGGCTTGCTCATTTCTGCATAGGATAGCGGCAAGGCCGAGGATTCTCCCATATACAGACATGGTGAAATGGGTGCTAGACAACACAGATATTTCAGACAGGCAATTTAGAACTCCATCTCAAGATCTAATCGGGTCATTCACCACGGAAGATGTGAGGCTGATGTATAAGTTTCTGGAACCTCAGGCAACTTATAATAAGCAATTCATGGAATGCACACAGGAGTGGACCAAAAGAGATGAACCGTTGAAGAAAAACAAACATGGACGGACAGTACCAAAAAAGAATGTTTTAGACGCTGTTCACAAAGTTCAATATCCAAGTGGGAAATTTGACACAGTTTCTACCACAAGATAGGGTATGTGAGTTTGCCAAATTATCCCCTATAGAGCTTTTAGAAGTGACTGAAAAAGCTGTTGGAGATCAGGAGCTCTCAGGGAAACATAAAGCTCTTATTGAGAAAAGTCGGGAGTTGAAGAGACTCGAAATAACTGTAAAGAAAAATGAGGAAACATTGACCAAATTCAAGGCACTTAATGTCAAGAGCAGGTAGAAAATGCAGAAGAACGTGACTAAAGAAGAGAAAAATTATCATAGAGACTTAGATCTATAAAGAAGGAACTACCTTTGGCTTCATATATAAAAGGAAAAGGAGAAATGGCTGCATGAAATTAATAGAAGAACAAAAGCTCAGTAAAGGGGACTAATAAATCAGAAGGGCGTAGAAGGCAAAGCGAGGCGCAAGCAACACTTAACGTACTAAATGATAATTTACACAAAAAGCTAATTTATTTCCTAAACTATTCCGTAGATATCTCTACATGCACATCAATCAAAAAAAAACGTAATGAGGTAAAAGGCAGAAGAAAGAGCACAATCAATTCAAGGGTCAATAAAGATTAAAGTGGGACTAAGCATCGACATACTTAGTGAATCTGCTAATACCAAGACAAGGTACAAGGCGCTTAATTGTATCATCAATGCTACAGAGAAGATTGCGCCTACACTTGCCGACTCTGTCTTTTCAGGACAATTGAATGCTGAAGTCAGTCAACCACATCTTCTCAAAACTATGCTAGATGCCTGCAAGTTTAAAGATCAAGTTCATAGATAGTTAGATTTAGTTTTAATTTTACTGTATTTTAGCCTAGGAAAAGGACGGTCATTAAACCAAATCCTTAATTTTTGTAATAGACTATTTTTAGATTTAGCTAAGTAGTATTTAAACCCTTCTCATGCATTTAGAGAAAGGTCCTGGATCTTAATATTTTTGACTTGGAGATCACATTTCTGTACTCCATTGGCTTAATATATTTTTAAAAGGATCACATCTGGTGATTTTTATGCAGAATTATCTTTGAAGTGTTGCATTTCTGTACCTTGGAATTTGATTTTGCATCAGAGTTACTGGATTAGAGTATCATATTTCATTTGAAAGTCTTCAAGATGAATGAGGTATTTCTATCTGTTCACTGTTGATTTCTTTTGTCTTATGATATTCGCTTTAAAATTTTCTATCATTTATATATATTTAATTTTCACAACGTTTCTTTTTATATATCATTTCTGAGTATAATTGAAACGTTATCTTTCGTTAAGTATATATAGATTGTATACAATGATGAATGCAATATGCTAATACAACTCTGTTTAATTTCTTAAACAGAGTTATCTTTATTTGTTTCTGCACATTTCAATTTAAATAAGAATACATTTTTATGGTTATTGTTAAATTGGAACAATCTTAAGTTGTATTCACATATAATTACCCGGGTTAGTGTTAGAATTTCTTTATCAATATTTAGTTTAAATTAGATAGTTTTATTTCAGTCAATTTAGTCTCATTTCCACTCATCCAAATCAACCTATCACCAACCCATTTAGTTATAAGGAAACTGGTCCTTTAAATCCAGTCGGAGCCACCATACCAAACGGAAAAGGAGCTGTCCTAAGGTCCCGACCGGGTGGTTTTCCCCAATGTTTGAAGCAGAGATTTTCTAGGCTTCACAACCCTCAAATGAAGGTATCACATGCACAAAAGGCATGATCAAAAATTCATAATGACCCTCATGAGTTCAAAATGCTGTTTCCAGAATATCTTCAGTCTTGATTCTAATTTGATGATATCCTGAACAAAGATCCAACTTGGCAAAATAAATTGCTCCATGTAATTCATCCAATAATTCATCAATCATAGGAATGGGAAATTTATCTTTAATGGTGAGCTTATTGAGCTTCCTATAATCCGGACACATTCGCCATGATCCATCCTTCTTGTGTACCAATACTACAGGAGCAGAGAAAGAACTTTGACTAGGTTGAATTATACCCGCCTCTAACATTTCTGCAATCATACGTTCAATTTCGCTCTTTTGGACATAAGGATATCTATAAGGCCTGATGTTTGGAGGAACACTTCCTGGAATCAAATGAATAGCATGATCATGATCACGAATAGGTGGGAGTCCTTTGGGAGTTTCAAACACCTTGGAATTATTTTCTAATAAATTTTGGAGATCTACAGAAATAGATGATTTTGATGTTGGAACTTCTAGTGAGCATAATTGTGCAATTATGCCTCGTTGATATTTCTTTATAAGCTTTGTCATGACCTTAGAGATTATTATATTTCACGGCTTCCCTGAAATACCCCGTAATTCGACTTCCTTTCCTTCTGAAAAAAATTTCAAGAGAAGTTCTTGAAAATTAAAAGCTACCATTCCCAAAGATTGTAACCATTGTACTCCTAGTACAACATCAGCACCTCCCATAGGAATGGAAAGAATTTTAATATTCAATACATATTCCCCCATGTTTAGCTTGATATTATGGCATTTTCCAGATCAATTTATAGTTCCTCCATTTGCAACCATCACTTGACATTCTGGTGTTGGGTATAGGAAACAATTCAATTCTTTGGCTATCTTACAATGAATAAAATTATGGGTACTACCTGAATCAATCAACACTATTACCTTTTTTTTCTGGATACGTCCTTCTATCTTGAGAGTTTGAGGAGTGGTAATTCCTGCCAATGCATTACACGATATGGTCGGACTCATTTCTTCCTCTTCTAGGGCTGGTTCCTGGTGTATATCCTCTTCTTTTGAAGATTCTTGTTCATTTTATTCTTCCTCTTAACAATGTATGTAAAATAATTTCTTCTCAGCACACTTATGACCTTTAGTGTATCTTTTATCACAACTGTAGAAAAGCCCTTTTGCTCTTTTTTCTTCCAATTGTTGTGGTGTCAACCTTGTAGGTTGTGGAAATCTAGGAGTAGCAACACTTCCATATTTATAGAAGTGAGTGGTAGGCTTCCTTGTCGCCATAATTTTACATTCAATTTTTCTTGCCAACCTGAATGCCTTCAATGAATCGGGTTCCAAAACGTGAAATTCATGTTGGATGTTATCCTTTAAAGTACCTATGAAGAGATCAATCATGTGTTCCTCTAGAATATCAGTTACCCTTATATTCAATTTTTGGAAGTCCTCAATGTGCTCCCCCACTAAACGCTTTTGTTGGAGATTTATTAATTGGTTAAAGAAAGTGTTGCTCTTTGTATCCTCATAATGTGCTATCATTTCCTCCATAAAAATTGACCAAATGACATTTTTTTTATGGGAGCAAAGACATCGATACTATACAAATGTATTTATTTCTAAAGGTAAAGTTGCAGTATGTACCTTTTGTGTGTTTTGCACATTATTGAGATCAAAATATTGCTCCATTTGTAGTATCCATGTTACAGGATCCTTTCTATCAAACTTCCTCATATCGATTTTCGTAATATGATGATTCTTCCCTCCAACATTAGAGTTTATGAAATCACGATTAACATTTATTTTTTTCTCATCGTGAGTTTACTCTACTATCTTTTCACCATTAGGAAACATTTCTTGTATCAACTTTGTCAAGCCTTCCATGTCTACTTTTAGATCATTCTTCATGTTTTCCATCTTAACTTCCATGTCATCCATTTTAGATTTCATGCCAGCTTCCATACCATCCATCTTAGCTTCCATTCCATTCTTCAAACCATCCATATTAGATTCCATGCCTTTCTTCAAAACATCCATCTTAGTTTCCACGCCTTTCTTCAAAACTTCCATGTCATTTTTTGTTGCTCTTTGCGAGAGTGAAATTTGTTGCACTTGCTCTTGTAATTTTGATATGCCATAATAGAGCCTTTTAAAGGCTTAATGGGTGTTGAATTAATTTTAGGGGCCATTTTATAATCCAATACTGATATATATTCTATGATGCAGGGGCATTAGACACTATCCAGCAATGTAGGAGGTTTTTTCCACATGTTGTGGCTAGGAGGGTTCGAAAAAATTTGAATTGTAACAGCTACGTGTCAATACCTCAGCTGACTGTATCATTTAGATTAGTTAGAATTTGTAGAAGTTGAATAGTTGGATTCAATCCATCTGTCAGTTCATTTATTTGAATAAGTTGTAATTAAACCTTTGATTTCTAGAATGGTCCTCACAGAGGAACCGAAGAGTCGTATGCTGATGTATAAATGTAATCCCTCGGATGTGTTGAGAGAGAGGAAGAATGGAGGTTTCTGCAATAAAAACCTGTGTATTGAGCACTTTTTTCCTGTTGAACTAAGCCCAGTGCTCGTTGATTCTCAATTTGGTTTTAATTGATATTATGAGAAAATTTTGTTGAATAAGATCACCGCGTGATCTCTGTATTCCTCTAACCATTGATTTCTCTCAATTTGTCTAAGAAAATGAAGGAATCCCATGCGCAGATGAGATATGTGTAATTTGTGGTCAATGAACTCTATTCTGAGGGTATGATGACTCCACCCATGAGAGGAATATACTGTTTTTTGTTTTAACTGAATCTTGAACCGAGATCGGAACCTGAGTTAACAACCAGGAGAGCATAGGAAGGGAGGCGTCAAACCGTGGTTAATCGCTGTAACGAAACCGCGAGCGGAGTTGCTAAACCACCTTTCCATATCGCACCACTTTTCTAGAAAAGATTTTTTTCTCCCGTCGAGAGCGATTCCATAGGGCCTTCGACATGTGGCACCGGACAGAAGCCCAAAACCGCTTTTCCCTCATGCCATCGCACATTAAAGTTCGTACTAGGAGGCAGAGCGATATCGCCAGATACTGTCGATCTGGGGGGATGTCATCGGATGGTGGTCATTTGATGGAGATGTGTGAAGGATAACCCATATACGGTGCATGCGTTTGATTGGGTCATTGGTCGTAGAGGTGGCCCCAGAGCCAAAGGTTGAATATACAGTCATTTGGTTAAGAAGTAGAGCATCGGTATTAATATAAAATCTCAAGGGTTAAA
Source organism: Pinus albicaulis (assembly GCA_034641835.2). Taxonomy (NCBI): domain Eukaryota; kingdom Viridiplantae; phylum Streptophyta; class Pinopsida; order Pinales; family Pinaceae; genus Pinus; species Pinus albicaulis. The sequence continues at coordinate 68,348,031 of CM076573.1, read as the reverse complement.
CATTGCTTGTAAAGTATGGTGCATACAGATAATTGAATTCCCATGATTGAAGGTGTATAAGCACGAGGGGTTATAACCTTATTCCTAAGGTTTGGAGATAAATATATAAGTCAGAAAATATAATTTAACATTCGAAAGTTGCTGAATGAGTTTATTTATCAATTTCTCTGAAATTGATAAATAAAATTCCAAAAGAACTAAGAAGACCATGAGGAGGTGAACCGAGTAGATTGAAGAGAAATGCTGACAGAGGGATATTAGAAAACCAACTCTCCTAGGGGCTGAAATCAGTTTTGTTTCCGTCATTTGTGGTATCAGAGCTGTTGTTTTTGAGTCATTTTTGCAGGAGTTGACATGGCAATCCGAGTTGGTAGAGGTGCTGGAAGAAGGAGACCTGTTGCCAACACAGAGGTGTTGTGGATGTTGTAGAGGGTCGAGGCCAGAATGGATGCCATGGAGCGATGACAGCCCAGAGATCCTGAAGACATCAGTGAACCTGAAACAGAAGAAGCAGAAAAAAATGTTGAGATTCCTCCTGACATGAGGCTCCTCAGAACTGTTCTAGGGTCTGCAGTTAAGCCCATAATTGAAGTGTCGATTTATACAGGTGGACTAAATCCAGAAGAGCTGGTGGACTGGATAAATGAAATGAAAAAGTGCTTCGATTATGAAGAAATAAGCGAAGATAAAAAGGTCAAGTTTGCGGTGACAAAGCTGAAGGGACATGCTGCACTTTGGTGGGATGGAGTGCAAGCAGAAAGGAGGAGAGTTGGCAGGAAACCTATCAAAAGCTAGACCAGAATGATGGGTAAATTAAATGGTAAATTCTTGCCTAGTGATTATCATCTGACATTGTATAGGAAAATGCAGAACCTGAGACAGAGGTTGCTGACAGTAAAATAATACACAGAGGAATTCTACAGAGTAAGCATAAGAGCTGGGCAATTCCAGGACACACCAGAGAAGACTGCTAGATATGTCAATGGTCTCAAGCTGGAGATCCAAGATGAGATCGGTCTCCTATCTCCTAAGACAGTGGAAGAGGCCTACCAGATGGCCTTGAAAGCAGAGGAGAAACTCCCGAGGAAACAGCCTGCCAAGAAGAGAGGTACTTTCCATGGAAAGGGAAGCCAGGGTGGTAGAGGAAATCCTACTACACCCAGGGATGGAGGTAACAATAGCTCTCCTAAGAATGCATCTACAGAGGATGATGCAAGGGGAAGAAGGGGGTTCTTACAGCGGAAAAGTAAGAGGAGGCAGAGACAGAGGCAGGGGTAGAGAGTTGAGGTGTTATAGATGTCAGCAAGTGGGACATAAGCACTATGAGTGTCTAGAGAATGTGGGTGCTGGTCCAAGAAATGTTGGTGTTGCCCAGGCTAGAGAAGAGGCAAAAATTGAGGAATAAATCCTACCAGAGAGGGGAGAGTCCTTGTTGGTAAATAAGGTTATGTTGAAGAAAGCCAAATAGGTCACTGAGCCTGCACAACGGAAGACTTTGTTTAGGAGCATATGCAAATTCCAAGGGAAATGCTGCCAGCTATTCATTGATAGTGGCATCACAGACAATCTGGTTTCCACTGAGGTGATAGAGAATTTGAAGTTGAAGACAAGGGAGCATCCAACTCCCTACAGGGTGTCCTAGCTACATAAAGGGCACCAGCTAGTTGTAAAAGAACAGTGTGAGATAGAGCTGCAAATGGGAAAATACAAAGATAAGGTCCTGTGTGATGTAATGCCCATGGATGTGTGTCATATACTGCTGGGTAGACCTTGTCAGTTTGACAGAGCAGCAGTGCATGATGGAAAGAAGAACACTTACAAGTTCTTCAAGGATGGGGTACATCATACATTAATACCCATGGAGGAAGGAGAGCCATCCAGCAGAGTGATTGATCCAAAGACCTTGTTGCTGAGAAGGAAGGAATATCTGCAGCAGATAGGAGAAGAAGAGGTAAGATTTTCTTTATTTTGCAAACCTAAGGTAGTTCTTACTTCTACAAATATTTCTGATTTTCCAATAGAAATCCAAGAGACGTTAGACAATTATTGCGACATTGTTGTGGATGATTTACCTGATGAGATGCCACCTGTGAGAAATATCAGCCATCAGATAGATTTTATCCCTGGTTCAAATCTACCAAATAAGGCAGCCTACAGAATGAACCCCAAGGAAAATGAGGAAATCAGAAGACAAGTACAGGAATTGGTGGACAAGGGGTTGATCAGAGAAAGTTTGAGTCCATGTGCAGTACCAACAGTATTGAGCCCAAAGAAAGATGGAGGCTGGAGGATGTGTACTGATTCCAGAGCAATCAATAAGATCACAATCAGGCACAGATTCCCTTTCCCCAGAGTTGAGGATTTAATGTACTGTTTGAGTGGTGCTAAATATTTTTCAAAGATAGATTTGAAAAGTGGGTACCATCAGATTAGAATAAGAGAGGGTGATGAGTGGAAAATTGCTTTTAAAACAAATGAAGGACTGTATGAATGGATGGTAATGCCTTTTGGGTTGTCAAATGCACCTAGTACTTTTATGGACTTATGAATGAAGTATTAAAAGAGTTCACTGGTAAATTTGTGATAGTGTATCTGGATGATATATTAGTTTTCAGCAGAACTAAAGAAGAACATTTAAGGCATCTTAATCATGTCTTGAAGAAGCTCCACCAAGAGAAACTACTTATAAACTTAAAGAAATGCTCATTCATGAAGGAAGAGCTGGTGTATTTTGGTTTTTTTGGTTCTGCAGAGGGATTGAAGATGGACCCAGAGAAGGTTAAGGAAATTGTGGAGTGGCCTTCACCCAGGAATGTTTTTGAGGTAAGAAGTTTCCATGGACTTGCTAGTTTTTATAGAAAGTTTATAAGAAAATTCAGTAAGATCAATGCACCCATAATCGAAACAATAAAGAAGAGAAACCAGCCATTTAAGTGGACTGCTGAAGCAGAAAGAAACTTTAAACTTTTGAAGAAAAAGATAACTGAGAAGCCTGTTTTGATTCTGCCTGATTTTACTAGACCGTTTCAAGTAAAGTGTGATGCTAGTGGGGAAGCCATTGGAGCTGTGTTGAGTCAGGATGATATGCCTATGGCATATTTCAGTGAAAAACTAAATGACACCAGAAGAAAGTATTCCTCTTATGAGAAATAATTCTATGCAATTGTTCAGGCACTGAAAAAGTGGAGACATTATTTGATGTCCAGGGAATTTGTATTATATTCTGACAATCATGCTTTGCAGTATATTGTACAGTAGCCCAAGTTGAAGCATAAGCATGCTAAATGGGTTGAGTATCTCCAAGGTTTTAGTTTTTTTTTTAAACATATAAGTGACCAAGCAAATAAATTAGCTGATGCTTTGAGTAGGAGGAACATGCTTGTTCAAGAAACTAATTTTGAAGTTGTAGGATTTGATTTTCTCAAGGAATTGTAAAAAACAGATTTAGATTTTAAGGAAGCATTTGAGGCATGTTGTAACCCTATTCTAACAGATAGAAGCCAGTGGCTGGATTATTTCTTGCAGGACTACTTGTTATTCAAGAGAAACCAACTGTGTGTACCAAAATGTTCGATGAGAGAAAATTTGATCAAGGAGAAGCATAGTGGTGGACTTGCTGGACACTTTGGTACTGATAAAACTTATGAGTAGCTGAGTCACTTTTATTACTAGCCCAATATGAGGACAGAAGTGGATAATTTTTTGAAGTGTTGCAAAATCTGTTAATATGCCAAAGGAAGGAGCCAGAATGCAAGATTGTACACTCCCTTGCCTATTCCAGACAGGCCTTGGGACATGGTGAGTATGGATTTTGTTCTAGGATTGCCCAAGACTCAGAGAGGGAATGAAGCAGTATTTGATGAGAGGGACAGATTCTCCAAAATGGCACATTTTATCCCATGTTATATAACTAGTGATGCCACCCATGTTGCCAACTTTTTTTTCAAAGAATTTGTTAGATTGCATGGGTTTCCCAAGGGCATTGTTTCAAATAGAGACACCAGATTTGTGGGTCACTTTTGGAGGACACTGTGGAAGAAACTTGGTACCAAAATGAGTTTCAACTCATCTTATCATCCCCAGACTGATGGAAAAACTGAGGTAGTGAATAGAAGTATGGGAAACTTGTTAAGAAGTCTTGCAGGAGAGCATCCCAAGTAGTGGGACCATATTTTTCCCCAGGCAGAATATGCATATAATGACTCACCAAATAGGAGCACAGGGCAGAGCCCATTCCATATTTTTTATGGAATGCACCCTAGAGGAATATCAGAGTTAATAAACCTGGGAAGGGCAGAGCTAAGGAGTGCAGATGGTGAGGAATTTTCTTCAGAGATCCAAGCCATACATGAACAAGTGAAGCAGCAACTACAAGGCAACAACATCAAATACAAAAGCAGAGCAGACTTGAGCAGAAAAGAAGTTCATTTTGAAGAAGGAGATCTGGTTTTGGCACACTTGAGAAAGGAGAGATTCCCAAAGAAGTAGTATAACAAGTTGAAGTTCAAAAATATTGGGCCATGCAAGATACTTAGAAATTTTTCTGCAAATGCTTATGAGATTGAATTACCTCCTGATGTTGGAATATCTCCCATTTTTAATGTTGCAGATTTGTACAAGTATGAGGATGATGGTGAATGAGAAAGATCAGCAGACAAGGGACAGATTGAGTGGAAAGAACAGCTACCTCCAGCACAACCATTGCAACCAGAGAAGATATTGGACAAAAGAGTGTTCAAGAGGACCAGAGGACAAGAGTACTTGCAGTACTTAATAAAATGGAAGGATAAGCCAGAGGAAGATGCCACTTGGATGACTGAAGGAATGTTGCAGAAGATAGGCAGATCAGTGGAAGAGCTCATGGACAGGAACCCATGAAGAAAATTGCCCTCGAGAGTCTGATACAGGGGCATTAGACACTAGCCAGTAATGTAGGAGGTTTTTTCCACATGTTGTGGCCAGGAGGGTTCGAAAACATTTGAATTGTAACAACTAGGTGTCAATACCTCAGCTGACTGTATCATTTAGATTAGCTAGAATTTGTAGAAGTTGAATAGTTGGATTCAATCCATCTGTCAGTTCATTTATTTGAATAAGTTGTAACTAAACCTTTGATTTCTAGAATGGTCCTCACAGATGAACCGAAGAGTCGTATGCTGATGTATAAATGTAATCCCTCGGATGTGTTGAGAGAGGGGAAGAATAGAGGTTTTTGCAATAAAAATCCGTGTATTGAGCAATTTTTTCCTGTTGAACTAAGCCCAGTGCTCGTTGATTCTCAATTTGGTTTGAATTGATATTATGAGAAAATTTTGTTGAATAAGATCACTGCGTGATATCTGTATTCCTCTAACCATTTCTTTCTCTCAATTTGTCTGAGAAAATGAAGAAATCCCATGTGCAGATGAGATCTGTGTAATTTGTGGTTGATGAACTCTATTATGAGGGTATGATGACTCCACCCATGAGAGGAATAGACTATTTTTTGTTTTAACTGAATCTTGAACCGAGATCGGAACCTGAGTTAACAACCGGGAGAGCATAGGATGGGAGGCATCAAACTGTGGTTAATCACTGTAACGAAACCGCGAGCAGAGTTTCTAAACCACCTTGCCATATCGCACCGCTTTTCTGGAAAATATTTTTTTCTCCCGTCGAGAGCGATTCCATAGGGCCTTCGACACGTGGCACCAGATGGAAGCCTAAAACCTCTTTTCCATCACGCCATCGCACGTTAAAGTTCATACCAGGAGGTAGAGCGATATCGCCGGATACCGTCGATCTGGGGGGAGGTCATCAAATGGTGGTCATTTGATGGAGATGTGCGAAGGATAACCCAGATGCGGTGCGTGTGTTTGATTGGGCCATTGGTCATAGAGGTGGGCCCGGAGCCAAAGGTTGAATATACAGTCATTTGATTAAGAAGTAGAGCATCGGTATTAATATAAAATCTCAAGGGTTAAACATTGGTTGTAAAGTATGGCGCATACAGATAATTGAATTCTCGTGATTGAAGGTGTATAAGCGCAAGGGGTTATAACCTTATTCCTAAGGTTCAGAGATAAATATATAAGCCGGGAAATATAATTTAACATTTGAAAGTTGCTGAATGAGTTTATTTATCATTTTCTTTGAAATTGATAAATAAAATTCCAAAAGAACTAAGAAAGACCATATGGAGGTGAACCAAGTAGATAGAAGAGAAATGCGTGAGAGGGATATTGGCAAAACCGGCTCTCCTTGGGGCCGAGAAATCGATTTTGTTGTCGATAAGCATATACAGCAATAAATAATTAGTAATATATAAAACCATAGAGAGTTAGTAGATACTATGAAAATATGTCATTGGGAAAAGTTTCTTCAAGTTGTGCTCTATTTTCATTTGTGGTTAGTCTAGAGTGGAAATTTATGACCATGTTGTCTTTTCCTAGCCTATGCATAATCATGGTTATGTCAAATTCTTGTAGTAATTGTAACTATTTGGTCACTTTGCCATTAGTGATTGGTTTATTCATTAAATACTTGATGGTAGTGTGATCAGTATGTAAAATCACATGATACCTAGCTATATAGTGCTAAAATGTATATATGGAATGGATTACCACAAGAAATTATTTTTATGTTATAGTGTAATTCAATTATGTAGGAAAGAGATTCTTACTCATAAAATATATGGTGTATGGACAATGATCTTTTTGTCTCGTGATAACTCCAATGGTGGTCTCTAATATATTTGTAGATATATGAAATTGGAAGGACTAATTAAGCCCTCTTAATATGGGATCCTTGGATAGCTTTGACTTTAATTATGCAAAGGTACATTAACAGTTATATGTCCATGCAAAATCAACGATTTTAGTAAGCAAAGAAAAAAAGGACAAACTATTTGAGTAAATTTATCAATAAACCTTAGATAATAACCAATGTGTCCAATGAGGATACATATCTCCTTTTGTGTCTAGGGAATTAGTAAGCTTATTTTTACCTATATTTTTGTCGGTTCCACTCCAATACCTTTAGAAGAATAATGATACCCCAACATGATGCCTTAAATTATAAATATTAAAAATTTTCATTATGAAGGGATACATGGCATTCCTTACACCTTATTAGTACCTTTTTCTAGATTATTCAAAGCTAATTCAAATGTATCATCATAGGTTGTAAAATAATCCATATAAATTTCCACACAATCATGAATCAATTTGGAAAATATATCAATCGAGGCTCATTGGAAGGTTGCAAGAGAGATACAAATATTGAATGGTAGAACATGATAGGAAAATTATCCCCGGCGACAAGTAAATGTGGTTTTGTCATGATTTTATCGAGCAATATGGATTTGGTTGTATCTATTAAACCCATCGAGAACAAAATAAATATCTCTTGTCTACCAATGTGTATAGCACCTAGTCAACGAATGACAATGGGAAGTGATCCTTATGAGTGACTTTATTTAACTCTCTATAATCAACACAAATTATCCTGTATGATATCAAGAGGGAAGACCAATTGGCTATTAGAAATGGGGTAAATAAATTTGACTGAAAAATAAAATTAAATAAAATAAAAATTAAAAATTAAAAATTTAAAATTAAAATTAAAATTAAAATTAAAATAAATAAATAAAATATATATTTCCTCTTTGACTATGTCCCTCCTCTTGATGTAAATTTGATGAGTACACAAATTAGCATGGATTCCCTTCATGTTTGTGTAATCCCAAGCAAAATCATCACTATGCATTTGTAAGACCTTGATTGGATGTTCCTTTTAATGTTCATTCAGCACTTGATTGATTTTTAGAAATTTCTCAAGGTTGATTTCTATATACTCCATAGTTGACTCATGTTCTTCTTCAGAAGAGGATTCATGCTGAAAGGATGAAACATCTATTGTATCAAGAGAGGATTAAAATTTAGGATCCAATATTTGGTTGAGAATGTGTTTGGTGAATGAGGAAGAAGATGTTATAAAATCGCCAATATTTTCATCCTATATTTTATCCCTAGGAGCAAGATATTGGTCAACTTTAACCACTTGACAATAAACCATATCTTCATCACTTTCCTCCCCATCATCCCAAAACGGATATTTTGGATCAATACTGGGTTTTTTTAGAGGGTTAAGGTGAGTTTCTTAGTGGAGGTACCATTGTAAATCACCATATTTCTAGATCTATGATTGATATATGCATCTGCAGTTTCCAACCATGGTCTTATTAAAATCAAGGGTTAACCTACCAAGTAATAATTGGATTGAAAGACCATGAAATAGATGAGGTATTCCTAGGAATCCATAGATATCCCACATCTCCTATAATTCCCTAAGGTTCGGATATGGAGTGATCAGCAAATTGCAACACTGTGGGGGTTTTCTAAGGCATGACAGTCTTAGGGCTTCCATATTCTCTTGGGTCATCACATTTAAAGAAACCAATGTGTTTGGGATGATTGAATGATTTATCTACACATTCACAATAGATTTATTAATATCTGAATATTTAGTGGTGAGCATACCCCCAACATAAGATATGTTAATCTCCTAATAACATGTATTGTCTTAAGGTCTTTTATTTTAGTACCATATTTTTGTGAGCATAAATCTCAAACTACTTTTGAATAGATAGGAACATATTTAAATTCTTGAAACAATGGCATATAGACATGTGCATTCTTAAGTTCTCCCAAAAAGTAAAAGTCAAGTCGAGTACTAGGTTTCTCTAGATCTAATCTTTCAAAGTAAGCAGGAGAATGTGGTTACGGAAATTTTGATTAACCCTTTATTTTTTTAGAGATTGAACTAGTTCTAGTACTCCATTCAGGGAATCCTCCTTATAATATTCTGCTTGTACTAAAGGAGTCCCGTAATTCATAGTCTTCCTTGATCTAATATTGATATCACAACACTATAGAGAAGAGATGAAATAAGAGGGATAAGTAGCAATCCCAACAACCTATGTTGGTTGAACTACCTTGTCGTTATTAGGGTTAAGGATTGGTTCTGTAGGAATTTGAGGTTGAGGAGGGTTTGATGTGAATTTTTACATTGGTGGAGAAGGAAGAAGTGACATTGGTGGATACCATAATTCTTTTTTAGGACCTCGAAAGGATGGGTTCCTCCATCCTTGTTGCCAACAATGGTTTTGAGGTGGGGGAGCCATCCATTGTTGGGTAGGTGGATATCATTGTGAAGGAGAGTGTTGCATGGAAGGGTTCGACCAATATGAATTATAAAAATGATATTAATAAGGGATCATACCTTGAGGCTTAAGTGGGCATATATACTTCTAAAATATGAGACACAATTGCTCAGGCTCATCTACTTTCGAATACACAACCTTTATTCTAGGTAGGGATGGACACTTATTCAGTATGTTCCTAGTTGCAAATCCTACAAACCTCAATGTGATCTAATGGGAATTCCTTCAATGGGTGTTTTCCTCAACATTTTGAGAAAAAATATTTCCAAATCCAACTATCGTCCTTCCTTTTTTTATTTTGTTGTAGAATATCCAATTGAGTGTATCAGCCTTGAAATTTTCTAACAGGTTCTCAATTTCAACTTTAGTAACTCTATTTCCAATAGTTTTATTAACTTTCACTAATATATCACTTCATCATATCCCATACCTTGATTTCCCTCTAGAATACCTTTGGAATAATTCTACAATGACCCAAAGGGTTGTAGGGACACATTTCCTCCACCTATCAGGTTCAAAATTTCAATATAGTCATACAAAATCCCATGTAATAATAAGACATGTTGTGTGTCTGGAGACATGTTAGGTCCCTATAATACTAGTGTAGCCCCTTATTGTTATTGTTAGTGTAGCCCCATTTTTATTATTTTTGTGCCCATGTTATCCCCATATTTTTATTATTGTGCCCCATAGGTGTAGCTCCATTATTGTTATTGTTGTGCCCACATGCTCCCAATATTGTTATATTGTGACCCCTTAGACTCCTATATATAGAAGGTAGGTTTTTTCATTTGTATCATCCAAGAATTGCTCATTTATGTATTATAAAGTAGGTTCCCTCTTTAATAGGCTGATTTATAAGTCGGTGATCTAATTTTTATTCTATTTTGTGAGTCGGTTTCATAACATTTGGTATCAGAGCTTTGGATTCTAGGGTTTTGTTGCTGCAAACAAGTCATCTTGGAATTTTCACTATAACATTTTTTCTATGAAGGTTCAAAAGGTGAAATTTTTACCACACGAAGAAACAATATTGAGGAACTTCATGAAAAAATTTCAGATCTTGGTTCACTATATTTTCGGAGATATGATCTGAGGAAGTTAGGATTTCACAGTCTCTAGAATTTCATCTCAAACAGTTGACAGAGGGAAAATCGTCATAAATTTCATTTTAGACATCGGATTTGAATTCTATAAAAAGTGGCCAAAATTTCACAGACTGTAGTTTCTTGTGTATCAATTTCAGGGTTTAAGGTCAAAACTATTACACGTGGCACTTTGTACAATTTCGCTCTACTGAATGATTCCAAAATTAGGTCATTATGGGAGATTGTGCATAACTTTATCTTGAAGAATCCAAATTAGGTCTGACCTGTGGCATTGGAAATAAGACTCAAAGGGATATCATACGACCAAATTACAAGTCTTGGAGATCCAAAATCCCAGAGTTACAACCGTTTCAAGATCAAGCTCCTAAAAGCAAGAAAAAAGTGTGTATTTAAAAAAAATCTGTAACTTTTGTTTGAAAAATCATTTTGAAGTGATTCCAAGTGTTGAGATTGCAACAAGATGATAGACTTCTGAAAAATAGTCACCTTCACTAAGTGGGCTCACAGGCTATTTTTGGCGCAAAGTCTATTTTTAGACTATGTCTATTTTTAGACATGTCGATCAAATTCTATGAGTTGCAGGATGCTATTTGTGGATGGTTGGTCAAGTTGGAAAAATAGATGGACTTCTATTTTTAGACATATTGGGCAGAATCTATTTTTATATTGCCAGTCTAAAAATAGATATGTCGAATATTATTAGCTCTTAATAATATTTGGACTCTAAACATTATCTTATTATCTTGGAGCACTTCAGTTAAGTGCACAGATGTGGCATAGGAGCTGACAGAAGGAATTACGCTATTCCTGAGGGTTAAGTGGAGCTATTGCATGGAGACTTCAGTTAGAACTCATGTGACAAAGTTTGGTGGAGTTATTGAGGTAGTTGGTGGAGTTGTGTTCAGTTTAACTCAGTTAGACACAGTTGAGCTAGTTGTATCTAGTCTAACTGGTTGATACACTAGTGAGAGTGGTGTGAATTAATTATTAATTAATTCACTAATTATTAACTCATTAATCAACTAAATAATACATCATTTAACTACAGTGCATGGACAGTTTCAGTGGAGACCAGTGAAGAGGTAGGTGAAAGAGCAGTGTGACTATATATTGGTGCTGATTATCTTTCGTCATAAGTTTGCCACCACACATTATGGAATACCAATGATGATTAGCAAGTGCAAGCGGTGGATTCAAACTATTGGGAAACCATATTCAACAGGGATTGCGTAGTAGAGGCAGGCTAACAGGTGGTAAAGATTGGTGCATGGATTTTCTAGATCGGGCCTGACTAGTGTGTACTTAGCGATTAGAATCTTACGATTTTGTGGTCAACTTTGTATTATGATTATTATGATCTCTTTGTGACATATATTATCTGAGATAGTTGGGTTTTCAGCTTCAGGCTTTCCCGTTAAACAACTGTGTTAATGTGTGTGAATTTTATGGTTTCATGTGTGCATTGCAATTGTGTTAATTTCCGCATGTGATGATCAATGGTGGAATAGATTCTGTATTGTGCATGAATTCAAATAGTGTATGATCAGGAGAATCTTAGACATATAACATATCAGTTATATAATTTCTAAACCAATGAGACATCAACAAACGCATAGATATATGTGTTGGGTTCTAAAATTCCTCCAAAAAATAATTCTAGACCCATTAATCCCTCATAAATCTCTACTATTACACATGAAGAGGAAGAATTGCAGCATGATATCTCAAAATTATAGGACCAAGTGCAACAAACTTCGCTCTCACATAGAACAACCAAAAATGAACTAAAAGTTGACATGGATGGTTTAAAAGCAGACATGGAAGATAGTATGAATGGTTTGAAAGATGGCATGAACGGGTTGAAGAATGGCATGGAAGCTAAGATCGATGGTATGGAATCAAAACTGAAAGGAAACATGGAATATTTGAAGAAAGGCATGGAAGGTCTGAAGAAAGGTTTGGCAAATTTGCTACAAGAAAAGCTTCCTAATGGAGAAAAGGTAGTAGAGGAAACTCATAATGAGAACAAAAGAAATTTTAATCATGATTTCATAGATTCTAATGTTGGATTGAAGACTCACCATATTCCAAATATCGATATGAGGAAGTCTGATGGCAAGGATCCCGTACCATGGATACTACAAATGAAACAATATTTTGATCTCCATAATGTGAAAAACTCACAAAAGGTACATATTGCAACTTTATATTTAGAACCCAATCAATTTGTATGGTATTGATGGATTTTCTCTCATAAACAAATTGTCACTAGGTCAATTTTTACGGAGGAAATGATAGCACAATATGAGGACACAAATAGCAACACCTTCTTTAGCCAAAGGATAAATATCAAACAAAAGTGTTCAATGGTGGAGCACATTGAGGAATTCAAAAAATCAAATATAAGGGTAAATGATATTCTAGAGGAGCACGGGATTGATGTAGTCATACGGACTAAAAAGGATAACATCCAACATGAGATTCGACTCTGGGAACTTGATTCATTAGAGAAGGCATTTAGGTTGGCAAGAAAAATTGAAAGAAAAATTATGGCGACAAGGAAGCCTACCACTCATAACTATAAAGATGAAAGGGTTACTACTCCTAGACTTCCAAAACATACAAGGTTATTACCGCAACAATAGGAAGAAAAAAAATAAAAAGGGCTTTGCTACAGTTGTGATAAAAATACACTAAAGGCCATAAGTTTGCTGAGAAGAATTAGTTTACATATATTGTGAATAGGAGGAAGAGAAGTAACAAGAAACTTCAAAAGAAGAGGATATACACCAGGAACCAACCTTAGAGAAAGAATAAATGAATCCAATCGTATCTCGTAATGCATTGGCAGGAATTACGACTCCTCAAACTCTCAAGATAGAAGGATATATCAAGAAGAAAAATGTAATAGTGTTGATTGATTCAGGTAGTACCCATAATTTTATTCATTGTAAGATAGCCAAGGAATTGAATTGCTTCCTATATCTAGCACCAAAGTGTTAAGTGATGATTTCAAATGGAGGAACTATAAATTGCTCTGGAAAGTGACATAATATCAAGATAACCATGGGGGAATATGTATTGAATAGCTCAATTCTTTCCATTCCAATTGGTGGTGTTGATGTTGTATTAGGAGTTCAATGGTTACAATCTTTGGGTATAATAGCTTTTAATTTTCAAGAACTTTTCTTGAAATCTTTTTGGGAAGGAAAGGAAGTTGAATTAAGGGGTATTGCAGGGAAACCATGAAAGATAATCAGCTCTAATGGCATGCCAAAGCTTCTAAAGAAATAAAAACGAGGAGTAATTGCACAATTATGCTCACTACAGTTTCAAACAAAGAAATCATCTTTAAGAGAAAATTAAAAGGTTCAAGCAGTGGAAGATCGCATCGAGCATCAACAAAAAATTCTCCAACTATTAAAGGATAACTTAAATTTGGTGCAGAATCGAAAGAATCAATAGGTAGATCAACATCACAGTGAAAGAAGTTTTTATGTAAGAAACTAGGTATTTTTACAGCTACAACCATACAAACAAATTTCCCTCAAGCAAGCTAAGAAGGATAATAAATTATTGTCAAAGTACTATGGCCCTTACAAGGTGTTGAAAAATATTGGTATTATGGAATACAAATTGGAGCTTCCTACATCTTCTCAAGTGCACCCAAATTTTCATGTTTCGTGCTTAAAGAAGGTTATAAGTGACAAACTCCCAGTTCAACCAATATTTCCATAACTTGACAAGAAAGGAAAAATCATATTGGAACCTAAATAAGTCACAGAAACAAGAACTTGACAGCTACAAAATCGATCAATTTCAGATTATCTCATCAAGTGGAAGAAATTACCCACTGAATATTCCACATGGTAGGATGATAATTTTATACAGAAGCATCAATAACTACTAAATCATTGAGGACAACACTTGTTTGAAGGAGAGGGGCATGTTAGGCTCCTATAATAATATTGTAGCCCCATTATTGTTATTGGTGTGCCCATGTAGTCCCCGTATTGTTATTATTGTGCCCCATAGGTGTAGCCCCATTATTGTTATTTTTGTGCCCATGTGGTCCCCTATTTGTTGTATTGTGACCCCTTAGACTCATATATATAGAAGGTAGGTTTTTTCATTTGTATCATCCAAGAATTGTTCATTTATGTAATGTAAAGGAGGTTTCCCCCTCGAAGAGGCTAATTTCTAAGTCATTGATCTATCTTTTCTTCTATTTTGTGAGCTGGTTTCATAGCAAAACAAGTTTCCTTGTGTTTCTTGTTGTAGGTTATAATGGAACCGCTTGACATAGTCTTCCAAACTTTCATCTTTGTTATGAGGAAATCTAAATTCTTCTTCCCTTTGATCCTTGTCCTTCCAGTAATATTGATATTTTTCTAGGAATATTCTCTTCATATCTTCCCAAGTATGGATACTATCTCTACCAAGACATGTGAACTAGTGTAATACGATACATTTGAGCGTAGCAAGAAATTTTCTAGCAGGTTCCCAATTAAAATTCTAATAACTCCATTTCCAAAAATTTTATCAACTTTCGCTAATATATCCCTTTGTCCTCTCTGATTCCTTGATGTCCCTCAAAAATATCTTTGGAATAATTCTATAATGACACCATAGGGTTGTTGGGACACATTTCCTCCACCCATCAAGTTCATCATTTCAATATAGTCATCCCAAATCCCATGCAATAGTCAAAAATGTTGTGTGTCTAGAGACAAGTTTCCTTATATTTCTCATTGTAGGTTGTAATGGAACTGTTTGACATATTATTCCAAACCATCATCTTCATTAAGAGGAATTCTAAACACTTCTTCCCTCTAATCCTTTTCCTTGCAGTGATGTCGACATTTTTCTAGGAATATTCTCTTCATATCTTCCCAAGTTCAGATACTATCTCTACCAAGACTCGTGAACTAGTGTAATGCAGAAATTTTCAGTGTAGTAGAAAATTTTCTAACATGTTCCCAATATCAACTCTAGTAACTCTATTTCCAACATTTTTATTAACTTTCACTAATATATCCCTTCGTCCTCTCCCAGTACTTGATGTCCCTCTAGAATATCTTTTGAATAATTTTACAATGACATCATAAGGTTGTTGGGACATATTTCCCCCACCCATGAAGGTCAAAATTTCAATACATTTTGTAGTTTTTAACCCTATATAGAAATTACTTGCAAACTAATTCCTAAAATAGAAAAATATACAATGGCGAGAACATAAAAAAATATACACAAATATTTTCTCCTAGATCCCAAAACTGGGAATACCAGATTGATTTTCCATTATTTTCCTTTCATTGTTACAATACATATATATACAAGCCTAAGAATTCATAAACCCCAATCCACGAACCCTGGATTAGAACATAACCATATTTCCCTTGAACAGATCTACAAAATACCATGGGAAGAAAAGCATCATGCCCAAAACCATGTGCAAAAAATCATGGGTATGTCCACCCACCACCTTTGTGTCCGCCCCCATCCTTGGGTCATCCCAACTACTATTGGATCCGCATAAAAAAAATCCCAAGGCGCTACACCCGAACCCCGTGCAAGGGGGCTATCACCCTCCCCCCCCTGTGACCCCCCCACTATGCCTGGATCAACATATAACATGTGGATTTAGTCATGGAAAGAATATAATAAACCCAACATTCTCCCAATTGTTGTTTTCTTTCCACGTGTGGGGTCGTAGGAGTGCATAGGCATCAGTCCAGGCCTGCAATGCCCATTGTTCCTCTACACCAAGAAAACTTCTCAGTGCTCACATTCTTTGATAATGCATCTGCAAAATTCTTCAAAGTGTCTACCATTACCAACAACACATTGTTGTCTTCAACCATATCCCTCAAAAAGTGATACTGAGCATCAATGTGATTTTTATTCTATTGATTTTTTTACCAATAAAATTTAACTTTGGTTGTCACAATCTATCTTTATAGCTCTTTGTACCAACCCCATAGTTAAAAAAATTCTTTGCAACCAAACTGCTTCCTTACTTGCATGAGTGGTTTCCATGTATTTAGCCTTTGTAGTTTAAAATTCCACTACAGACTATCTCTTTCTCATCCACCTAACAGCTCCTCCAAATAGTTTAATCACATGCTCGCTTGTATATCTTCTCTTATCCAGATCTCCAACCTATTCTGCATCAACAAAGCCATGGATGTCCAAAACTCTATTCAATTGTGGTCTTCTTTGGTAGCATATACCATAATCACTAGTGCCACACAAATACCTGAAAACCCGCTTCACTATTGTCCAATGCTCCTTCCCTGGTTTTTACATAAACTTGCCCAATACTCCCACTGCATGTTCAATGTCTGGTTTGTTGCAAACCATTGCATGCATCAGATTACCAATTACACTCGCATATGGAACATGGGACATGTCCTCTTTGGAAAAAAATTAGGCTTGGGATATGGGAATAAGCTTTTTCTACCAACCGATATTTCTATTTCTCCACCTTGCCTTCTACATTCAGCTTCTTCTTAAACACCAATTTTTTTCCAATGAGTTTCCTTCCATCCAGCAACTCCACTAGATCCCAAGCCTCATTTTTGTCCAAAGATGCCATTTCTTCAACCATGGCCTCCTTCTAGAGTTTTCCATTCAATGAATTCACTACCTCCCTCATAGTTCTGGGATCATCATCGATAATACATAAAGAAAAATTTGAACAAAAATCAGATGGAATACACCTCTCTATTTGCCTTCTCTCTCGAACTGATCTCCTCAAAATTGGAGTGTGTGGCTCTTCTCTTTTGATTCATGTTTTGTTGTAGAGTTTAAGTCTTCCTCTTTCAGCTCAAAATATATATTATGAGGTTCCTTTGGAAGGAATTCATGTTTAATAACATCATTCACCTCTCTAAACACCACATCTTAGTTGTACACAACCTTCATTGTTTCTAACTTCCAAAGCTTATAACCTTTTAAACCATCCTTATATCCAATAAAGATGCACCTTTCAAATTTACTATCCAACTCGGTTCTTTTCTCCTTTGGAACATGTACATATGCATCACATAAAAATACCCTCATACGTGAGAGAGGGTTTCTTACCAGTCCATACCTTATGTGGAGTCTTATCCTCCAACGCTGATGAAGGTGATCTATTAAATAGGTAGCATGCAGTATCCACTACCTCTGTGCATAATTCATATCCTAACCTAGCACCACTAAGCATGCTTCTTTCCTTTTCCATCAACGTCTTGTTCATTCTTTCTGCAACTCCATTTTTTTGAGGTGTGGATGGAGTATTCTTTTTCTATGCTATACCACACTTCTTATAGAACTCTTCAAATTCATTCTTGCAAAACTCTCCACCATTATCTGTCCTCAACACCTTAATCTTCTTCTTTGTCTGATTTTCTACTAGAGCCTTAAATTCTTTAAACCTATCAAAGGCTTCATATTTTGTTTTAGGAAATATATCCATGTATTCCTGAAGAAGTTATCTATATATGAGACATAGTACATAGACTTACCCAGTGATGTGTCTGACACAGGTCCAAACACATGACTATGCACAAGCTCTAATATCCCTTTCTCCCTCTTAGCACCAAAAGAGAAACTCACCCGATTTTGCTTCCCATATACACAATGTTCACAAAAATAAAAATACAGAGAGAAATTAGACATACCTTCTACCATAACATCACCATGTAGTATTCAAAGGCCCTTCTCTCTAATGTGTCCTATTATTTGATGCTACAACATTGTCTTTTCACCAAAGACTAGAAGTTTTTTTGCTCCACCTTCATGAACCACAAAACTATTACACTAATCGATAACATTATTACCCAGAAACTTGTACAGAGTTCTGATCTGAACTCCCCTCTTTGATACCAATTCTACCCGAACCATCTTACAGGTATATTTCTTGAACATTTTTTTACAGCAACATCATCCATCTTACTTACAGAAATTAAATTTATGGCCAATGCAGGAATATGCATAACGCCAAAAAATGTTATGATCCTTCCACCTTGCAAATTAAACTTGAATTTTTCATGTCTTATGATTTTGGCCTTCCTTTCATCCCCTAGGAAGACATGAGCACCATCATATTTCGTGTACTCGCAGAACCACTCCCTATGGGTGTTGAAATTTGGTTACCGGAGGACAGGTGGTTCCCTAAGGCTTTGATCTTTGGCCTAGGGAAAAGTGTCCAAAAGAATTTAATTTTTCTCCTAAAGTGACTTTATAATTTTATAAAGTCAAATCTAATTTAAAAGTGACTTTAAGTGATAAAGTTACTAAAGTCTAATTTTAAAGTGACTTTAAGTGATAAAGTTACTAGAGTCTAATTTTAAAGTGACTTTAATAAAGTCAATGAAAAATTAGAAAGGAAAAGTGACTTTGGAAATAAATAACTAAGTGGGTCTTTATTAAAGTGGGGTGAATTAAAAAATAGAAAGTAAGATTTAAATGAGCATTTAATCTCAGCCCTAGATCTCAATCTATTTCAGTCATTGGATTTAGGGATTCCCCAAAAGTCACTTAAGGTTAGGTTAAAGGAGGGAAAGGAGGAAAAGATCATTCATTCTTTCATAAGCAGATTGGGAGAAGGAGAGAAGAACAGCTGGAGATTTTTCTGAGCAGTGAGAAAGAGGGCAGTAGTGAAGAGATTTCAGCAAAGGTATAGCAGCATTTATTGGCACACATACCGAGGCAAAAAATCTGTACAGCAAAGGAGAGGCAGAGTTTCCAAGTGAGGAGGCACAGAAATCGAGGAAGAGGGTACAGAAGAAAGCACGCACTCCAAGGCACAAAAATCACGCATGTTTTTCAAGGAAGAGGGTGGCTGTCATTTCTGGCACAAAAACCGAGGAAGAGGACAGTAGCTACAGCTCCATTTTTTGGCATGAATTTCGAGAGAGGTCGCTGTACAAAATCTGTATAGTTCGTACAGCAAAGTACAGTCGTTTCGACACGCTTCTCGAGGTTGCCGTACAGCATTTAATGCTGTCCTAAGGTGCTATAAATTTTTTGTTTTCTGTTTTTGTTGATTTGGCACAATTTTCGAGGCGGTGTGCAAGCACGAAAATCGAGATAAGTCTGTAAATTGGTTGCTGGAATTTTTTTCTGAGTTTTTCATGTTTCACTGTAAAAAGCAATATTCAGAAAATAAAAGAGAAGCTTTCGAACTAGTTTTCCCCAAGAGTTGTAGCGGGTTTTTCCAGGGTCATGTTGACCAAAAATATCAGTGTTTAAATGTGTTGAATGGCTATTTTGAGCTTGTTGATTTTTATTTCTGCATTTTCCAGCATTCTGTAAATTTTCCAAAATTTGTGTTTTCAGCAAAAAATTATTTTTCTGTTGTTCAATGTAAGGATATGGGAAAGGGCATTTAACTAAAAGGAGAAATAAGGTGAAACTGAAAACCGGGGTGGGAAAACAAGAAATTTCTACATGGTGTCGGAGCTTGGGTGCTGAAAGTGCAGTTTGGGACAGCAAGCAGAAAATTACAGCCTACACAAACAGAATTTTTATCTTTACTACAGCAGCGCTATTTTTCGGTTTTAGGACAGCAGGATGTCATTGGGATTGAAGGTGGAGGATAGGTTGGATGGGCATACCAATTACAGCGTTTGGAAGGAGAGAATGCAGAGTATCTTTGAGGAGGCAGAAGTCTGGGACATCATGGTGCATACCACACAGCAGCCTGTTAATGTGCCTACTGATGCTACTCAGTTGGCAGCATATAATAGGAAGAACAACAAGGGTAAGAGACTGATTCTAGACGGAATCAAAGACCATTGCATTCCTCATGTGAAAGGAAAGAGAAATGCTCATAAGATGTGGACAGCATTGTCCAATCTCTACCAAAGTACCAATGAGAACCGGAAAATGGTCCTGAAGGAGAAGCTGAAAACCATTAAGATGGGTAAGGCTGATAGTGCAGCTGGATATCTCACAAAGATTACTAATGTGAGAGATGAGTTGGCAGCAATTGGAGAGGTCATTCCACCCACTGAGTTGGTGCGGATTGCGGTGAATGGCCTCCCCAGTTCATGGATGAACTTTGCTGATGGGGTTTGTGCACGTGAGACCCTTCCCACATGGGAGAGGTTTTGGGATGATTGCATTCAGACAGAGATCAGGAAAGGTCGGCTTGGGGCAGCCAAGCCAGTTGAGCAGGATGAGGATGTAGCACTGTTGGCAGGACGCAAGAAAGGCAAAGGGAAGAAGCAGGCTTCCACAAGCAATGGTGGAGGCAAAGGCAAAGGTAAAGGTAAACAGGATAACACACAGAAGGACTATTCCAAAGTGAAGTGTTGGAATTGTCAGAAGATGGGACACTATGCAGTTGTGTGTCCGGAGAAGAAGAAGAAGAAGGGGAAGAACCAGAGCATGGCAGCTTCGGCAGAGGTTGAGGACTTTGCAGATCGCTTTGACCGGGAGTTTGGGTTCATTGCGTGTGAGTCTTCTAGTGCAGGATTATCTGCCATAGAGGTTCAGAGGGAGCATGCATTTCCCTCGATTAGCGGAGCATCTTCGGGTATCTGGTATGTGGACGGTGGGGCTTCACGTCACATGACAGGAGTCCGTGAGTACTTCTCAGAGCTTTCAGAGAGTGGCACTGATGTAGAGGTAGTACTCGGTGATGACAGAGTTGTTAGAGCAGTCGGTGTGGGAACATTGACATTTCAGAGGGAGTCCAAACCTCCCTTGAAGGTGTCGGATGTTCTTTATGTGCCAGGGATGAGGAAGAACCTCATATCCGTCTCAGCTTTGGAGGATAGAGGATATGAGATACTGTTCAGGGGAGGACAGGTGCTGATGTATCCCAGGGGCACTCCAGCTGATTCAGCTAGAGTGATAGGTGTACGCCATGCAAAAGTGTACAAGTTTGCATTTCAGCCCCTTTTGGCATTGAGCAGTAGTACCGACAGCAGAGCTAGCAGTTCTGAGCTGT
Organism: Pinus albicaulis; assembly: GCA_034641835.2. Taxonomy (NCBI): domain Eukaryota; kingdom Viridiplantae; phylum Streptophyta; class Pinopsida; order Pinales; family Pinaceae; genus Pinus; species Pinus albicaulis. The sequence goes on along the minus strand of CM076573.1, from coordinate 68,326,775 downwards.
GTGAGATTTGGCACCGCAGGATGGGGCACATGTATCATGGGGCCTTGAGGACATTGCGGGAGATCACTACAAGTGTGCCAGATTTCAGTACTGATCACTTTGATACTTGCAGAGGATGTGCGATGGGCAAGTTTGCCAAATCCCCTTTTCCCAGCAGTGACAGCAGAGCAACTGGGATACTTGATTTGATTCATTCCGATGTGAGCGGTTGGATGTCTCATGTTTCCTTGAGTGGATATGAGTACTATGTTTTATTCATTGATGATCACTCCAGGAGGACCTGGATTTATTTCTTGAAAACCAAGAGTGAGGTCTTCAAGCGGTTTCAGGAGTTCAGAGCTCTTGTGGAGACACAGACAGGTCGGAAGATCAAGTCCCTGAGGTCGGACAATGGAGGAGAGTACACCCTTGGAGAGTTTGTTGACTATTGTGCGGAGGCAGGCATTAGGAGGGATTTCACTGTTCCTTACAACCCCCAGCAGAACGGGGTTGCAGAGAGGAAGAACAGATCCATCGGAGGGGCTACCAAAGCCATGTTACATGATCAGGGGTTGCCATTGTTCTTGTGGGCAGAGGCCTGCAACACTGCTGTTTATTTGCAGAACAGGAGTCCACATCGTGCCTTGGGGCACATGACTCCAGAGGAGGCTTTTTCTGGGAAGAAGCCTGATATTGGTCATCTTCGTATCTTTGGGTGTATCACATACTCCTACATACCCAAGGAGAAGAGGACAAAACTAGAGCCCACTGCAGAGAAGGGTATCTTTGTGGGCTACAGTGAGACCTCCAAGGCCTTTCGGATTTACATTCCTGCACAGAGGAAAGTTGTTGTCAGGCGAGATGTGAAGTTCGAGGAGGACAGGGCCTTCAGGAGGTCACGGGAGTTAGAGTATCTGGATCAGCCAGACCCTCAGCAGCAGTTGAGTCAGTCGCAGGGATCCAGTGGGCAGGGATCAGGAGGATTCGGAGGTACATCTATGACGATGTCAGGTCCGTCAGTGGGGAGTGGCTCGCAGAGTCAGAGGGGTGGTGCTATGGGCAGCACGCAGAGCAGTCCACAGAGCAGTTCACTGGGGAGTCCACTGATGGACAGTTCACACGGTACCTCGGCATCTACAGGTTCAGGTGCAGGCAGGAGGACAGCAGACAGACAGTCAGGAGTTCAGGCTCCTGATGTTGAGGAGGAGGAGTTTTATTCTCCGGCGGGAGAAGTGCACTCAGGGAAGAGGAAGCCCAAGTGGCTTCAGGACACCTTGAGAGATGCCACATCTGTTGCTGAGCCTAAGAGGCTGGTCAGAGAGAGCAGACCACCTGAGAGGTTTTGTAGCTATATGGCAATGGCTACCGACATCCTTGACTCTGAGCCTTCTAGCTATGAGGAGGCAGCTAGCCAGCAGGTCTGGAGAGAGGCCATGCAGGAGGAGTATTCTTCTATCATGAAGAATGATGTTTGGGAGGTGGTGCCGAGGCTTGAGGGCAAATCCGTGGTTACTTCCAGATGGCTTTACAAGGTAAAGCATGCTGCAGATGGCAGCATTGAGAAATTCAAAGCAAGGTTTGTGGGTAGAGGGTTCTCCCAGGTAGAGGGAGTTGATTATGAGGAGACCTTCGCTCCCGTGGCTCGATATACTTCGATCCGCTCCATTATATCGATAGCAGCAGAGATGGGTTGGAAGATCCACCAGATGGATGTGAAGAACGCATTTCTCAATGGCTTCATACAGGAGGAGGTGTACATTGAGCAGCCACAGGGCTTTGAGGTGCATGGGAAGGAGTCCCATGTGTGCAGACTGAAGAAGGCCCTTTATGGCCTAAAGCAAGCTCCCAGAGCTTGGTACTCTAGGATAGATACATACTTGCAGGAGATGGGTTTCACAAAGAGTGAGGCAGATCCGAACCTTTACTATATTGTGATAGGTGAGGAGCCTCTCATTCTGGTGCTGTATGTGGATGACTTAGTCATTACAGGTGCAGAGAGACTCATAGAGCACTGCAAGAGAGATCTTGCGGTGGAGTTTGAGATGAAGGACAATAGCTTGATGCATTACTTTTTGGGTTTAGAGGTGTGGCAGGAGAAGGGGCATTTCTTCCTGGGGCAGGGGAAGTATATTGTGGATATCCTTGGCAGATTCCACATGGAGGATTGTAAACCCATGTCGACACCGATGATCACCAACTGGAAGAAGCTTCATGCTTCGGATTCCGAGTTGGTGGATCCCACATTGTACAGACAGCCGATTGGTTCCTTGATGTATTTGGTCAACACTAGACCAGATATTTGTTTTGCAGTCAACACGATGAGTCAGTTTATGTGTGAGCCTAGGAAGGTTCATTGGGTGGCTGCAAAACACATTTTGCGATACTTGCAGGGGACAGTGGATTATGGTCTGGACTACAGGCAGGGGGATGGAGTGAGATTGGCGGGTTACACTGATTCTGATTGGGAAAGTTGTGCTTCTGATAGGAAGAGCACTTCAGGGTGCTGTTTTGGGTTGGGTTCGACAGTTGTGTCATGGTTCAGCCGAAAGCAGCAGTCAGTAGCATTGAGTTCAGCGGAAGCAGAGTATATGGCAGCCAGTCTAGCTAGTTGTGAGGCCATCTCGCTTCGCAAGATGTTGTTTGGCTTATTTGGTCAGCCGTTGAGACCTTCAGTGATTTACTGTGATAATCAGAGTTGCATTAAACTCACGGAGAATCCAGTATTTCATGACAGGTCAAAGCATATCGGGATCAAATATCATTTCATCAGAGACTATGTTCAGAAGGGAGCTGTGAAGCTTGAGTATATTCCCACTGATGAGTAGGTTGCAGATATTCTTACCAAAGCCTTACCACGAGGCAAGCATGTCTACTTCAGAGACAAGATGGGTGTGGTGAGGAACACCTTCCTCGGTAAGAGGGAGTGTTGAAATTTGGTACCGGAGGACAGGTGGTTCCCTAAGGCTTTGATCTTTGGCCTAGGAAAAAGTGTCCAAAAGAATTTAATTTTTCTCTTAAAGTGACTTTATAAAGTTATAAAGTCAAATCTAATTTAAAAGTGACTTTAAGTGATAAAGTTACTAAAGTCTAATTTAAAAGTGACTTTAAGTGATAAAGTTACTAAAGTCTAATTTAAAAGTGACTTTAAGTGATAAAGTTACTAAAGTCTAATTTTAAAGTGACTTTAATAAAGTCAATGTAAAATTAGAAAAGAAAAGTGACTTTGGAAATAAATGACTAAGTGGGTCTTTATTAAAGTGAGGTGAATTAAAAAATAGAAAGTGAGATTTAAATGAGCATTTAATCTCAGCCCTAAATCTCAATATATTTCAGCCATTGGATTTAGGGATTCCCCAAAAGTCACTTAGGGTTAGGTTAAAGGAGGGAAAGGAGGAAAAGGTCATTTATTCTTTCATGAGCAGATTGGGAGAAGGAGAGAAGGAGAGCTAGAGATTTTTCTGAGCAGTGAGAAGAAGGAGGGCAGCAGTGAAGAGATTTCAGCAAAGGTACAGCAGCATTTATTGGCACACATACCGAGGCAAAAAAATCCATACAGCAAAGGAGAGGCAGTGTTTCCAAGTGAGGAGGCACAGAAATCGAGGAAGAGGTTACAGCAGCAAGCACAAACTCCAAGGCACAAACTCCAAGGAACAAAAATCAAGCACGTTTTTCGAGGAAGAGGGTGGCTGTCATTTCCGGCACAAAAACCGAGGAAAATGACAGCAGCTACAGCTCTGTTTTTTGGCACGGATTTCAAGAGAGATTGTTGTACAAAATCTTTACAGTCCGTACAGCAAAGTACGGCTGTTCTGGCATGCTTCTCGAGGTGGTCGTACAGCATTTAATGATGTCCTAAGGTGTTGTAAATTTTCTGTTTTCTGTTGATGCTGATTTGGCACAATTTCCGAGGCGGTGTGCAATCACGGAAATCGAGATAAGTCTGTAAATTGGTGGTTGGATTTTTTTTCTGAGTTTTCCCTGTTTCACTGTAAAAAGCAATATTCAAAAAATAAAAGAGAAGCTTTCAAACTGGTTTTCCCCAAGAGTTGTAGGGGGTTTTTCCAGGGTCATGTTGACCAAAAATATCAGTGTTTAAATGTGTTGAATGGCTGTTTTAAGCTTGCTGATTTTTATTTTTGCATTTTCCAGCATTCTGTAAATTTTCCAGAATTTGTGTTTTCACCAAAAATTATTTTTCTGTTGTTGAATGTAAGGATATGGGAAAGGGCATTTAACTAAAAGGAGAAATAAGGTGAAACTGAAAACCAGGGTGGGAAAACAAGAAATTTCTACAGATCAACATCGGTCTAGCAACAAATTGTAAGTGAAGGACTGTTTCAGGACTTGTGAAGGAGACTCTCAAATCATCCAAAAGTGTGGCTAAGGCACAAACAAGAGAATTTTATCAAGTATCAAATTTGTGTTTCGGTGCATGGGTTGTAGAAGGAAGTATCTGTCCCACTGGTCGGCGAAGTCCATCACAGGTCTACAAGATCCTTTGAAGTTGTGGAAAACAAGCATCTCAGACCTGTAGTGACAACAACTTGAACCTTTGACAAAGGATTAATTTTTAAAATGTGGCAAATATCAGTGATATAGCCCTTAGACCACAAAGGAGTAGTGACAACAACTTGAACCTTTGACAGAGGATTAATTTTTAAAATGTGGCAAATATCAATGATATAGCCCTTAGACCGCAAAGGAAGAAGACTTTATTTCTCTGTCATAACATAATTCGACCAGTTCTCTTGAAGATCAACATCGATCTGGCATCAAATTGTGAGCGAATGACTGTTTCAGGACTTGTGAAGGAGACTCTTGAATCATCCAAAAGTGTAGCTAAGGCACGAACAAGAGAAGTTTATCAAGGATCAAATTTGTGTTTCGGTGCTTGGGTTGTAGAAGGAAGTATATGTCCCACTAGTCGGCGAAGTCCATCACAGGTCTATGACAAATATCAGTGATAAAGCCCTTAGACCTGTGATTATAGATTTCCGACCTGTGGCACCTATTATTGTGGAGATCAAGATCTTGGATTGGTGGATATTAAAACTCTAGCTTGGACCGTGACTAAAATAATAAAGCACAAACTTGTGGCAAAACCTTTAACAAGAACCTATGACATTTAGAGTTGTGCAAGCACCATCATAAACATCTTTTGAAATAGATCTAGTGGAGCATTATTGAATCTTGGAGAAGCAAAACCTCATTGAATGCAATCTTGAAGAAGTTTTTGAATGTGTCACTAAAGTCTTGATTATAGAAGTCTGAAGAGATCTTGAAGACAATTTGCAAAGGTCTTATTGCGCAACATTGTTGAAGCTCTAATGAAGTACCTATTGAAGGAATGTTAAAAAAATTGTTGGAGCAGCATTGCTAAAGACCTATTGAGCAGATTTGAAGCTTTGTAAAAAAAATAGTATTGAAGAACCCTTGAAGACATTCTGAAGCACTTGAAGAATTGTTTGGTGGGCAGACATATTAAAGAATTTTTTGGAGCAAGCTTAGTGAAGCCTATTGAAGACATTTTGTTAAGAAGCTTTATTTAACTTGGAGACATCCTTGGAAATCATGATGCACTGTTGAAGGCCCTCGTGATGTAACCGTGAAGATTTTGTTTGGGTGACATGAAGAGTTGTGGAGACACCTTCTGAGAAGACAAAGTTGTCATCGATGAGCTGAGTGCTTTGGAGATCGATTGAGGGCATTATTGAAGGTGAAGATATTGCCAGGGCTTGCTACAGAAGATATTGGGAGCCTTGAAGAACCATTGATCTTCTCTTGAAGAATTGAAGTTGTGAATTGGAGACCTGGAGGATAGGAGTCCTCAAGAAGACCAAGTTGGAGCCTGTACAAGTGATACAGTTGGAGCCCTAGAGGTTGGTGTCTCATAAGTTACAAGGTTGGTGCCTTGGGAAGATAGGGTTGGGGCCCTAGAAGTTGAAACCTCGTGAATTCCAAGTCAGTGCTTGGAAAAGTACAGGTTGGAGCTTGGTGGATTGGAGATTGGTATCTTCATCTAGGGTTGGATCCCTACACATTATTGTATCTAATTTATTGTAAAGAAGAGGATTGAAGTCCTCGTTATATCTGATTAATAAAACCATTGATTCTATATTGTTCATATTGTATTCTAATTATAAGTGATCTTAACTGGTAAAAATAACAATTGAAAAGAAATATCGACTCACCCCGCTCTAAGTATTTCCAACAAAGGGAAATTTTAAAAACAAAACCTCTCATAAAAAATTTACTTGACGAGTAGGAGTGTCCGTCAAATTTCTACCTTGTTTTTAGGGCTTCCTCAAGCCTAATGTACCTCTTGCCAACATTTATGTTTTGTTTTATCTCCTTTTTAACCCTTATAGGTGCATTGCCTCCACGTTTTCTCCTCGCAACCTGTAATTGTCACTGAACTCCAAGTATTTGTTGTGCTGATGAGAGAAGAAACCCATCGAAATGTGAATATGCCATACTTTTTTAGGTAGTCACACTTCAGAAGACAATGATCAAAGGAGGGTAGGTATTAGGTACCACCTCACTTCCAATCATTTAGTTGTAACTTGTGACTTCACTAAGGCACAACATATTGAAATTCTTGTAAATGCATTTTTGAATGCCACTCGGAATCTTAATCTTACCCACACACTATTATTCTATACTTTCAACCCATGAACCTTGTCCGGTAAAAAAAGATATATGATGAGGTGTCTAAACAAACCGCCATCCCTAGACATGGATGAGAAATTTCACTAAGTTCAACAGAGATACTACATTCCTGACTTTTTCCTCACGGAAGATAATTCTACTGCTATAACCAACATTCACGAGCTGTTAAGTGGCTGGATGTCACAATATTATGCCAAGTTCTTTATCAGCATGACCATAATTGGTTTTTCAGAGTGCACTTTAAAGTTTAAAGATGATCATCCTTTCCCAACGATATACATAATCGGCTTCATTTTACTTATTTTTAGTTGTTTTAAAATTATTCTCAACTCAAATACAGGTTTTTTTCCGATACACAACTATAACTTCCTAATTGGATATAATCTAAAAACCAAGTTGTCTTTCAGTACCCAATAAATGCTTTTAGTCATCTGAGGACACCACTCTAATTTCAACTTCAACTTTTGGGACAAGTTTTCAAGTTTTGAGAGCCAATATGTTAGCAAATGATCTGTCATTATACTTGCTTTCTTTAAATATTAGAGTCAAAATGTAAATAATATTAGAAAATAGGACTTTCTACCTGTAGTAATAGTTAATAACTGCTTCCACTTCATCGATACTGTATCGAGAGAAATCATAACGAACATCTAGAGGAGTATCAGGTAAGTGTTTACGAAGCTTTCCCACTGCAGTTGAGTGAGAATATGCAGTCACCATCATGTCACTGTGTAACATTGTTCGATATGCCTTGACCTATAAAGAAGTAATACAAACGACTCCAGTTATTCATAAAGCTCTATTGCATTTTACTGTAAGAATATGTAAGTCGAACAACCTCATATAAGTCAGCAGACCATTTCCCCCACACTTATACAGTGTAATCAATCTAGGCAGTACGTATGAAAACAACCTAAACATATATACATGTAACAATTACATAAATTTTGTGCCCTTCTCATGCTTTAGCCTTTTGATGGTAATTAACAAAGAAATACATTAAGAAAAATCAGAGAAGATAAACAATAATGCTCATGAAAATGCCAACATAATTAGTTTAACATGTGCTTTGCTTCCCACATGTAGAAAGGGTGATAAAGGAGTTTCATCCAATGATCAGCTCTGGAGAAGATAGCAAGGAGTGAGCAGCTGAATATATCAGCCCACACACAGGCTGTATAGCAGGCCGTATAGGGGGCAGATTTGCAGGTCATACAGCAGTTGTGCTTGGAGCATATAGCAGTGGCACCAGGCCATACAGCAGTGCCATGCAGGCCATAAACAGCTGCAAGCAGGCAATACAGCAACTGTGCGGGTTGCACAGCCACCATCTATGTTTGTAGGTTGATTCGGGAAATTTCGGAGGGTCGTAAAGGACATACAATGCCCAAAAAAATCTGAAATTTTGCTGTAGCTTATATTGTTTTCTGAGATGGCCATTTTCCCAATAAAGGAGCCCTTGTAAGCTTTGAAGTTATTTAATTTTAATGAGAAATTGATTTGAAGGGAAAAAATATTTCTATTTCCATGTGTGAAAATAGGTTTCATTCGTTTAGGCTGTATTTTGCCAGTTAAAATCCCAGTTAATGCATTATATCCAGTGAGCTAAATCTAACATTTATTTTTAGCAAAAAAATCATTATGAAGTAAGTTGCCTAAGGACTGGGATTAGAAAAGTAACACTTGTAATGGTTTCTAGCATAACTACATGGCAACATTGGCCATTCCAAACCCAAAACCATGTCAACTCCACCTAGAAGTATGGCATAGAATTTAGCATGTAATTTGAAATCTTGTATTTGTAGTGTGACCTTTTGACATCTAATTGAGCCTGCAATCTTCTACCCATCTGCTACTATAAATTAAACGTCCAATGGCATATATGAACAGATTTAGTTGCCTTGGTGCATTGGCATCAATAAAATTATGGGTGCTCTCTGACTCTAAGATAACTGTAACTTTGCTCTTCTTCATGTGACCTCTAATTTCAAGATATACATGGGGAGATTATCATCATTGCAACTAATGAGATCCTAGGCATGGACTCTTCAACCCTAGAATCTAGTTCTTCAGATGTAGCAAGTTCTCTATTTCTGAGACACGTTCTTAGTCTTCTCTGTCACAATCACTGATAGAAATGTGATTCCTATTCAACCGCGCGAGTATAACTTTACATTCATGACAGGGACTCCATTTTTCCTTAACAACAGGAGCACTTATTTTATTACGAATCCTTTTTCCTCAAACTTAGGGTATTAGTCTTTTGTGAGAGGGGAGGGACGCATTTAAAGGTTTGACTACTTGGTGCTCAAGAAATTCATGTTGCGTTACAATCAACTTGGGTTTGTTTTGCCTTCAATTATATCTGTTGGCTTCCATATTTTAATCTCACTGCATAAATCGGCCTTCAGTCCTGCAATATAAAGTCAAACTTTTATCATTGATTTGTGTATATTCTATTACATTTCCAGTTTGGTATAAGAGGATGAATTTGATGAAGATGTCCTCTTCTTTGTCATGATCAGATCGTTCGAAAAGTTTTTGTGAACATTTACCACTTTGTGGATAATCCCTTAGACTTGTACGCTCACCACATGAACCAATTTTGTGCGTCCCACAACAGATACATGGACACTACGGAAATCTGCTCTTTCGCGTTTTAGGGTGACTTCATATCATGTACCACTCCATCATATTTATCTAGTTGGTAGTTGTTTTGTTTAACTGGGCATCATATTTAGCCAGCTCAAATTTTAACCTATAAAGATGCCCTGACAACATTCCAAAATTCGAGAAATTTAGGGGTTCTTTAGTATCTTTTGGATGGAGTCATATTGAGGTTCAAAAGACTTTGGGACGATACGTAATGTTCCGAAGAAATTAATCGCCCAAGAGATGAAGCAGTCTATCGATCCCCGCAGGCTATAGTCCTTCATAAAGGGGAAAACCCCAAAATACCCAATGTTTGGGCAAGTTTTGGGGCAGCTGGGCAAAGAAACCCAAAAGTGGGGTTTGATGTGAATTTCACTCAAATTAATTGAGGAGAAAGTTCCCTCGTGAAAATCTATAAATACAAGCGGGTTAAATTCATTTGGATCGTCATCGATTGGATCAGTTTTATCTCTGTTTTTTTTAGGCTGAGGCTCTGAGGGTTTTAAGACCCCCTTTTCTCCAATCAATTTCGGTGTTGAAAGATCCCACCCTAGTTGGTTTTCATTTTTTCTTTTTCTTCTACTTGTTCTGGGCACAGGGAAAACTCATCATCCAAGGCCAACAGAATATCTCAAGGCAAGTCTGAAGGTTGGACGAATTCATAGAAGCTAATTACTGAATAGATCGTAGTCGTCAAATCTCTGTGGAGATTCGTCTGGAAACAGGCTGCAGTCTCTGTGCTTAAGCAGAAGTCTGTGGAAAATTCATAGTACTGGGCAGCAAATTTCCTGAGGAAACCTTCCTGTAGCAGCCGATATCTCCTAAGCACAGAATCCCATATCTAAGGTAGGATCCAAGACATCTAATGCTGAGATCCGAGATTCCTGATACAGAGGAAGACAGTTGATTGTGACAAACAGAAACATTCTTCCTAGGCAGACGAGTGTCCTGACGGCAAGCGAGGACCTAATTCAGTAAAATTCAAAGTCTCCCATGATATTATCTATGCTCTGTGACAGTCTGCATGTCTTGAAGCAGATGTCTTGAAGCAAAGTCTCTGTGACATGGTTGAAGCAATCTGTGACAGAGGCTCCTGTAGTGGTTCGAAGGATGACCCCAGCATTCTGACATAGATAGTCCGCGGAACTCTGTAGCAGACCCGAGCTCCTGAAGCAGTTAATTTGTAGATTCCTGGAGCAGACCCGAGCCCCCTGAAGCAAGTTGTGAATCCTGTAGCAAAGCAGACAGGCTCATAAGGAGACCAGTCCGTGATTGTTGGGGTGATCCAAGGCTGTAAATTAGTGCGGACCTGAGGCAAAACTCAGGTATTCTTGAGCAGACAGGGATTTGTCTAGGGTTAACAGTTGGGCAGAAGTCGGATCTCTGGTTATGGTATAATAGTGCTGTCAAATAAACTCTGGATATGCTGTGACATTGTGCCCTATTGTTGCGTGGATCTAGTGAATTATATGCTGTACTATTGGGTTTACTGAAGGATTGAATTCATTAAATGCTACATTGCTCTGTTTAAACTATTGCATCATTGAGAAATTGATACTGCTTATTTAAGAACATATCAATTGTATTGAATTAACTGTGGATCGAAGAAAGAATTCTTGTTGAAACCCTAGTACCCTATGAAACCCTAATGCAAAACTTTCCATAGAATATTACATGATATCGGTCGTGCTGGAAGCATAGCTATTGTTGCTGTCAAATTGCAGATTAATTTATTCAGATTATTGTTCACGTCTTCTTCCCACATTGTCTCTACTTTGTCCCATCTATCAGTGCCTCGGTTTGCTGTTTGTCCAGGTAGCTTTCCAACTCTGTGTTGCTAACTATATTGATGATCATTGATTCGAATGGTTCCATTGTTGTTTTACTTCTTATTTGACATCAAAACCTCTGAGCTAGGGTTTCTTGTGATCCACTGGTAAGGTCTACAAGTCTGTATAGTCATGTTGTACATGGTTGCAACTTCATTATGCATCCCCATGGATGTCTGTGGCATGCCCACAAAGCATTATATCACATGGATACCTAATTAGCCTGCATGGCATCCTGCCATTACCGTGTGGTTCCTAAAACTGCTCATTACAGCATACATGGCTTGTAGTAGTTGAATTTAACATTTGAAATTTTTCAAACTTCTGAAACTTTTTCCAACCTCAACGAAATCAGCTTAAATTTTTACCTTATCTATGCATCTCTTGACATACCACAGCTTAAAACAGAAATCTTGTCTTCCTTCAGACACTGGTATTTTGAAAAATGATTGGAATGGAATGGATATGATGAACAATTTGTCAGCAACCCATAAACTGAAAACACACACACACACACACACGCACACACATATATATATATAATCTGTGTGCGAGTGTGATTATATTATTGTGCAATATAGAAGGTAATTACACTAACGGATTCTCATGTTATAGTTAGTATACTGACTAAGGGTATGTTTACATATGACCTTCAACGTTTTCTAAATTTATGTATTATAAAGAGGCTATATATTATATGCACTACTAATTACCCAAGCACTATTTAAATTGAGATATGTCCAGCTACTTCTTAAAATATCCGAAAAGGGAAAACATACCATAGTAAGCTCTCGTGCATGAATGTCCCGATGAGAGTGCCGACCCGTCACTTCTTTGTATTGACTAAATGTAAACCAACTGTTGTACTACAACGTTATTAAGGAAAACAATTCGACAAATCAGTGAAGTATTGTTTCTTATAACATCGCAGCCTCTTAAATGCCAAACAAACTACATACCAGATTGCAAAGTAGTTTGTTATCACCTCACACTGATGAAGTATATACCTGATCTATAACAAAAAGAACCGGCACCTCCTTCACCAAAGATAGCTCTTCTCTCAGCCGCACCACCACTCCAACCGCAGCGTGGGTAGTTGCTATTCCTGTTTGAACCAAATCAAATAAAGTAGATCCCTCTGGCATTGCTACAGCTTCTGCATCTTTCATCAATCCTACACCAGCACCTTCTCCTAGGGTAATAGGTTCAGATATTTGGCATGGCAACTTCTGAAGAAGACTTTCATGGCTTTTTAATAAATTCTGCGATAAATTAAAAATAATGACGTAAATATATACAAGATAAAAAAACACTATTCAGCAATGAAATAGATTATCTTGAAAACATCCTCCAAAAAAACTATTAAGTAACAGTTGATGAAGATAATAAAAGTTTGACGTTCTACATGAAATTTGTGAGCTTATGATTATAATGATATGTACTCATGAACAGAATAAAAAATCCCCATCTAGCAATGTTTAGGAAAATCATATCAACCTGATCAGACATTGGCACCTACTATGATAGTAAAGGTAGTTCAAATCACAGTAAACTTCTCAATCTCTTAGAATAGAAAATAATCCAGAAACAAAACAAAAAGTAATAGAGCGAAAATAACCCGATAATGGACAGACCATAGAGGACCAAAGCAGTCTCCAGCTGATCAGGTCTTCACCGCAAAAAGGAATACCTAAAATAAAGCTTTGATGGGGGTCCCAAAGGCAACCCTCCAAAAGCAAGAGAGGGTGGAGTTGCCTAGCATAGCCAGTGAATTCTCTAAGCAGCCTATACCTGATTCCTTGGGGAAGCAACAAATAATCAAAACAGAAATGAAATGAGTAATCAGAAAGCTCAAGCTATACATTTAACGAAGCTTTAAGAAAGTTATTTTCATATAGGACTCAAAACTGATAGTCAACTTGTTCACAAAAGTAACAACCAACTCTTCACGGGAACTGGTGCCTCACGTAAGGCAAGTCAATGTGGCGTGATTGCAAGCCCAATGCAGTTATGCTTTGTAATTTTGTCCAAGTCAGGAGGCTGTCAGGACTCCTTGCAATCATGGATATCCCAAACAAAACTCAATCTCAAACGTGTATAGCCCTGAAACCACTGAAGAAGGGGCCAAGTAAGATATGTAAAGAAGGTTATTTGGATAACTATTCAAGCACAGGCTGAGCATCAAAATGATCAACAAAACCATGGTTACCAAGATCCTTGATTTTATTTTATTTTTAATGTCTTGATGACTAAAATGGGAATTAGAGCCTAGAAGGTCTCTAGAAATTCTTAAAATTACCAGAATTGACAGCACCCCCATCTTGATAGTAACTAAGGTGCCTCGCTTATTTCAATCAACATTAATTCCATTCTCTCAAGGTGGCTAAGACCACATCCCAACCCCAGTAATAATAAGGGGGGTCTTTCAAAGCATGCCAAAACAAAAGAAGTTTGTTGACCACTAGAAGTGAATATGAAGATTTGTCAAAGACTCCATGATCAAAGTACACTTCAGAGCATTCCAGCACCATCAGATCAGTCAGAGTTCCAGACTTCATCAAGGCTTCTAAGCCCCTTTCTTCTTCTTCTCATCATTCTATCTTTCAAATTCCCCAGCCCTACGGGGACATTGTAAAAATGATTCTAGTATGATGAAAAAGAGTCATGTAACAAGCCTAGGTAGCTTAGGACTTTACTAGCAAGTGAGTTCACTCTAGGGAGTTTTCTTTTCCTTCGCTACTTATTTGTGTTTGTTTAACACTTATAATTAGTTGAGGTTTTCTCCGAGATATACCCCAAAGCTAGAGTGCGGCTTGATGGTGGAGTTTTAGGTGAGTCCTATTGTTTAGATTCAATGTATATTACCATACTAGATCATCTTTAAAGTTTCACGGAATTTGGTTAAGTCTAAGTGTCATTTTTTAACTATTAAAATTCCCGTAATACAAGATTTTTAATAAATATTTTGATGTAAATTGTAATAAGTGTTGTCTAGAGAAGTTGTCGGGGATATGAGTACTCACAATTAGACCTCTACACCTCAACTTTCTACTAAGACACACTTTGGGGGTCAAAAAATGATTATTTACCCCCTCAAACCCCATTTTTTCTAATTTTTGGCAAACACTGGCAAATCAATTAACCGCAAAATAAAAATTGGGAGAAAATAAAATGCTCTCCAAGTGGAAAATACTCAAAAATGAGGTGGAAATTAACAAGAATTAAAAGTCAAGTCGAGAAAGTGATGTGGATCCCATTCATCAAGGAAGTTAACCACTAGAAGAATTTCGATGGTCCAAGGAATAACGAATGTCCCAGAAAATCACATTTTTTGAGGAGGACAATTTGAGTTCCAAGATTGATGGGGATTTCAGTCAAGTTTTGACTTTGGATGAGCTTGAAGGGGGTCTCCCACTACTCCAGCATTAAATTACCACTACTCTACCCATACTTCCAATGCAAACGGCTACCTCTCTCCAAGATTTGCACAAGGCATCAAAGGAAGTTTGAATTTTTGGCATTGACATCACTACGTGGACCACTTGGATGAGATCTATCATTGGGATCTACCCCCATTTTTTCTATAAATTGAGCTTTGAGCTCCTCATTGTAATCACTTTTGGCTACGCTTAGACAATGCCACTGCGCTAGCAACTCTGCCATAATTTTTACTCTATTTTTCAAATCTAATAAAGCAAAGTCTTTGGGGTTTATTCTATGTGGTCTTATTCTTCTTCTTTTCAGTTATAATTGTTTCAATCTGTGCTTAATGCTCTATTTGTGCTAAATTAAATTGTTATTTCCATTTGCCAGGGTTTGGATCTATTGATGTAAGCTACCTTACGTTGATATTTGAGTTAGAGGACTACTCTAGAAGGGGAAGCACTAGAGGGTTTTTGGTTGAACCCCTAGCATTTTTTTACATTGTATAATCTAGCTCCTTGTGGATCTAACAAATTTTTATCAAGTGTTTAGAGGTCTATTTCTCCGAAACAGATCTTGAGTGTGGGGAAAGTTTTTGGTTGAACGAACCCACTCTCAAGTCGAAAGGAGCAAGAACCCACATTGATCTACTTTTCTCAAAGTCTACTCTAAAGATTAAAGAGGGGGACTCTACCCTAGCTCTTTGAAAACATTTTATTTTTTAAATCTAAATCTAGATCTACTTATTTTATGCACTTTTATTGATAGATCTGGCTTTTTAGAGCATATTAGAGGATTAATCTCTTCTTGTTTACCCAAGAGCAAAGGTGTCCTCATACTCTTGTGGCTCGCAATTTGTATTTTTAACTGTATATTTTCTCTATTTTATGGATCGATTTTTCTTGCATCGGATATGATTGTCCTCTTGATGCTTGCGCAATTTCTCATCGAAGCTTGAGGATTGGGGTTTTCTTTTAAGACATTTTCCAGGGATCCATAGGCTGGGGCTTGAAAATCAAAAAATTTACATATTTGAGACATCTCCTACCTTGATTGTGGATAAAACCCTCTATCTCTCTATCGTGTGCACAAATTTTCCTCCTGAAAACTTCAAAATTGAGTCGTCCAAGTTAGATCTATTGGAGAAAAAGCGAGTTCCCTTACTTGAGGAACTCTCCATTGTAATTTTGTAAATAAGCATTGTAAATATTTTTCTCATTTTCATCTTGTATTTTGAGAAGGGTATTCGTTCATTGAAGCTCCTTGTTGTAAACCCTCCTCAATATCTAAATCCCTCACTTCTTTATAAGAGGGCATTTTAAATAATAATAATAAAAAATGTCCTTTGGAGGGAGCTTGGGGATTTTCCCCTTGGCATCCCAATCTCCTCATTTGGAAGGAGGATCTTTGGGTGATCACTGACTAACTTGTTTCTTTTGTTTCCTCAGTTTAGTTTCTTGCTCATTTCATCATCTAATTGCTCATCAAATAGCTAAATATAATCTCTAATGTTGAATGTTGTTGTCATTGATGCCAACATCCATTCATGAATGCTCTTAATATTTGTCTAGATTGCATTAGTTGGAAAGCTCCAATGGAAGGATAGTTGGAAACCCTACTTTTAGGGTTTGTATTCTTTGGACAATAGACATACCCCGCACATATTGGAGGTTTTTGAAGAAGCAGATCACTAAATTTTCTTTGGAGATCCTCACCATTAGATTCTCCTAGTCAATCCAATTCCAGTGGTATGTGGCACACCCCGAGAACCCTCACGGTTTGTGAGTTATGCCTGTTTGAAGATGATGGACCCATCCTATGGGCATAAACCCCAAAGGTTGATGATGTGGCAACTCTTATTTAGTCAAGACAAATGCATGTCCTAAAGCTCTTCACCAAAATTAAAATAATATTTCTCTTGACAAAAAGGTTAATTATGGAAGTTTATCTTTAAAATAATGAGAACATAAGAGATTTGCAATTTGAATTTCAAATTCAAATAACCCTAAAAGAGGGTTTTTCCCTCCAATTGTTTTGAAATTTTAAATATTAAAGTCTCCTCTAAATACCTATTCGGATGCCTGCATATCAACCTCTAAAAAATTCAAATAACCCTAAAAGAGGGTTTTTCCCTCCAATTGTTTTGAAATTTTAAACATTAAAGTCTCCTCCAAATACCTATTCGGATGCCTTGATATCAACCTCTAAAAACTATTTAAAGGGTTCAATTTGTACAATCTCATGCATGCATCTAATGCATATCATTCTTTGTTGTAAAACTCCGAATTTAATTATTTAATTTTGGCCCTGTGATTGGTTGAAGATCATACAAGAGGCATTGGAGAAAGTTTGTTTTTATCTTGTTTTGGGTACTTGGGGTACGTTGAATCTTCTATGCAAATCTCGGCCCTGTCTGGGGAATCAAAGTTAGAATGAAATTAACAAAAATCTAGTACGCAGGACTTATTTCAGCCTTGAACATGTTATCACTCCGTAATTTCTCAAGGCTAAAGAAATAAATCACCGAGGTAACCACAAACCTACTTTGGAGTTTAGGATCTAGCCCTCCTAAACTCAGAGAGGGCTCTCTCTATATGATTTAGTTTTATTTGAAATAGATATTAGGCTAGTTAATAAGTACAGAGTTGGTTTGTGAATTGGTTTGATTGGAAATGCAGAGGAAGGCCTTTGGGCAATGGAGTCAAAGAGGCTTGGGTGATCAATTTGCAAAGTATCAAGCTTAAATGGAACAGGGCAAGATAGACATTTCTAATAGATCCTTTAGATTTCGATGGTGAAAATGGCTTCAATCGAGATGAGAGAGCAATTAAGGTTCTCAGATCTGGATATCAAAATGAGAGAAAAGAATCGAGCAAAGAGGGCAATGAAGGATCCTCTAAACTGGATAATGAAAGAGGTCAATCGAAATCAGGGAGCAATGAAGAATTCCCTAATCTGGATATCAGAAGAAAACATGTAGATTACTAACAGTTAAAGGCAGTGTATGATCTCAACATATTCTGCAGTAATACTCCTGTTAGACAATTCGGAATTAAGAAAACAATAAGATGGAAACAAAGGAAAGCACATATACAATAAGGAAAACTTCACCAGTAGATATGGCATATGAATCCTGAAATAGCTGCTCTTTTATTAATGCAAATAGTCACTTGAACTTAGTGGACTGCATCACCCTGAATGGTAAGGTTCCTGGTTACAAAATCCAAACTCTATTACTTCAAATGATGAAGTAGTTATACAAATTCTAAACTGAAATATCTTGAAAAAATATCAATATTTCTTACAAATATCTCCAACTGTATTACATAAATAGAACTCAAACATAGGACATTCAAAACTAATGAATCAACTTTGCACTATCCTTGTGGATTTTTGCTGACAAAGAAGAGTAATTCGAATTTGATAGCAACTCTTATTTGATGAGGTGGCATCCTAGTCACTAACTGTCTTTGAGCTTTTTCCTCACAAATTTCTAAAAACTAGGGTCTAGAAATCCCTTTCTATATCTCAATCCGAGATAGATATGTAAAAAGTGAAAAAGGTTATTGTAGATAAATATGTTGTTGAGATAAACCTCTCTCAGTTTCCTAAAATTCCGCTCCAGTGGTTCACAATAAGCTCTGCAAAAATATGTGTAAAACAGAACTTTGCATAGTCCGAAAAATAGGCTGTGAAGATGTGCATGTATCTCTCATTTTGTAATACCTGTGCATAAAGTGAGATAGGTTTTTGTAGGTTGATATCTTAGGAACATAAAACTCCTCCAGTTTTGCAAGATTCATTTCTGATTGGCCGCAATCTTCTCTGCAAAATTATGAATAAACAGAAATTTTTTGTAAAAAGTGCTTTCAAATATTGTTTAAAATTTCCAAAACCATAATGGTTGTTAGAAAAGTGAGAATGGTTTTTATATATGAGGATGTTAGAAACAAAAACCTCTTTCAGATTTTGAAAAAAATTTCTCATCTGTTTGTTTCTTCCATTTGTCTTCTTTCACCTTTATGTAACCTTCTGCTGAGTAAAAGCCTTTACTCTCTGTTAGAACATTACTGTCTCTGTGTAAATGATTTCTTTCTGCTCTGTCTCTAATTTGATTTAATTTTCTCTTGGTACACAAATTTCTATTGAATGAAATCTTTTGAATTCAAATGCTGAGAGTGTGGAGTAAACAGGTTTGGTGACTAGTATCCAAATTGTTTGTCCAGGTCTTGTATAATCACCTACAAAAATAAATCAATAGTTAACGAAACATAGCTTTTGTCGAGAAGGGATCATGGCTTCTGGGCATGGGGGAAGACTGCGAAACGAGTCTGAACTGAAATGAATTTTCAATTCGGTGTTGGCAATGATATTCTTGTTTATGTAATTCAAACAGAGGTAAGGGAATGGCGGAATCTCATATTGTGGAAACTTTGTGATTCTTCTATTGTACAGAGGTAGTTTTCGAACAATGATGGCTTTGCCACAGAGTAGGGTGCATATGTTAATCACAACAAAGGAGCAGACAAGTTTATCGCATGGGTGCAGACATTAATCACAATAGTCTATCACATGGTTCAAAAGGTGGTTTATCGCAATGGGCAGGAGAAACCACTAGGTGGTTTTCACATGAGCGAAAGGTGGTAAGCAATAAGGCTTGAATCGATGCGATTGAATACGAGAATGATGCGTGGCAAGGGGAGGAACAAAACAACCTATTTCGCAAGGTCTCGTGGTGTTAACAATCAGGCTATTGGGGATGCGATAATGCATATTAGCCGTTGGATTAGCTAGTGTTGATCGGACGGCTGTTGGGGTTGAAAGTTGTCAACGATGGTCGGCTCGGGAATTGGTATGCGGGGGGATATATATATGTGCGGGGTTACAATAAAAATAAGAATCGGGATTTTAATATAATGGAGGGATTTAGTAAATATAAGAAGTGAGAATGTTAATTTAATGTAACGGAGGGAAAGGCTTATTTAAAGGAAATGGGTTAAATATATATATGACGGGAGTTAATTTAAACTATAGGGAAAAATATATGTAGAATATGTAGAATAGAATATGGGGGATATTAGAAATATATGTAGAATAGAATATGGGGGATATTAGAAATGTATGTATATAAAATAAACTATAGGTGGGAATTAGGAATGTTTTAGGGATGGATTAAATCAATATCGGGGTGAATCCAATATAATATGCCAATAAGTGAAAATTGATAGCGAGATAGGTTTTAATGGAGTGAGCCCGACATATTTTAACCATTAAAACTATGCAAAAAGTGGGTTTTAAGCTAAGGAAAAGGGGTTTTAGGGAAGGGGAAATGGTTAAAATAAGGGAAAAGGGGTAAAATGGGGGAAAAGGGATATTTGTAAAAGGAAAAGGGTTAAAATGGGGGGAAAGGGATATTTTACACGGGGGACAATGTATTTAGAAAGGAGGTTAGTAAATGAAATGACCAATTTTTTTCCATACATGCCTTGTGAAAACTGCTTTTACCTACCCATCATCTATTCTAACATTTTTCCTTCATTTACATGGGTGCATTTGAGCTTGCAAACCCTTATTCATTTTTCTTTTAACAACAAACTATCTAATTCTATCCTTATTTCTTCCAAGGGCTCAGATTAAACTGTTGAGTTCCTTTATTTATTCTCTACCTAACTACTCATCTGCCAAGATTAAATAGTTTGGCTAGATCTTTATTCTCTATCTATTATCATGAAATTTAAAACATGAAGAAGTCAAAATTAAGCTATTTGACTTATCATGGATTATGCCATTTTGAACAAGCTGCACATAATCTTTATTTTGCAATAAAAGTAAATAGTAGTGGCATTTCGATTTGCATCACTTTCATGTTTTATTTTTATCTCTTTTTTGTTTGGGGTCCATTTTCTATTCTTTTTGATATTTTTTCTTTTAAGTCCTTTGATTTTTCTTTTAGGGCTTTTACCCTCTTTACATTTTTTATTTTATTTTTCTGATATGGGAAAACAATTTGCAGAAAGCAAAGTATGTACATATTACAAGACTAATCAAAGTCAATTCAAAATTATGAATCCTATTATTATAGGACCCTAACAGAACATAGAAAAATTCAATGGTATAATTGCACAAGATATGAGCAACCATTATACAGAAAATTTGTCTACTAGAGACAAATTTTTGTAGCTTTTGTTCATTGACCTTTACAGGTCATGTTTGAGGGGCTTTGGTGGTATATTTTTGTTTAGCAAACCTTATTCTCAAGGGTTAGAAAACTGCTTTTATCTACCCATCATCTATCCTAACATTTTTCCTTCATTTACATAGGTGCATCCGAGCTTGCAAACCCTTATTCATTTTTCTTTTAACAACAAACTATCTAATTCTATTTTTATTTCTTCCAAGGGCTCAGATTAAACTGTTGAGCTCTTTTATGTATTCTCTACATAACTACTCATCTGCCAAGATTAAATAGTTTGGCTAGATCTTTATTCTCTATCTATCAGCACGAAATTTAAAGCATGAAGAAGTCAAGATTAAGCGATTTGACTTATCATGGATTATGCCATTTTGAACAAGCTGCACAGTCTTTATTTTGCAGTAAAAGTAAATAGTAGTGGCATTTGGATTTGCATCACTTTCATGTTTTATTTTTATCTCTTTTTTGTTTGGAGTCTGTTCTCACACAAAATGTCTAAGCACAGCGACAACGGCTTAGATCGGGGGCTGTCACCTTGATCCCCAATCTCTCTATCTAAGCCATCTCCTTGCAGGCTAAGGGAGGTAGACCCTGACTAAAATGAAGGAGGAGAACTGGTTAGAGACCAACCAATTCAGGAGACACAGCTAGATAACCAAATACTTGTTAAGATTTACGAGATTTTATAGATCCAATTAGATTTCAGAAGTTTAAAACCAGTGCCTTGTGGAGTCAAAATATCCCGTTATGAAATTAGAGTCAAGTATCTGACATGTAACTGCTGCTATGAAAAACAAATTCACCACAATGATATTTGATGAAAAGCTCTCAGAATTATGCATTAACAATGTTCGATAAAGATATGCAATTTAACATTACTTGAAATATTTCCAAAGTGAACTTTAAACAATTATATACCAATTTCAAGCAATTTAAAACCACAATTGAATATAGCTCAAAAATCGTCAACCACAACTAAGCATTAAACTTTGAACCAACGATTTAAATTCGAGATAAAAATAATATCATGAGGTTACCATCAAAATTAAATGTCAGATATTATCAATATTTCTGAATTTATAATGTTCCAATTAATCCCAATTCGAAAATCAAAATTTCATATAGTCAAACTTTAGGTAAAAATTTAAAAGCTCATTTGACTATGAAATAAAAAGTTTTTTGAAGAATTTTCTAAATTTTTATATTTTTTATTTTTTATTATTTTTCTAAATCTAAAATAAAATAAAAAAATTTCTAAAACAAATTAAAATTAAACTAAAACTAACTTTAATTTAAAATCTTCAAAAAAAATAAATAAATAAATAAAAAATCTAACAACTAAAAACTAAGATTTAAAACTAAAAGTTAAAAAAAAATCGAATTAAAAAATAAAACTAAAAACTAGCGCTAACCCAACTTAACATTTATTAAAATCTAAAAATTAAATCTAAAGTCTACAAATTAAATCTAACACCTAAAATAACGTATTCCCAAAAACTAAAGCTTTACAATTTAAAATCTAACAAAAAAATGAAATGAAACTAAACAAAATTATAAAACGCATGGATATGATGGCTTTCGATTTTTATTATATGCGTGCCTTTGTTTTTCTGCAGGTCGAGAAGGGGCATGACGGGGGCTATGGAGGACGGCTGGGATGTCAAGAGCAGAGGAGATGGGTCTGCAGCAGCTAAGAAGAAGGCTGGACGGTGGAAAAAAAATCGAAGGGATGCGTAGAGGATAGGTTGAAGGGACGTCCGTACGACGTCTGTACTGTACGGACGGCGTGGTTGAGGGATGAAGCTTTTCAGATGCAGTGATATGGGCAGCGTATGGAAGCAAGAAGGCTGCAGACGGTTTTGCAGGTTTAATTGAAGCTGAACACGATGAGGACGGCAGAGAATATGTGAAGACGTCGGACGGGCAAGGAATGATGCAGTGTATGAGGTGATTGAGGAAGCGTATGCAGAAACAAAGGGCAGCGTCTATGCAGGCAAGACGCAAAGAAAACCCAATACACTTAAAAATCATCCAGCAGATTTGAATTTTTCCCATACAACTCAGATTTTAGAAAACCGATTTATAATGCCCCTGAGATCTTCTCCCTTGTAACCAAATTATGCCCAGATCTAGAAGCAAAACCGATCTTGAGGCCAGATCTTACCCTCTGGGGGTTAGATCTAGCTCAGATCTTTAAAAAAAAAAATCTGAGAAACCCCCTGCAATCCTGCAAAAAAACAGAACAGATCCAAAACTATGCACAAAAAAAATTAATAAACTCTAAATCCTAGTGAATATTTACAAATTTACAGTGCTAATTTACAGATCATAAACCCTCTTGGCCAGATTTAAAAAAGTTCAGCAGAATTCAAAAAATAAAATTTTAAGAGATAGACACAAGCCCAATAAAGAACCCTGCAAAAACGGAATTTAAGATAACCCGGGGAATTAGATCTGGAGGGCTCTTGAGATCTTATCTCCTGGGAGTCAGCTGATCCAAACTAGGACTTCCCCAAACGCCCAGTTTTAAATCTGGAAGATTTCTGCAAACTTAAAGTTAAACTGTCAGATTAATAGAGAAATAGTGATAAAACATAAAATTTTCAAGAGCTAGAGATAACAGTTAGCTCGATCCAATTAATATTTTTACCCTAGATCCAGTAGCCTGGGCAAGATACCTGTATCCAAAATTACTCTAAAAGAACCATTAATCAACAATCCATTAGAATAATCAAAAGCAGAATATTAAGAACAAGTTTACCATAAAATGTTGAAGAGGAACACCACCATCAAGATAAAACTCCAAAGTCTTCGTTTGTATTATTTCATAAAATATTACAGGAGAGCTTCAAGAGCGAGTGCACGATCCAGAGATCGGATGATGAAAGACTGACAAAGACCTCTAATTTATAAGATAAAATCTCCAACGGCTAGTTCGGTTGATCCATGTCAAAATAATCTCAACCGTCAAAAAAGATTTGACCATCTTTTAATCTGGACTGTCAAAATTATAAATTTGAGGAAAAACAAATTTATCATTTAAGTCCATTTTAATTAACTCAAAAATACTACTATTTTTGAGTTAATTACCTCAAAATTTTGACTTTGACTTAACCAGTGTTTTAAAAAACGGAATCGGGTTCCGACCGAGCCGAGGGTCGGCTCGAACTCCGACTCCGAATCAGTAATGACTTGGTCAACTCGGTTTCAATGACTCGGTTTTTGTAAAAAAATACATTAAATATTAATTTTTTTTGTACAAAAAAACATAGATTTAAATATTTTTATTCATGTTTCCAAACACAAAGCATTACAATATAGACAAAAGACAACATATGATCAAAGTAGGCTCATGAATATATCCATTATATCAAAAATTGCACCCGATGCAACCTGTCCAAGGACCAATACATGATGATGAAATAGAGATCAAAACAAAAAAACATAACTAAGGAGGCTCTAAATGGCCTCTACAACAAAACATGAATAGTCACTAGTAACTACCGCTAGTCATCCGACTATGACAAGCCAATGTCCTCTTCCCGAAACTCGAACCGGAGGGGGAAAACGCTTGCTCCGCCTCCTCCTTCGAATCAACATCCTCAACCGGAACTATACCCTTGCCCTTACCACCTTGAGAATCGGATAGACGAGCTATGCGTCTCCGTCGTGGTCGACTAGAGGAAGTGCTCGCACTCGCAATCGGATGGCTTGGGGACCCGGGTCTCGCTACTAGTGGATCTACATTGAGCATAGTATCCTCCATATCTCTAAATCGAAGTCAATCTCCCCAACTATGTCAAACTCGGGTGGACAAGACTCCACTACTCCAATCGATGTAGGATCAATATCCTCCAACACAATGGGATCTAAATCGAGTCTTTTGTTCAAGCAATTGGTTGCGTCTTAGTCGGAGGTTGTACTCGGACAAACAATAGATCATTTAACCGTTTTTGCTCCAAACAGTTTCTCTTCTTTGTGTGAATCCTCTCAAAGACAGCACCAATTGCGCTCACACCCGTAAGCACCGTAAGTTTGACTCAAAATGCGGATTGCAAACCTCTCGCAATTCGAGACGGTGGCTACCAAATGCCTCCCACCATTGTGCTGCAAAAATTGAGTTTCAGTTAGCTCAACAATTTATATCCAACTTTGAAATTTAAATTATAAACAATTATACAAAATAATAAATTATAAAAAATAAATTTGAAAATTGAAATTCTTTGTTTACCTGGCTCATCTGATTCCCTTGCAACCCTTGCAAGGTTCTTGCCAAAGGTACCAGTGGCTTGGGTCGAACACGTTGATCCGATTATGTATCTTCAATCGCTCACTCTCTGTGGAGATCATGCGATCAATGCGAGTCAATCAATCCATCTCTAACCTCCCCAGTCAAAGCTCTTGTTTCTGAGCTTTATAATGATACCTTGGGTTCGTAAAAATACCCAAATTTGCATGTATCGGGTGATGGAGTTGATTGTTCCATCTCTCGATCAATGATTTGCCAAATGGGCCCATACTTAGCCACTCGTACTTGTATGTCGCCCTTATTTGCTCCTTTGTTTGATCCATAGCCTCATAAATGAAGCCCATAGCCAATCTTTCCCCATCCACCAAGCGCAACACCTTAACCAAGTGGCTCGAGCAAGTTTCACAATCTCTCGCTGCCTTTTTTCCAAAATATTTCTTCATTGACTTTCCTTTTCACATCTTTGCCATCCTATTTGCGAGCCCATCGACATTCATTCCATTCATCACTAGAAAACATCTTTTGCAAGTTTCTATGTTGGGCAAGCATAGATTGCAATGTCAAAAAAATGTGTTGCAAATCTAGTGATGGCAGAGCCCTAATAAGTTCCTTGCCCCCCGTGTATTTCCTCATCGAATCAGAATCCATGAGTGATTGTAAATATATTTTGTGATGCATTTGGCATGCTCTATAATGTTCTTGATCCAGATCTATTTTGCCAATATCCTCAAGCATGAGGTTTATGCAATGTGCAAAGCACATGGGGTCCAAAAGATGGTTGGGTGTTTTTTCCTCTAACAATTTACCAAAGCAGGGAACATAGTTAGAGGCATTGTCTGTGATGATTTGAACAACATTTTCCACCCCCACCTCTTGAACAACCTCATCCAAAAGTTGTAACAACAACTATGCATCTTTCACCCCTATCGGATGCATCAACCGATCTTAGAAACATGGTTCCCCATGGGCAAAAAGACAGGGAAAGTTTATGATGGTACGGTTCCTCCGATCAATCCATCCATCCGACATGATGGTACATCCCGTATGTGCCCATGAGTTTTTGAACTCTTTCAAATAATCTTCAATGTTTGAAATCTCTCTTTGCAAAAAAAGATCCTCGTAACTCATGCATAGTAGGAGGTTTGAAGCCCTTTCCAGCGAGCATATATGGCATCAAAAATAGGTTCATAATATGGTGAACGAGTAGCATTGAAGGGAATATCAGACATCATACCACCATCTAGAAATGTACTCACAAGCGACATCTCTCAATTCTTTTTTTCCAATGAGCATCTAAAGTGGAGCTGCTACAGCTTGGAGGACTAGGACCATATGCGGTTGCACTATCAAAAGGAGATGAGGGCACAAAAAAACTTTTGATAGTACCTTTGTTTCTCATTGCACCCTTACCCTTTTCGTAAATAGACTCCATAGAGGGAGGAACACGACGAAAGGGGTTTTTTGATGCATCGGTGGAAGGGATAGATGAAGAACCCTCATAATCAAAAGATTCAAAACTTGAGTTGGCGACCATCATATGTTGTAGATTCCTCTTCCTCCCAATTTCGACTTTCGTATTTCTTTTTTGCCTATTTTTTCTCTTGCTCATACTTCTCAAATTGTTCTTTCAATCGCGTCCTAATTTCCCCCAATGTTTTATGCTTGACATGAAGTAATTTGGCCTTTAACACCGACCAAATGTAGTTTCATTCTATGAATGCCCCCTCCACCCTCCTTAATTTTTTTTCTTACAAAATTTGCAATACATTTGATCACCAACCATTTCAAAGCATATGCCCAAGCAAGCATCTTTCGCTCTAGGGGCCATTTTGGACCGAGTTTTTGACTTGGAAAGAAAATGTTTAAATACGAAAATGAAAACAAAAAAAACTATTCATTCTATGTTCATTTCTTTCACCAAAAAGCTCGTGTTTACCATTTTCGGATCCGCTAAATAAATAAAACAAACAAAGGCAGATTTTAGAAGAGAAAAAAATAAATACCTCTAGCCTCTAGCCTCCTCTAGCTCAATGTCGCTCCAAAGCTTGCCCAATAAGCTCCTCACCGTCGCTCCAAAGCTTGCCCAAAAGACTCCTCAAAAGTCGCTCCAAAACCAACTCTACAACTCTTCGAGAAAACCCTCACAAATGCTCAAGCAAATTGAATGAGAAAGATGTGAGGTATTGAGAGGGGTTGGGTTAGTTAAATAGGATGGGGAGGGGTTAGAAAGCCTAAAAAAAACACCTAACAGCGAAAAAAAATCCCATTTCAAGTCAGTTTTTCACTGGTTTTTGGGCCCACCGACCGACTGGAGCAACTCGGTTGAGTTGCATCGGACCAAGCCGAGCTGGCCGATTTGTTACCAAGCCAGCCGAGCCGATCAAAAAACCGGTCGGCTCGGTAACAAACCGGTCGCCTGACCGATTCAACGGCCGAGTCGGACCGGCCACCCCTTCTGCTCGGTCAACTCGGCCAGTTCTGAGTCGGTTCGGCCTGGTTTTAAAACTACGGACTTAACCACCTAGGCCCAAGGGTCCAAAATTTCTTGAAATTCTCAATATTCCCTTGGCCTGGGACCTTTAAAAATTCATTTTTTAAGCACCAACGAATTTTGCCTTTGAGGAATTTTAACTCACCTAGGACTTAAAATTAATTAAATTTCTGGCTTAGTATTTTTAATTAATTTTGCCAGAAAATTTAATTAATTGACTAAGAGGGGATTTAATTATTTTTTCCAACCCTCTTTACATAAGATAAATACATTTAGACACATGAAGGGGAAATACTCATTCGTATAGACCCTCAAATAGGTACCCAATTCTGTGACTCAAAACATGATCTAGTAGACCAAGCAACGTGTAATAAAATAATCTAGCCAATTAGCTAGGATTATTCTCAAACCACTTTTACAAAGACTCGATAGAAAACACTAGGACTCACTTGTGTCGAAAAACACAAGTAAATCAGTGAGACAAAAAACCTCCTAGGATAGAAATCGTCACCAACATACTAGGCTTACCTAGGTTGTTACATACATGATAGTCTTACTTAGATCATTTACATCATAAACATGCAGAATGGGTTTACATCATTCATAAAACTATCGACTGATGATGGAATCTGAATGGCATGAACACGTTGAACATGATGAATCCCATGCGTAAAAATGGGGCTGTACTGCTATGGGGTCATTGATAAAGTGTGGTCAACATCTGGCTCTACTTGGGGACACGTTGCTTCACCGGAGGAATGTGATAATCTAGAATCTGTATCCAAGCAACATACAAAATTACATAAGTAGCGTCCATCCAAATATCATCATATAACATTAAGCACATGAAAAATAGAAGCTCTTCTATCATTTGTTATTCTACTTAACATGAAAAGTAAATCTACTCTAACTACAAAAATGAAATGCTGAAATAACAAGGTGTAGGGTTAGAGATACAATACAAAGGATGCCCTTGTGGCATCAGATGTGCTCAATATAGTGCATGTTGAGCATTTGCCTGCTTTTAGGCAAGTCTATAGGCTACTTTTCAGATGTGCCATGTCCAATCTTGCTAATTGTAGGACTCTATCTTATTCGAATGTCAAGCTGCTCTCGACCATCAAATGAATCAAACTGCTTACTTTTTTTATGCTTTTTTTTCTTTTTCTTAGTGGCCTGCGATGTCAGTAATGAGACCACTGTAGATTTCTTGTCCTTATCTTGAAAATGCTTGTACAAAATATTTGACGAACCTGGAGTGTGACCAATCTTGTTCTGAATATACTCTGTCCATGGTGACACATAAGCTTGGTCTTTCTTAACGTCCTTTGTAACCATAGTTAATTTTTCCTTAATGGAAAAAGTGACCTCCGTGTGATAAGATGGAAATTGCTTTAGCAAACTGGGAGGCCTATGATCTGTTGACAAATCTGACTTGGGTTGGAAATTCTGCATGTGTGATCTTTCCATTTTTTCCAACTTATTCAGAATAACAGTGATTTGATTAGAATGTTTAATATTTATAGCACTGATTTCCTTCGCATGACTCTCTTCAATAGTTAACAATTTGTGTTGAAGAGACATCTGATCAATTTCCATGTTTTTTATCTTTTCCTCTAAGGCCAATAACTTGCTCTGCATAGAACCAATTTCCCTAGCATGATCCGCTATTATTTTTTCTTGATTAAGTTCCATATTCTTAATGATTTGAGCCTGGTTGGCCTCCATATTCTTGATTACCTAAGCTTGATTTAGTTGTATATCCTTAACCATCTGAATCAATTCGTTAACAAGATGCTTATCATTGTCAACATTGATTTCACAACTTGTTTCTGCTTCACCACTGTCATGGATTTGTGTTGTCCTGGTACAAGTGGATTCATCCTAAGAACTATCTGGAAATCTCCTGCTGATAGTTGAGTTCTCTACAAGATCAATTTCATTATTTTGCATAATACTGGGAGCAAAAGGCGAGTCATCTTGTTTTATATATTTATCTTTAAAAGCATTGATGATGTCTTGTAAACAATACTCCTCGGGACAATTTCGAAACTAGTCGATAGCATCACCTTTTAAGGAATAGCCAAAGATACGTATCTTGACATCTTCATGATTATATTGTGAAGGACGACAATATTTATTTATAAAAAAAGTGACCATCTTTAGATGCACTAGAGCAATGCCTGGATTACCACCTAAGAAAAAAGGCAATTTAGAGATGATGATGAAAAGATGAAGAGATGAAGAGATGAAATGACGCCAGAAAACGTGATCCCTTGTGACAGGCTAATGAATGGCGAAAGAAAATTAGAAAATGTCGTTAAGAAAAAACTCTATCCCCGGCAACGGCGCCACAAAATGTCTAAGCACCGCAACAACGGATCAGATTGGGGGTTGTCACCCTGATCCCCAATCTCTCCATCTAAGTCGTCTCCTTGCAGGCTAAGGGAGGTAGACCCTAACTAAAATGAAGGAGGAGAACTGGTTGAAGACCAACCAATTCAGGGGACACAGCTAGATAACCAAGTACTTGTTAAGATTTACGAGATTTTATAGATCCAATTAGATTTCAGAAGTTTAAAACCAGTGCCTTATGGAGTCAAAATATCTCGTTATGAAATTAGAGTCAAGTATCTGATATGTAACTGCTGCTATGAAAAACAGATTCACCACAATGATATTTGATGAAAAACCCTCAGAATTATGCATTAACAATGTTCGATAAAGATATGCGATTTATCATTACTTGAAATATTTCCAAAGTGAACTTTAAACAATTATATACCAATTTCAAGCAATTTAAAACCACAATTAAATATAGCTCAAAAATCGTCAACCACAGCGAAGCATTAAACTTTGAACCAACGATTTAAATTCGAGATAAAAATAATATCATGAGGTTACCATCAAAATTAAATGTCGGATATTATCAATATTTCCGAATTTATAATGTTCCAATTAATCCCAATTCGAAAATCAAAATTTCATATAGTCAAACTTTAGGTAAAAATTTAAAAGCTCATTTGACTATGAAATTAAAAAAAAAAAAAAAAATTGAAGAATTTTCTAAATTTTTATATTTTTTTATTTTTTATTATTTTTCTTAATCTAAAAATTAAATTTAAAAAAAATTAAATTCTAAAACAAATTAAAATTAAACTAAAACTAACGTTAATTTAAAATCTTAAAAAAAAAAAACTAAAAACTAAAAACTAAGATTTAAAACTATAAATTAAAAAAAAAAAAATCGAATTAAAGAATAAAACTAAAAACTAACGCTAACCCAACTTAACATTTATTAAAATCTAAAAATTAAATCTAAAGTCTACGAATTAAATCTAACACCTAAACTAATGCTATCCCAAAAACTAAAGCTTTACAATTTAAAATCTAACAAAAAAATGAAACGAAACTAAACAAAATTATAAAACGCATGGATATGATGGCTTTCGATTTTTATTATATGCGTGCCTTTGTTTTTCTGCAGGTCGAGAAGGGGCACGACGGTGGCTATGGAGGACGGCTGGGATGTCGAGGGCAGAGAAGATGGGTCTGCGGCAGCTAAGGAGAAGGCTGGACGGCGGAAAAAAAATCAAAGGGATGCGTAGAGGATAGGCTTAAGGGACGTCCGTACTGTACGGACGATGTGGTTGAGGGATGAAGCTTTTCAGATGCAGTGATATGGGCAACGTATAGAAGCAAGAAGGCTGCGGACAGTTTTGCAGGTTGAATTGAAGTTGAACACGATGAGGACGGCAGAGGATATGTGAAGACATCGGACGGGCAAGGAATGATGCAGTGTATGAGGTGATTGAGGGAGTGTATGCAGAAACAAGGGCAACGTTTATGCGGGCAAGACGCAAAGAAAACCCAATACACTTAAAAATCATCCAGCAGATTTGAATTTTTCCCATACAACTCAGATTTTAGAAAACTGATTTATAATGCACCTGAGATCTTCTCCCTTGTAACCAAATTATGCCCAGATCTGGAAGCAAAACCGATCTTAAGGCCAGATCTTACCCTCTGGGGGTTAGATCTAGCTCAGATCTTTAAAAAAAAAAAATCAAAGAAACCCCCTGCAATCCTACAAAAAACCAGAACAGATCCAAAACTATGCACAAAAAAAATTAATAAACTCTAAATCCTAGTGAATATTTACAAATTTACAGTGCTAATTACAGATCATAAACCCTCTTGGCCAGATTTAAAACAGTTCAACACAATTCAAAAAATAAAATTTTAAGAGATAGACACAAGCCCAATAAAGAACCCTGCAGAAACAGAATTTAAGATAAGCTCGGGGAATTAGATCCGGAGGGCTCTTCAGATCTTATCTCCTGGGAGTCAGCTGGTCCAAACTAGGACTTCCCCAAACGCCCAGTTTTAAATCCGGAAGATTTCTGCAAACTTAAAGTTAAACTGTTATATTAATAGAGAAATAGTGATAAAACATAAAATTTTCAAGAGCTAGAGATAACAGTTAGCTCGATCCAATTAATATTTTTACCCTAGATCCAGTAGCCTGGGCAAGATACCTGTACCCAAAATTACTCTACAAGAGCCATTAATCAACAATCCATTAGAATAATCACCAGCAGAATATTAGGAACAAGTTTACCATAAAACGCTGAAGAGGAACACCACCATCAAGATAAAACCCCAAAGTCTTCGTCTGTATTATTCCAGAAAATATTACAGGAGAGCTTCAAGAGCGAGTGCACGATCCAGAGATCGGATGATGAAATACTGACAAAGACCTCTAATTTATTAGATAAAATCTCCAACAGCTAGTTCGGTTGATCCATGTCAAAATAATCTCAATTGTTAAAAAAGATTTGATCATCTTTTAATCTGGACCATCGAAATTATAAATTTGAGAAAAAACGAATTTATCATTTAATTCCATTTTAAGTAACTCAAAAATACTATTTTTGAGTTAATTACCTCAAAATTTTGACTTTGACTTAACCACCTAGGCCCAAGGGTCCAAAATTTCTTGAAATTCTCAATATTCCCTTGGCCTCGGACCTTTAAAAATTCATTTTTTAAAAACCAACGAATTTTGCCTTTGAAGAATTTTAACTCACCTAGGACTTAAAATTAATTAAATTTTTGGCTTAGTATTTTTAATTAATTTGGCCAGAAAATTTAATTAATTGACTGAGAGGGGATTTAATTATTTTTTCCAACCCTCTATACATAAGATAAATACATTTAGACACATGAAGGGGTAATACTCATTCGTATAGACCCTCAAATAGGTACCCAATTCTGCGACTCAAAACATGATCTAGTAGACCAAGCAGCTTGTAATAAAATAATCTAGCCAATTAGCTAGGATTATTCCCAAACTACTTTTACAAAGACTCGATTGAAAACACTAGGACTCACTTAACATCTTGATGACAAAATCCATCCTAGCTTTGGGGTGAAGCTGGAGGGGAAAACTCTGTCGATCACTTGTGTCGAAAAACACAAGTAAATCAGTGAGACAAAAAACCTCCTAGGATAGAAATCGTCACCAACATACTAAGCTTACCTAGGTTGTTACATACATGACAGTCTTACTTGGATCATTTACATCATAAACATGCAGAATGGGTTTACATCATTCATAAAACTATCGATTGATGATGGAATCTGAATGGCGCGAACACGTCGAACATGATGAATCCCATGCGTAAAAATGGGGGTGTACTGTTATGGGGTCGTTGATAAAGTGTGGTCAACAGGGTCCATTTTCTATTCTTTTTGATATTTTTTCTTTTAATTCCTTTGATTTTTCATTTAGAACTTTCACCCTCTTTACATTTTTTATTTTATTTTTCTGATATGGGAAAACAATTTGCAGAAAGCAAAGTATGTACATATTACAAAACTAATCAAAGTCAATTCAAAATTATGAATCCTATTGTTATAGGACCCTAACAGAACATAGAAAAATTCAATGGTATAATTGTGTTAAACACCATGTTAAACACACACATGGTGTATGAGAAGAATAACACACACACACACAAGAGAGACTCAACACACAATGAAAGATAAGCGTGAGGCTTTTTTTTTTTCCATTATACATGATGTACATTTATAGTACAATGGTGTGACTCTTGGTTTCATATTCCAAGGTCACTTGGACTCCATTGTGACTTTTCGCATTCCACACCTACCCATGTAGGATTAGGTGTTCCAACATCCCCCCTTAATCCGAAGGGGTATGTGTGAGTCCAAGAAGAGAGTTGTAATACAAATATGCAAAGTATACATGAAAGATTCTTAAGCCGAATCAACTCTCCAAATGTTGAAAAAAAGAAGTGGTTTGAGGATGACTCACTCAACACCGGAACGCAAACTTGTTAGTAGCCTCCTGAACTTTTCCTGAAATCGGCAAGAAGTCAAGGCTTCGCTAGAGGGGAATTGTCCTCATAAAAAGGAGACTCACCAAAAGAATACATTGGTACTAAATTCGTGATGGTTTTTTGGTTTTAGGATTACCAACAACTCTGGAATGCTTGAAGCATTTCCTGGAACTCAACCAATGCTGGCAAGAAGCTGAAGGCTTCTGCTAAAGGAAGTGTTCCTCATATATGAAAGGGAGACCTCCGACCTAAAAGAAGGGAGGTCTACTTCCTTGTGATGGTTTTAGGTTATCCACCAACCAAAGATGATGGTTTAATGTTGTCCACCAACCGAAGGCATGCTCATGGGCATCCGTGTCTCTGGCTACATCTCTGACTCTGGAATGACGAATTGTGGCTCAGGCTCGCTTGAACTGCTGGCTACAACTCTGAACATGGAATGAGAGATTGTGGCTCAGGCTCGCTTGATCTGTTGTCGAAGCTTGTACATGACCACCATTTTCCCCCCTGTCAGGGACAAGGTGAGATGATGGCGAAAAATCAACTGCAAGTTTGCTCAATATTCATGAACATGTTCTGACATGCGACTTAAACATCTTCTTGGTTGCTGATGCCCATTGCCAAGAAGCGATCCATCCAAGAGGAATCTTTGTTCTTGCATGAAGCTTGTTTTTGAAGCGTCTATCTGAAGAATGAGTGTGTCGACCACAGTGCTTGCATGGATGAAGATCAAAACAATGATCTTTCATATGGCCAACTCGATCACAGTGTTGGCATTTTACAATCTGATGTTGTTGTTGTGGAGCAGGATCTGGAATAAATGCGTAGGAATCATTGCGTGAACTGACTCAAAATGATGGATGGTAGTCTGAATATGAAAGGACACATCCTTGTCATATCCAAGATCAGCTTGTTGTTGTGAGGGGCTCTAGTTGTCCGAGCGGATGGGTTTGTAGGCAAAGAACGCTGACGCATGTACATCTCATTTAATGGGAATCAACCGCAACTTTAATCGACTACTACTACAGAGTTCACAATCTTTCTCTCAATGTAAACAGGTTCGTAATGGTGACCTTGCTGAAATTCATCTTGGCTGCTTCTAGTTTCCAAATCAGCAAAACTCAATCTTTTCTTGTGTATCTAGCAAACAAATTTAATGTTACTGGAAGCATGCTTGCTCATTTTTATCACATCATCAACATTTGAATGAATGAGGTCACTCAACAACTCTAATGCCTCATTGATTTTAGCCATTTCAACAACTTAGGCTCAAAAAATGAAAGGGTGTCAGCTTCAACCGAAAATGCACCCGTTTACAATGTGATGCAACAAGAAATACAAATGACTCAAGAGAACTTCCAACTATGGAAATCTCAAAGTACAAAATATGCTCCTCAAATGATGGAGGACAATCAACAATGACTTATATCAACAATTTCCAACAACTCAAATACTGATTGCAACTATGAAGAAACAATACAATGTCAACTCAATACAATATTTCTGCAAAATATTTTGTAAATGTGCAACTGAAACACTTGTGCAAGAAGTCTTTAAGGCAGCTGAATTTTCCTTCAAATCGTTGTTTTCAATGATGGCAAACTTGTCTACAAATGTGAAATTCTTCAGATGCGCAGTGCTGCTTGCTGCTCTTCTTCAAAACAAATTCTGAATGCTGCCAATGTCTGAATGCTGCTCTTTCTTCAAAACAAATTTCTGAATGCGGCAAAAACACTGCTGCAAAAATGTCAAGAATTTTTGCAGATATGCACAGGCCATAAACACAAATGGCTCACTCAATTTGGAGCAGGGCCAGCAATCACCCGCTCTGATACCATGTTAAACACACACATGGTGTATGAGAAGAATAACACACACACACAAGAGAGACTCAACACACAATGAAAGATAAGCGTGAGGCTTTTTTTTTCCATTATACATGATGTACATTTATAGTACAATGGGTGACTCTTGGACTCCATTGTGACTTTTCGCATTCCACACCTACCCATGTAGGATTAGGTGTTCCAACAAATTGCACAAGATATGAGCAACCATTATACAGATAATCTGTCTTCTAGAGACAAATTTTTGTAGCTTTTGTTCGTTGACCTCTACAAGTCGTGTTTGAGGGGCTTTGGTGGCATATTTTTGTTTAGCAAACCATATTCTCAAGGGTTCAATGGATTGATTGATCACAACCATGCTCATTCTCGTGATTGCAAAGCATCTAGTGCATATTGGAATTACCAGTGTAACTCTGTATCTCTTCAAAGGTAACAATTACGATTCTGTCAGGGCATACTCGATTAGCGGAATACCACAGGATATGAAAGGTTGCGCTCAATAGCAGAAACATTACTTTCGGGCATTTTTTATAATGTCATTATTGAATTTTCCTTCCAAATCTCCACTTATGACACATTCTCACATCGAATAAATGTCAAGGCCAGGAGACGAATCTAGGTGCTTTTTCCATTAACAGAGTTGGGCAGTGAGCGTAGTTGAAGGATTGTCATTTCATTTCTTAGCGAAGCAAGTCCAAGTCTTCCCTAGCCATGTTGAATGTAATGAGCAACATAGCCAAATTAAAATTTCAGTGTATAAATGACCTTATGTTGGAAATACTGAGGGGGGGTGAATAAGTATTTCTTAGCAATTAGCACTTTAATAATATTTTTCAGAGCATTAGTTAATCTTCAATTATTATTATTATTGATCAGTAAGAGCAGTAAACAACAATGCAAAAATAGAGACAGTAGGCACAAGATTTTTAGGTGGAAAACCCCCTCCAGGTCAAAAACCATCGAATGCTTTTCTAATAAGTTCTTTAATCTTCAGCCCCAACTGAAAAGAAAGCTACAACTTCCTAGAATTCTAGAAAAGCATTCTTCTCCAGCTCCCACTCGAAGGATGCCCCAATGCCCTGGTTTTATCAGCAGTCAGCTGAAAGGATGCCTCAACACCTAAGTCAACCACAACTCACTTTAGCACCACCCTACCACCCTGAAGTATTTACAGGCCCCAACCTGAAGGTGACTTCATTCACCAACCTAGCACCACTCTACCACCCTATAAAGACAAAGATTAAATATAAAAGTGTGGACTCCCGTCCCAGGGACAATGATCCACGTTACAATGATATTAAAATGATTTTCTTTGACTAACTGGCACACTGGAGTGTAAAAACTCTGGTAAACTTGATAAATATATATTATTAATGATGAAAGATGAGATGATTACAATGAGGGATCGCCTAGGCTTTAAATATAGCCTCAAGGTGTCCCTTGGCGAAGAGGCATGATCTTTGATCATGCCTTTTCAGTTAATAACCTAAGATAACTAAATCTAATTAATAAATAATAAATTATACATAACATTGCCCCCCTCTTAAGATGCTTTGTCCTCAAAGCATACGTAATGATGGGTGTTGCTGGCGAAACGCTTCAGACTCCCAAGATGCTTCTTCAATGGGCAAGTCCTTCCACTTGATTAAATATTCGGTAATAACACGAGAGCGCAGCTTCTTATCACGAGTAGATAGGATCCCCTCAGGCTCTAGAACGAGCTTGCCTTCATCATCCAAAATGGGAAGTGTTGTTTGGGGCAACTGATGGTTACCCAATGCCTTTTTTAAGCAGGACACATGGAAAACATTGTGAACACGACTGGTATCGGGAAGGCTCAACCCATAAGCGACTTGACTGATCTTTGTAATAATTTGATACGGACCATAAAACTTTGGAGCTAATTTATTTTC
Source organism: Pinus albicaulis (assembly GCA_034641835.2). NCBI lineage: Eukaryota > Viridiplantae > Streptophyta > Pinopsida > Pinales > Pinaceae > Pinus > Pinus albicaulis. Next base: position 68,289,168 of record CM076573.1, on the reverse strand, counting down.
TCCTTTTTGTTTAAGGGACAACTGTTTGTATGGTTGAAGCTTGACAAACACCCAGTCTCCAACTTCAAATGATCTCTCAGTGCGATTACGGTCAGCTTGTTGCTTCATACGATTCTGTGCAACACTCAAATTTTCTTTTAGAATTTGGACGACCTTTTGGTGTTCTTCTAGTTGATTTTTTACTGCTGGCAAATTAGTTTGAACTGAAGCAAAATCTTTCCACTTCGGAGGCTCATATCCATATAGAGCCTGGAACGGAGTCATTTTTGTTGATGTATGGTAAGTAGAATTATACCACCATTCGGCAAGATGCAACCATTGGACCCACTTATTTTGTTTCTCCGTAGCATAACACCGTAGGTAAGCTTCCAAACATTTATTAACAACCTCCGTTTGCCCATCTGTTCGAGGGTGATAAGCTGAGCTCATGTTGAGGTAGGTCCCAACATGGTTGAACAATTCCTTCCAAAAGTTCCCTTTAAACTTGGCATCCCTGTCACTGACAATAACTTTTGGAAAACCATGTAGTTTATAAATATGTTTGCAGAATATCTCTGCAATTTGCTTTGCAGAGTCTGTTTTTTTAATAGCGATAAAGTGAGCATACTTAGTGAGTCTATCTACTACAACGAAGATTTTATCCTTTCCATCCGATACAGGTAATCCTTCAATAAAATCCATCGATATTTCTTCCCACTTCTGAGTCGGAATATTTAAGGGATGAAGTAAGCCAGGTGTCATAATGTTTTCAGTTTTATTTCTTTGACACTTGTCACATTCTGCAACATATTTTTGAATATCGTGACTCATACCCTTCCAGAAAAATGACTGACGCGCATTGTAGTAAGTTTTGAAATATCCTACATGTCCCGATGACATGGAATCATGTGATTCCTTGAGTATTTTTTATATAAACTTGGATTTGGAATTTAGATAAATTCTCCCTTTGTACCATAAGATATCGTTCTTCCATTCAAATTTTGAATTCCCTGGGAGATTGTTAATTATAGCCAACATGTCCGGATCTTTGGCGTACTCACTTCTAATCTCATTAAGCCATTCAGGCACAACAATTGAAACTCCAAGTAATGTTGTTTCCTCATCTTTTCTAGACAGGGCATCCGCTACTACATTGTCCTTTCCTTTCTTGTGTAATATCTCCATGTCAAAAGCGGCAATCTTCTCGATCCATTTTTGTTGTTCTTCAGAGAGCGTTTTTTGCTGAAGGAGATACTGAAGATTGTTATGATCGGTTCGGATGGAAAATTTACTTCCTAACAGATATTGTCTCCATTTGGCTAATGCATGCATAATTGCGAGCATTTCCTTAGTGTATGTGGACTTGAGACGCTCACGTTTATTTAGTTTTCTGCTTTCAAAGGCAATAGGGTGCCCTTCTTGCATTAATACTGCACCAATACCAAATCCCGAGGCATCACATTCAATGATAAATGGTTTAGAAAAGTCAGGAGTTGCCAATACTGGTGCATTAGCCATTACTTCCTTCAAATCTTCAAAACATTTCCCTACTTCTTCATTCCATTTAAACGAATTTTTCTTTAAGAGATTTGTAAGAGGTGCGGTTCGATGCGCATAATCTTTAATAAATCTTCGATAATATCCCGTTAATCCTAAAAATCCTCTGAGCTTGGATATGTTCACTGGTTTACTCCATTCCCTTATAGCCTTAATCTTAGAAGGATCCACTTTTACTCCTTCATGGGATATTAGGTGTCCCAGATATTCAACTTCTTCTTTTCCAAGGGTGCATTTGGATTTTTTTGCATAAAATTGATGGTCTTCTAGTAACGTGAGAACCTTATCCAAGTGTTGCAAATGCTCCCTCCAAGTTTTACTATAAATCAAAATATCATCAAAAAATACTAGTACAAATTTCCTGAGATGTGGACGAAATAACTCGTTCATAGTGGCTTGGAACGTAGCTGGTGCATTTGTTAACCCAAAGGGCATTACTTTAAATTCATAATGACCTTCATGTGTTTGAAATGCAATTTTTGGTATATCTTCCAATCTAATTCGGATTTGGTAATAACCTGACCTTAAATCTAATTTAGAGAAATATTTTGCGCCATGGAGTTCATCCAACATTTCATCGATAAAGGGAATTGGAAACTTATTTTTAATAGTTATCTTATTTAATCCTCTATAGTCAATGCATAGCCGAAATGATCCGTCTTTTTTTCTTACCAATATAACTGGGGCAGCATACAGACTCTTACTTTTTGAAATGACCCCACATTTTAAAAGGTCTTGAATTATCTTCTCAATTTCCGTTTTATGGTGATGTGGGTAGCGATAAGGTTTGATGTTAACAGGGTCTGATCCTGCCTTGACTTCTATTGTATGTTCGATTTCCCTATGAGGAGGCATCTTCATTGGTAGATCTTGAAATACCTTTTCATGTTTCTGAACTAGTGCTTGTACCTCCTGAGATTCTTCGTGGTTGACTTTTGTATATAACATCTCTAAATGACGACATTCGACTATATAAGCTGGTGCTCCCTTTCGGATCATCTTCATCATCTGAGATGATGATACGATTTGATTTTCTGGGGCTTGGAATCCAAACAACTTGTGCTTCCGTCCTTCCCACCTAAAGCTTATAAACTGCTTCTGATGGTTGGCCGAATAAGTACCCAAGGTTTGTAACCACTGAATTCCTAAGACCACATCTACTCCTCCGAGTGGTACGACATAGAATGGAGATTCTAAACTAAAGTCTTTAATCTGCAATTTGACTTTATGGCATTTTCCTACCTGTTCAATCTTCTTACCATCGACCACCATTACCTTCATATTAGGCATGGGAAAAGTAAAGAGGTTGAGTCTTTTGGCCATGGTTGAATCTAGGAAATTGTGCGTGCTGCCAGTGTCTATGAGAACCATTACGTTGTTTTTCTTAATATGTCCCCTTAATTTTAGTGTCTGTGGTTGTGATATACCTGTCATGGCTGATAATGACACTTGCGGAGTGCTGTCATCATCTACTTCTGGGGAGAATTCCAGGGTATCTTCTATCCCTTCTATGTCTGAATCATCATTGTTAGAATCATTAGTTGCTTCACAGTTATATAGATTTCTTTCTTTCCCATTAGCACATCTGTGCTTAGGGTCCCATTTTTCGCCACAACGTTTGCATTTACCTTCCCTTATTCTTTGTGTTTCCAAGTTAGATTTGTCTCCTTCGCGAAGGCGAGGTGGAACATATTTCATGTTATCTTCTTTTGCAGATTGAGGAAACCGTCGCCTTGAATATACTTTTTCTGGTTTCGATATTCTTTCAAATTTCTTTTCAGCAGCTTTTGCTTTTTGCCTTGCTACTTCTACGGACGTAATTTCATGTAGTTCGAGCTCTTCTTGTATGTGGATTTTAAGTCCCGAGATGTAAGACTGGATTAGACGAGATTCCGACAATCCGGGTACTCGTGTTGCCAAGGTCTCCCATTCTCGCGTGTACTCATCCACATCTCCTTTTTGGCGTAATTTGATAAACGTTGAAAAGAACTTTTCTTCTTTTATGCCTTGAAACCTTTTGAAGAATGCATCCTTGAATTTCCTCCAACTAATAGCGAGCGTCGTCTTTTTCCACCACATATACCAATTATATGCTTCTCCTTCCATTTTCATGGAAGCATGTTTAATTTTTTCATCATCACTAGTAATGTCATAAATCTCAAAATATTCTTCCGCTTTATTAAGCCATGCAACGCTATTCTTTTCATTACCATCAAATTTGGGTAGGTCGATCTTGGCTTTGCGCTGATATGCTAATGGTGGAACAACAAGGGGATATTGATTAGCGAATGCATTCCAGAGTTGCTTATTTTGAAAATCTGCATTACTGTCTTCTTGATGATGTGGGGAATCGGTTTTTTCCTGATGCTCTCCGGAGTTCCCTGAATCTGCGGAATTGTTTTGTTGATTTTGTTCCCTGTTAGGAGATATTGGGGATTGTGTCTGACTTAACTTATCTATCTTATCATTTAGCTTACTGAAGAGTTCTGTCATATTGTTCATTGCTTCGCCATGCTCTGTCATCTTGTTCATTGCTTCGTTAAGCTTTTCTGTGGCCTCGTGATGATTTAGCCACATTTGTCTTTCTATTTGATTTGTTGCATCATGAACCTTTTTGATGTCGTTGGAATGCCCTGCAACTGTACCTTCCAGATCGACTAATCGCCTTCCGAATTCTTCAAAATTATTATTAATTTGTTTCTCAAGATCTCCCAATTTCTTCTGGAATTCCACCATCGACATTGACGACGACATCGAGCGTGTATGAGGTGGGGAATATCTTTCTGCCAGTTTCTCCTCTTTTTCTTTAAAATTAATTAATTAATATTTAATTAATTAATTATTTTTTTTTTGAATTAATTAATTAATTAATATTTAATTAATTAATTAATTAATAATAATTTATTTATTTTTTAACTATATAATTATTATATATATATAATTTTTAATTAAAAATTATATAATATATATAATTTAATTATATAATTATTATATATATATATATATATATATATATATAATTTATTAAATGGAAATTATATAATATATAAATAAACTATATAATTACAATATATATATATATATATAATTATCAATTAAATTATATAATATATATTTATATAATTTAAAAAAAAAATCGTGTTTTTTTTTTTTAAATGTGCCTGTTCACGTGTTTTTTTTTTATGTATATTTTATTATATACATAAATGTCGATGAACCTTCACAAAACTATACCTGTCCGGTTAAAATTATACCCGTCCGCTATGAAATATACCCGTATGTTTTAAACGTTGTATGGTTATGTATATTTTATTATATATATAAATGTCGATGAACCTTCACAAAACTATACCTGTCCGGTTAAAATTACACCCGTCCGCTATGAAATATACCCGTATGTTTTAAACGTTGTATGGTTTAAACGACGTATCGATCACGGACAGCGTGGATGTGCCGCGGAGTTATATTTACATATATTTATACAGCCAATGAAACGGTCAACGGACAGCGCAGTAACAATCGTTTTTTATTTGAATCTTCCGCGTGGACGTGCAGTGACGTCGTCGACTGGGACAGCGGTTGTTTGGACGTGGGTCAGCGGAATGAACAATGTGTGGATGCGGAGGGTAGCGCAGACAGAATACCAATGGAGTGTAATGTAGCGTAGTGAGATATGTGAGGGGAGGGCGTAAGGAAGATTGGGTGCAATTCTGCACTTGGTTTAAAAAAATTCTGAAATTTCCGTCGAAAATTTTTTTTTAACCTGACGATCACACAGATCCAGAAGAGCGATGACTCCGATACCAATGGAGTGTAAAAACTCTGGTAAACTTGATAAATATATATTATTAATGATGAAAGATGAGATGATTACAATGAGGGATCGCCTAGGCTTTAAATATAGCCTCAAGGTGTCCCTTGGCGAAGAGGCATGATCTTTGATCATGCCTTTTCAGTTAATAACCTAAGATAACTAAATCTAATTAATAAATAATAAAATATACATAACACACACTAGGACCTAAGTCACAAGACACACATCCCTCAGGGTCTCATGTCCTGTATTTTATGTGTCGGACACGAAATGTGCCCTAAAACATGTCGAATGTGTTTTTCTTCATGTCATCCAAGTGAGACACGTGTTTTGGATGTGGCAAAAACATGCCCTAACGTTTTTGGCTCTAAGGACACATGTCGCATGAAAAGTGACATTTAAAACTTGCAACATGGTTTATTTTTGTGTTTTTTTGTCATTTTTCATCACTGAAGTCGAGTTTGCTCGCTGCCGAAATCAAATTTGTTGTGCAGTGTGAGGAATTCCATCATATTCAAGCGAAATGCTCACAACTTCACATTGAGAGCACAATTCAAAACTTCACATCAACCTGGACCTAGAGATGCAAGAGACGAGCGTTCGCGTTCTCTGTTGAGTGTTTGGAGCACTTAAATTTCCTGTAAGTTGTGTTATAGCCTATGGAACTTAACTTTATTATACACCAGTGACCAAATTTATGACCAGCGATCATGTATAGATCGTGTGTTGAAATAAAAGCCCACCTCCCCGTCGTGTGCTCACTGCTCACTACACCTTCGAGGTCTAAAGGGAGGGAAAGCTTGATTAACGCTCTGGTCAACAGTGAAGTTTGAACAACTAAATTTATAATTTATAAACTACCTTATGTGATGTTTGAACATGATCAAACCTGTTTGAAGTTAATAACAAAAGTGATAACATGAACAATGAACATTGAACTGTGAACAGCATTGATGTAGTAAATTAATAAACTAACTAGTAAATTACTAAATAGTAAATAGGTTATACAAAATACTAAATAGATATCATCATGATTCATATCTATATGGATCATGCACTATATTTCAGTATTTTTTTCATATATATATATAACGTGTCCCTCGTGTCATGTTTCCGGGGTCGTTGTGTCGAATACTCGTATTTACGTGTCATTTGTATCTCGTGTCCTCGTGTCATGTGACTTAGACTAGGACCTAAACCCTCGTTCTGACAAACCAGGAACCATTTCCCATCTACAAATCAAAACCCTCTTCCCAAACCAAATTTTCCTTCTTCAACTCTAGGCAATGACACGTACTTTTACAATTACATAGATGTACACTATTTGACTTCAATTTACTAAAAGACTCTCTTACAAGACTTGACAACTGCTGATGATTAGAATTTGTTGTAGAAGTGATGATGGATTGCTCTTGTTCTTGATAATCGTCAAGGCTTCAATATTGTCTTTCAATGATGCTTCCCTTCCATGCTGCCTTTTCTATAGCTGAAGGTGATGTGGAAGATCTATTCTTGGAGAAAGTTTGCACCTGCAAAGAAGATGTACCTGATCAAAACCCCAACCTTGAAAATTAAAATGTAAATACCTTATGCCCAAATACTTACCTCTACCTGCCGCAGAGGGTTAGTGCAACAATATTAAAGTGACTAATGATGTTACAAAATAATCATAAAACATACCTGAGTTCTTTTGTCTGCAACCAAAGACATACAACAATCTTGATGCAATATTAAGAGAAGCACAACAAATACTTACTTATACCTTGCTACTCAAGACTTATTTCAGACCTTGTTCTTCAAAATAGACTTAAATGACCCTAAACCTTGGTTGCCTTTTTCAACTCAATAAACTGTGTAGGTTAATTCTAATACAGACCTAACATGCCTAATAAATCTGAGCCTTAAACCTCAAACAATCCCTTGAGTGACAACACAACAAACTTAAAGGTCAAATCTAACCAAGAACTAATGATGACTGCCTTAAGATTTCTGGACCTTTTGTTGCCCTGGATGACTAACTAACTGTGGTTCTTGTAGTCAGTGAACAATGCACTTTAATGACTCAAAAACACCTGCAATGAAAAGAACAGAGCCTAACAGTAGGACTGCACAAAACTTAAGTCTCAAGCAATATCAAAATGACTCACCTCAGAGTCGAAGATGCTTGTAAGTACAGGTCCGAACCAAACATACCTCTTGTAATTTGCTTGTGGAGGCTTTAGCATGTTCTATCTTGTAATCAGTAGTGTGAAATTTCCTTAGATAATTTGCTCCTTTTACAGGATTTGAAACAAGGGACCCGAACCTTTTGGTAGCTACTTTAGTCCTTTGCTTACTTCTTAGTTTTGAACCTTCAAATGAGTATTCGCCTTGACAGCAGGATTGTAGATGAGTTCTATGCTAATTAAGAAATCTCATACATTGGAAAGATGCACTCGTTGTCCAGATGTATGCCATGGATATGAGTGCCCTAGAGAGTCGTTGATTGATTTCCTTCTATGCTGCCAATTGCAATAATTTACATGTGCAAAAACAGTCTTAAAAATAAGCCCTAACTTGACTAGTCCTATACCCAATCCTTCGATCTCCTGAAACAAAAATGGTCTGCTCCAAATAATGCAAAATTATGCCAAACAAAGACCTAAAATTTGTCATGGGACATCCCTCCAAAGGCCTGTAGTGAACGAGCCACAAAATATTCTTGAAAAAGAACTCTAAACCCTCTTTTGGATATCTGCGTTATGCCTCAGAATAAATAGAGAATTTCAGAGATTGACGTTCACAAAATCATGCATACAAGTTGATTTTTATTGGCCAGATGAGGCTCCTTTAGACCTTCATTCCTCCTTGACAAATAGACATGTAATAACGAACCTTTTTAAACTCTCAAAAGGTTAAACTCTATCCCTAAAGATGTTCTGCAATGATAGCCCAAGGATAGCCGGAATTAGTTCAGAACTAGCCTCTTCAAATTTTCATTTTTCGTGCATTATAATGAGAAGAGGTATAGACCTCTTTTTATAGTCAAATGAATAAACGTTGGGGGGGGGGAGGCTTTATGAGGTAGACATTAGAGGCTTCATAAGGCCTTGAAACAATTAAAATTTGAAGTGAAGTCAATGATTGGTTTACTGCCTTTGATTCGTCGAGTTATGTAACTTATACACAATGAGATTGCGGTGAGAATCCCTGTCATATATTGACAATTGTTGGTGAATAAGGTGTCATGTCTCTACCCCTTGGGGTTTTAGCCCACAAAACTGGGTATTCCACTTTAAACTCAGTTTTCTCTCAAACCAGAAGGAACCACGGGGTGTATCATATTTCAACAAAAACATCTCGTCGAGGAGAATCTATCTAGAAGGATATTGACACAAGATTTTGTGAATTGCCATGTCAAATTTGCCATGGAAGATCGGGGTAGCCCCTAGTGCTTCTTGGGTTGACGTCAATGACAACCACCTATCAACAATCTTCCCCTTTGGCATTGATGGCAACACAAGTACTCCCCCTACGATCATAACTTCCCCTGACATCATACTTCTACCCTTCCTAAGCTTTCTCTCCCCCTTTCACATCAATGGCAAAGGGTAACTCCCCCTGACAACCTACCTCTCCTGCGGACCTGTAACCTACCTCAACTCCCCCTATCTACTTAACTAGATAAAGAATAGTCTAATGGGTACTTGGGAGAATCCCAAGATTTTGGCGAAGATATTCAAATGCTTCACATGGTAAAGGTTTAGTAAAGATGTCAGCAATTTGTTCTTTCGTCCCAACGTATTCAACCTTGATGTTTTTCTCGGCAACCTGTTCACTAACAAAATGGTACTTGATTGGAATGTGTTTCGTTTTTGAATGCATCACAGGATTCTTGGAGATACTGATGGCGCTGGCGTTATCGCAGAAGATTGCAATGGGCTCATCAAACTTCACTTGAAGATCATGCAAGGTATGTTTTATCCAGAGGACTTGGGTACAACAAGCTATTGCTGCTATGTATTTTTCTTCGGCTATGGATAATGAGATTGAAGGTTTCTTCTTGCTCAACCACGAAACAAGATAACCACCTAAATAGAAGGTTGCTCCACTAGTGCTCTTACGATCATCAACACTTCATGCCCAATCTGCATCGGTATAAGCTTCAATGGTTATCTCATTTCCTTTGGGATACCATAGTCCATATTCTGTTGTTCCCTTGACGTATCGAAAAATCCTTTTTACCGCAATGACATGGGATTCCTTTGGTGTTGATTGGAATCTTGCAACTTGCCCAACTGCCTGGATCACATCTGGCCTAGAAGTTGTTACATATAGAAGACTACCAATCATAAATCTATACATCCTTTGATCCACATATTTGGATGAGTCATTTATGCTCAACTTGCAACCTGTCCCCATTGGGGTGAAAACTGGCTTACAATCTTCCATTTGAAATCTCTTCAACATTTCCCTGATATATTTGGTTTGACAGATAATTATTCCCTTGTCTTGCTAAGATATCTGAAGTCCCAAAAAGTATGTCAACTCGCCAAGTACTGACATCTTGAACTCAATCTGTATATTTGCAGCAAACGTTTTAGTATTTACTTAACCTGTCATCATCACTCCCAAAGATTATATCATCCATGTACACTTCAATAATTATCAGACTATCATGTTCAATCCTTACATAAAGGTTGTTATCCGCACTTCCCTTCTTGAATCCTTGTTGTTGCAAATACCTGTCAAGACGGACATACCATGCTTTGGGTGCATGTTTGTGACCATACAACGCCTTTTTAACTTGCAAACATAATCTTTCTTGTCAGTGAGCAAAAATCCCTCAGGTTGTTCTATATATACTTCTTCTTCTAATTCTCCATTTAGAAATGTTGATTTCGCGTCCATTTGATAAACTATGATTTTCTTGAACATGCATAAGCCAAGAACATTCTGATAGCTTCCATTCTAGCAACAGGAGCAAATGTTTCTTCAAAATCAATTCCTTCAACCTGTGCATATCCTTCGCAAACCACCCTTGCCTTGTTCCTGGTAACCTGTCCATTCTCATTTAACTTGTTCCTGAAAACCCATTTTGTCCCAATGACATTTTTATCTTTTGGTCATGGGACCAATTCCCAGGTGTCATTCTTCTCAATTTGATCCAATTCTTCATTCATAGCAGCTACCCAATGTTCATCTTAACTGGCTTCTTCAAAATTGTTTGGCTCAAATGTAGCTAAGAGAGCAAGATGGACTTGTTGTGGTCCACGAAGCTGTCGATTTCTTCTAGTTCCTATTCCTTCATTGAGATCCCCAATGATTTGATTTGATGGATGATTCTTTTGATACCATTCTTTGGTGGCCTTTAGGGGTGCTTCTCGTTCAACCTGTTGTTCGTCCCTTATCTCTTCCTGCTTGGTAGTTGTTTCCTTATTCAATTGTGCTTGCCCTGGTACTTCTTCTTTGACCTTTTCTAGTTCTGACTCTTGTATCTTTGATTTGCTTGAAGAGGAACTTTCCTCATCAACCTTTGAGCCATAATCTTCATTAAATGTTACATTGATGCTTTCAAATATTCGTTTAAGTTAGAGCACGGATGTCATCAAATTCAGAAACTTGGGGACTCTAAAATTATTATAAACTGGTTCAATCAGACTTCTAAATGTCACATACACACACTGCGGGGTATATTGGAGGATTTATGGCTTCTTAAATCATAGTTTACATCCATTTCTTGGCAACACATTTTCAGGGAACGCAATCATATTTCTAATGCATTATACAAGGAGGCCGCGGTCCAGCATTGGGGGCTCTGGCACATAGAAGAACAGGCAGATCATCTTCACTACAGCTACTATCATCGACCATACATGGACTTGCATGCAGCAGGAAACTAGACAATCTGAATATGACAGAATGATTTTTTGGGACCTTTCCTAGGAGTTTAATTTTTGTATTTATTTTGACTATGTATATATATAGCCCCTCTGATGGATATTATACTGTACCCCCTTGAGGGACTTTTGATGGACTCTTTTTTTTGGAGTGACTGTGGTCACAATTACAGAATATGCTCAAAGCATATATAGCATGTAATTTTCAACATTAATGAAAATTATGATTTTTCCTTGGGGAAAAAAAATTGTTCGTTTAAGTCTTTGATTGTAACATTTATAAGCTTTTCTTTTGCGTGAATAACCAACAAAAATACCTTCGTCTACTCGAGAATCAAACTTTACTGTTTTCTGATCTTCTCTTTTAATGTAATATTTGCTTCCAAATACTGTAAAATATTTGACATTTGTTGGTCTTTCTTTCCAAAGTTCATATGGAGTCATATCACAATTGTTTCTAAGTAAACTTCTGTTCAAAATAAATATAGTTGTATCAACTACTTGAACCCAAAATTTGTCATCTAATTTTGAATCATTTAGCATTGTTCTGGCAATTTCTTGTACAGATCTATTCTTCCTTTCAACAACTCCATTTTGTTGTTGTGTTCTGGCTGTTGAGAATTGCGGTTTTATTCCATTTTATTCACAAAAATGTTGAAATGCTTTGGAGGTAAATTCGTCGTCGTTATCAAATCTCAAACATTTAATTTTTAAATTAGTTTCATTCTCAACAATTTCCTTATACATCTTGAAACATTCGAATGCCTCTGAATTTTTCTTCAAGAAACTAACAGTTGTCATCCTGGTATAATCATCTATCATTAACATAAAATATAATTCACCATTCAATCCTTTAGTTCTCATTGGTCCGCATATATCAGTATGTATTAATTCCAATGGTTCTGATGTGAAGTATTCTTTTGTCTTGGATTTGACTTTTGTCTGCTTTCCATGCCGACAATGTTCACATACAGCGTTGGTTGGTTTTGAAATTAATGGCATCTCTTTTACAACTTCCTTTTTGCTAATTTTAACAAGGTTGTCAAAGTTTGTGTTCCAATCTTCTATGCCATAGCTAACTCTCATCTTCTTTTGCCAAGAAAAATACTTTAACAACCTCATCCAAGGTGCATATGTCATTTGGAGCTCTACTTGCAGCAGCCACAAGTTGACCAGATTTTTCTTTTCTTATTTCACATTTATTTGAGTTGAATAACATTGTGTGTCCTTGATCACACATTTGACCTACACTTAGCAAATTGTGATTCATATTTTCAACGAGAAGCACATCTTTTGCTATAGCATTCTTGCTTTCAAGCTTGACAATACCTATTCCTATGACATTTGAAGATTTGTCATTTCCAAAGGATATTGTTCCATCTTTTCCTTCTTTCAAAGATATTAATTTATTCCTGTCTCCAATCATATGTGTTGAACAACCGTTATCAATGTACCAAACATTTATTTTCCTTTGAGCTTTTAGGGCAAGAGCACACCTTTCATCTTTCTTCTTCCAAACTTGTGTGAAAATTCCGCTCTTCGGAATCCTACTGAAGCAGTTGATTAGATTTCTTCTATTTGTTTTAAGTTTTAACTAAACAAATTATTTATCGTGTGCTACAATAAATATCGAAATAAAATACACCAATGTTGAACGACTCGTACTTGTACAAGACGTGTCCGACCATTGACTCGTTGATTCGTATAAGACTCGGGAATGACCCATATAAAACTCGTATAAGACTCGTCAAAATGCAAAAAAAAAACTTAAATACAGTAAATTTTAAGCAGAATAAAGAAATTAATGATAATTTCAGTCCTTATAAGTTATAAAAACCACAATATGTTCAATAATTCATAACTTCATCTCATATCTATAAAAGTACAACACAACATCTTCGATTTTTGTAAGCAAAACAATTAGATACTGAATAAGAAAAGGAATCATGATTCTATAATTAAAATAAAAAATGTCGGCAAGTTGAAAATTCAAAGACATATGTCATAAATGATTGTCTCACAACAATCTTGAGTCGCATCACTCATGGACGACCACGCCTATAATAATCCCTCATGGAGCTCATGGTAGCATTGGAAGGCTGAAGCAACTGTGAGGCAGGTGTATTGGGATCCTCCATTTGAGATGGCAAACTAGAGAGATCCTCAGTCTCTTCATCAAGCCAACTCAAATCAGGGGGCTCCTCCTCCACAACCCAATCAAACTCTAAATCAATAGTATCCAATAAAATTGGATCTATATCCTTTGGTTGCACTTGTTTTGTGAGCATTCGAAGGTTATAGTAGATGAAAACCAATTTCTCCAACCTCTCATGCTCCAAGCTGTTTCTCTTTTTGTTGTGGAAGTGCTCAAACACTGACCAATTGAAACACTGACCAATTGCGCTCACAAGAAGAAGCACTACAGGCTTAACTCAGAATTCTGATGGCGAATTCTTGTAATTGCAGCGCCTTAGAGCCACAATCTATCCACCAATGAGCTGTAAAAAACTAACAACAAAGATTATCAGTTTTCAATGCCAAACATATAAAAGAGAACTAGCAAAATTACAATCTAATTTCTAACAATTTGCACTTACAAGGCATTTTCTTGTCCCTGAGACGTTGGCTTGAGTTGAATCCAAACATGCTAGATGCTTCCTTGTACATATCTCGTTGTAGGCTGATTTTGTCTTGAATATCTACATCCGGGAACATCTTCTCAATGCATATCATGACACCTCTCATCACCTCGGGATCTCTTTGAATGTTAGACCCCTCACTATAGATTAAGCTCAGATTGAGATATGCTCCTACTGCATGCAATGGCGAATGTAGTTGTCTATCCCACCTGGAATCAATAATTTTCCATATACGGAGATATTTAGATTCATCTCCCTTATAGAAAGTCTTGATGGCTTCTTTGGCCCTATCCATGCCCTCATAAATATATCCCATTGGAGGTTTCTCTCCATCCATCAATCTCAAGACTTTCACAAGGGGCTCAGTGAAGCTGACAATCTTAGTGACTTTGTCCCACAAACTATCACCAAAGACAGATGCTTTCATAGACAATGCTTCTGGTTTTGTGTTATCTTTCCAAAATACCCATTGCTAGCTACAAAACATTCTTCGCAAAGCTTGGTACTCATACAAAAGGCTTTGGAGGGAAAGAAAGTTTGTAGCAAACCGTGTGATAGTTGGGCAACTAAGCTCATGCTGTGTGAATTCCCTCATAAGGTTCAACACCCAAGCATGATTATAAATATACTTGGTAATTTACTTGCATTCTTGCACAACATCCTGCACCCACTCCAACTTCCAAATGTCCTCTAGTATCAAGTCTATGCAATGGGTAGCGGATGGAGTCCAAAAAATGGTGGGATATTTGGCACAAAGAAACCTTCTAGCTGCTACATAATTTGTTGCATTGTCCGTGATTACTTGGACAACATTTGCAACTCCAACTTCCTCCACCACATCAACCAACAATGTATAAATCAAATGTGCATCTTTTACATTTGCAGATACACCAATGGATTTTAGGAACATGGTTCCTTTAGGGCAAGCTACAACAAAATTTATTATTGTTCTACCCCTCTGATCTGTCGATGCATCAGACATAATTGTACAACCTCTAATTTTCCATGAAATTTTAATGCTCTCCAATTGTTCCTTGACACACTCAAGCTCCTCATCTAGTTCTTTCCCCCTGAGTCCATTATAAGATGGGGCTTTGCATCCAGGGCCATCACTTGCAATAACATCCACCATGGGCTGATACAAATATGATTTTGCATAGTTGAATGAAAGACGGTTATGGTAACAAAACCTCCTCGCTGCCATATCTGCCTCCTTCCTCTTCTTTTCATTTAAACTATCCAAGGTTGGTTGAGATCCTGGAGTTGTACGAGGAGTGAAGAAAGAAGAGGTTATAATCTTGTTTGCCACAACACTTGAAGAGGAGTTACCAATACCTGAACTTTGAATCTGTGTTTCACTCTAAGATGAAGATCTACCTATCCCAACAATCTCATCCTTCCTTCTTGCCCTCTTAGAAGTTTCTTCTTTAATGGCTTCCAAAGCAGTTGCCATTTCAGCAGTGACTTCACCGGGGCAATTATGACAACATCCCACACCATTCCTAGGAATTCTAGCTAGGTGGTATTTTAGCTTGTTATGCCTGCATGCATTGTGGCATTGCAATAATTGAACTTGACATGGTGGTCATTACCGGCAATGATTCGTTGACCATGTGCCCATGCCAGATCACGAGACTTTCTAGAACCCTTTGGTGGCATGGTGATGAAATCTGGAAGAAAAATTTTAAATTTTTTAAATCTAATTGATATGTTTTAAAATATTTTTTGGTTTTTAAATTTACAAGGGCTCATGGATAATGTAGCTATGTTTTTAAGATCTTAGAGAAGGCAAGGGAAAGCAAGGCTCTTGTTAGTGTTATCATAGGTATCATAAATGGCGTCGGTTACTTCCGAAAGACCTTTCATGTAAGGGAAAACAATGACCCTCCCTCTCAGGGGTGTGCATAGGCATATCATTGTAAGTAGTATCCTTAAGAAACAGACAATCAATTTCAACCTCATTGTCAGTATCATAAATAAGCACATTTCTAAAATGATGACTGCCAACTTCCCATTTACCTTCGTTTATGTGGAGGAATTTAGAAATGTCAACCTCACAGGGGGCAACAATATCCACATCCTTCAACCTCCTCTCTTGAATGAAAAACCCCATTTCATGATGTTCATCCTTATGGGCTTGAGTGGGGTTTTCATCTATGCCATGCACATTCCTGAGTCCCAAGTCCACATCCCAAAAGGTTCTCCATGGATTCTTTATTTGCTTGGTCATCATGATTTTCCCTAGACTCATTCCATTCTTCTACATACCCCTTATTCTCATGAGGGTCTTCCATTCCTTAGTTTTCTTTAGGATCGTCCTGATCATTTAGTTCATTGGTTTCTATGGTATGTCTTTGTTGTTAATTGTAATATCTTTCATTGACTAGCTCAATCAAGCTATCGAAAGCACAACAATGGTGAGCAAACTCGAGGAGATGATTAGGATCTTTCTCATAGGCACATTTTACTAAGTAAAGCTCCTTGCTCTGTCTGCAACAATATTTGAGTATGAAATCTCTATCGATGTTCTCCATCAAATATTCATAAAAATCAACACATTGGTGCACAGCCTTTTGTGGTTCTTGAAAGTCTTGATCATTGAGTTTTGTGAATGGAGAACCAAGGGTATTTTCTTCTTGACAATAAGCCATTTTTCATGATTTTGCATATAATGCCAAAATGGAGTTTCCAGTGTGAATCTAAATGCCCTGATAGATGATTGCCTCACCCTACAAGCACTTAACTTTGAGGTTCAGTGAAGAACTAGGGCATCGTTTTTCCAATGAAATCGCCAATAATGGCATGTATTGTCGTAAGGGAAACAAGACACATGTCTCATATTCCCCGGCAATAGTGCCAAAAATGTTACCTCTCAATCTATCAAGGGTCCTAGAGGGGTTCCAAAGGGGCCACTACTAGACCAAGTGGCAACAATGGGACAAAGACCCATTGTCACCTCAGTCAATGTCCCCTGCTCTTTACGAACTTTCACCGATGGGAGGAGATCCAGTATCAGGGAAATCACTATCAATGGCATATCAATGATGGGGAGATAGTGATATCAATAGCCCATTCACAGGAGAGACTCAGATGAAAAACTTACTTGTTCAAGAAGCAACTTGTAAGGCTCTCCAACAAAGGCTTTAAAGGAATCCTAGACCTAGGGATGAGGGATGTCTTAGACCTATGATCCTTAAGGAAAAATAGTTTTCTAAGTGATCTTTGTGAAATAAGAATGATTAAGGTGCGAGACCATAAAGGAGCCCAAGTGGACCAAGCAAGGGCTAGGGTTTCAGGTGAAACTTTAAACAAAGACCTAGACCAGGCAAGAGAGGAGAAAAGAGTCAACGAAATTGAGTTTTAATTGAGATTTCAACGCAATGACTCTTGATGAAGCCACTAACCAAGGAAAACTAGGGTTAAGAACGAAATTGGAGCTAGGGCTTGGGATAATTCCAAATCCAGGCATGGGAAGACCTTCAAAGTTTGTGAGGGCCTAAAGGACAGCCTAGCGCAATTGTTTCCCAACTCGCTCTTGAAATGGATGCTACAATGGATTCCACTTGATGCCCTAGGAGACCTCTAGAGTTAGGGCTTAGGAAAAGAGGAAAGGAAGTGAAAAAGATATTCTTTAGAGTGATCACCAAGGACAGGATCAATGCCTAGCCTATAGGGAGAATTGAGTCAATGTGCCTTCAACTTTTGGAGATCTTTAACCTAATCAAGGAGTCCTATGGCAACTTCGCATGGTCCTAGAGGTAGCTACTACGGTACCGAAGGAATTTATACTTCTTGTTTCAGCACTTAAATGACTTCTCGAGGCAATTATGGAGATAATGTACCCCGAGGAATATACATCACTATAACCGAACATGTAACATATGCAATTCCCTCACAAGATCAATATTTGACTAATTCACATTAAATTAGGGCAAAATTTTCAATTTTCATGAGCGAAAATTCCATCCATTATCCATGTATACAATAAAGAGAGAGCAATAGATCATGAAAAGCACTTACAAGTATAGAGAGTATATCCAACCATCAAATTGAGACAAATTTGAAACTCCAAGTCCAAGAAAAGATATCCAAACATCAAAATGCATCAATGATTCTCCAATTCGCCCTCAAATAGGTATAGCGAAATTCTCAAGAGAGAAAGAGATACAAATCCAAGTGATGATGAGGAATAGAATGATCCTCTCATCAACATATATCATCCTCTAAGGGTCGATTTACCTAATTAGGCCTAATGATGCCCCTAATAATAAAATAATGTGAAAAATAACATTACTTGGTAAGAAGCCCACCAGGATAGCTCCATAACATGAAAAAGAAGCCTCTCAAGAGGGCCAAAATGATATATAAGAAGCTAGGAGGGCCATTAAAAGGCCAAGTGGAGTCCAATATGCGCCAAAATGAGTGGAAGGGCTCCAAATATAGTAATAAACGGGTTGCCCCTTGATTTCCAAGCAAATGACATGTGGTGCTCCCAAGTGGTCATGGGGGCACAAAAACATCCTCATGGGTCTCCAAGTGGATCAAACAAGCTTGTACTCCATCTGTAAGCACTGGAACAATGATGCAAGCCCTCCTATGTCTCTCATGGTGAGACACAACCCCATTTAGGCCCTGGATCAACTACCAAGTGTGTGGTGCAAGTGTGTAGCTGGTTGGGCGAGGTGGTGCAACTCTATAAGGGTTGGAACAATGATGCAAGCCCTCCCTTTGTCTCCCATGGTGAAACACAACCCCATCTGGACCCTGGATCAACTGCCAAGTGTGTGGTGCAAGTGTGTAGTCAGTTGGGCAAGGTGCTCTAGGTGCATCATCATCATCATCAAATAGGTGGAACACGAGTGAGCAAGGATGGTACTTAAGGATCCCATGGCAAGGCTATCTTCTCCCTACTATAGTGGAGGCCCATGGCGCTCAACACACACCCTACAAATGCCAATATGACCCTCTAAAAGGCTTGGACATCATATAGGTAGACCAAACCCCAAGATGAAGACCAACTTGCAATCTTGTATAAGATCCTATGTGTCTCCTTACCTTTTAGTACAAGCAACCATCACTGTAATTAAGTAAATTAGCTTACAAACCATGGAACCAAGTGGACACTTCATAGTGGTATGCCCTTCCATAATCAGCTTTAGAGTGTACAAGTGTCTCCAAGTTCAAGAAGGAGGTTAATCAAGGACCCTATTAGGTGGCTTCAACCTCTAAGGGAGTGGCAGGTCGATGGTACATCCCTCAAGTGGTAGGTGTCATGTGATATAATGATGGAACGAAGTGGAGCATCAAAGGAAGGCTCCAAGCCACATGCCACAGTACAAGGGTAGTTATGATGAGGGAAGCCCACACTTGGGTGAATGAATGTAGGAGGGAGAAATCATGGTACATGAGTTACCCCAGCCTTTGTTTTTCCACCCTTCTTCATATACCTTTGCCTTTTATTGATTTTTCTTTTATAACTACTTGGGGCTCTAAGGGATGAGAGCATGATGCGTACGATATAGCAATGAATACCCCCTTAAGGTTGGGCATTTCATCGCCCACCGAAGGTTGGGACAATCATGGGTTCGAGTGGCCCTAAGAACTAGGGTGATGGCCATAATGATGGGGGTAGAGCTCATGTTTGGTTCTTTTCCCACATGCTAAATTTGTATGTCTCGACCATCTTTTGCATTTTATGGTACTTTTCCTGTTGAGAGTGGCCAAATTATGCTTTTTTACTTTCTTTTTAGCTGCATCAACATTTGGGGCATCATTCCAAGCCTGACCCAAAGTGTAAACAAGGGAAGGGGGAGGCTAACTCTTTATGGACCCAATGGACAAATGTGGACCTGGATGGGAAATATGTGAAAGGGGTTATAATGAGTGGAGGGGAGTAATGTATATGGTATCGGGAAGCGAGACCAAACAACCAAAATTGGGATTTCCCATGTAATGGCACTCCTAAAGCTAGTAGCCAAAAAAGGAGACCCCAAGGGACTGTCAGAAAATCAAAAAGGTAGAAAAATTTTCTTGTACTTGATAATTTACTTGTGTGTTCCAGTATTCTTATTAGTTTTCTTCTTATCTTCTTTTCTCTTTGTTCATCAAGAAATTACCAAAGCAAACATAGATCAAGGACACTAGATATAGGCAGACAATCAGGGCAAAACCCCACTCTAGGGGAAAACCCAGTCGATAATTCTTCCTTCAATAGTTTACCTTAGATAACCCAAGATTCTAGACCTTGACACAAGATTCCTCAACACCAAGTTAGCCTTCTTCTTCTTTTGCAGACGATCCTATTTTCGACCTAGCAGTAGCACCACTATGCAGCACTTTCTTGGACCCAGTAACTTCGATCTTGCTTTAGAGACTTCGATCTATGTTGAGGGACTTTGATCTTGACTTAGAAACTTTGACATTGACCCAATACAACTTCTTGAAGCAGTAGCACCCAACAACAGCAACTTTGACCTATACTTGTCTTGGCAGCGGCATCATGCAGCAACTAGCAGCATCAACATAAGAGGGACTTCAATCTTCCAATTTAGCGAACGAAAGAGAGAGAGAGATACACCAAAATTTCGATTTTCCTTTTCTCCTTCACCTTGACCAAACTCGCACTTCTTTAGCCCTCTTCCTTTACTTCGCAATTTTTCCACTTCCTTAGAGATATCGAACTTGCTTGAGATGAGATGTTACAAATGAATTTAATTTGCTCCTTTTATAGCCTTTAGGTGAGGTCAAATAGCCTTCCTTGAGGCCAACTTGATCATCTTGAAGCCGAGTTGGTGTGGAGGTAACATAAATCAAATTTGACTCAATACTAAACCTTTTTACATGATTCAAAATCTCAAGAAGGATCTTTTTAAATGTACAATGACTCTATAGACTCAAAATAAATCCTAAAAGTCCTCAATGGGGACTTTGACCTAAAACATAACGACCCAAGCATAAAACCCATATGCTTTAATAAGTCATTGTAATAATAAAAAAATATTTTCTTTACTCTTTTGACAAGTACATTACATAGTGACTCAAATACATTAATGAAGACCGAACCTAGTTACATTCTTCAAAAGGGACTAGGATACAAGGTTAACCATCAAGTTCGACAGAGGAGACAAGAGTACAAACCAAGACCATTTTTTCCTTTGAATCCCCCCACTAATCCATGCCCAAAAGTGTCAATGATAAGTAAGCAAAAAATACCCAACTACATAATGAAAGCCATACCTTCAGGCTTGGAAGGCACACCTTCAAACATGCGATCATGACAAATGGGCGAGGATGCATAATGCTTGGCTCAGGTTGCGGAGATGATGGCACATCGAGCTATCTAGTGGCTACAAGGGGTTGTTGGTTGTCAACTATGGACCATCTAGGACAAAAAAATTTCTCCCATGGGTATCACCCACAGGTGGTGGGTAACAAGGCCTTAGCCTTGTTGGTCAAAGTTGTCATTGATGTCAATATGGCATTATTGGAGATGGTAAATATTCTTGTGATAACCCTTTCATGATGTTGCCCTAACCCTAGGGAAACCCTAGCATTACATAATGCGCTAGCCCTAGTTGAAGCAAACCCTAACCCTGATCATACCCAAACCCTAATTATTGAAGAAGTTCTAAGTATGAAATACCTTTCATATAAAACCCTAACCTAGTCATAATCCCTTCCTAATCCTTCCATGAAACCCTAAACCTAAATCCATACCTACAAACTCTAACCCTAATTCTTGTCCCAATTCCTTAACTAATACTAGTCCTAATCCTTTTACATATCCTAATGAAAACCCTAGCTATATTAAGGAACCATAACCATAATCCTTGTGAATAAAAACCCTAATTCCTAAATCCCATAGTTCCTTTAATAAAATCCTAAACCCTAATCCTAATTCTAAGAAAACCCTAGCCAAACCCTAATTCTTATCCCTATATCCTAATTCCTTATGATGAAAAAAACCCTAATCCTAAATACATTGCCAACCCTTGACCTAAATACATATGCATATAAATACCAACAATTATATCAATATACATTAATAATTAGTAAAAATAAATTAAATAATTATATTACATTTGAATCAAATAGCCAAACATCAATGCTCTTAACTTTGAAACATATTCACGTTGGATGTTACATATTACATTGAACATTACACTTAGTTGGCTTTTGTCTAATCACGATCTAGTCGGCTTCCTCTCCTTTGATGTCGATTCAATTCACGACAAGCATTCACATATAAAATTCACTATAAATACATGCTACGATACTTCAACTTGGACCACGACAGCGGATTCAATGAGGAGCAGAACAGTTCACATCTCGTGAACTCGAGGAACGTTTGGGCGTATGTGCTACAAATCGAAGATACGTGTGTGAACTTCATACTTGTCTATCCGTGGAAGCTCGGACCTCTAATAGTCTTGCCATTTAGAGGCTCGAATTAATAGCTCAGAGTTGTGGAAATTCAAACCTGAGGCTTGCAAACTGTTGAAGAAATCGGATTTGTAATCTAAGGGCTCAAACTTCATATTTAGAGCTCGAATCCGTGTTAGAATGCTCAGTACAGTCACCTTTGTGAAGCTCAATTTTTGTGCAGACTTAGGCACAATGCCTCAGACCTAAAGAAGGTGTGTAGATTGTCTTCAGCATTTCGGATTTATATTTGTGGAGCTTAGTTCGAATTTATTGTAGATGACAATTCAGTCGAGGCTTGGACCAGGACCTTCAAACCTGTGATTGCAGACTCTTGTGCCTTGGTTTTATGGAAGAAGTGCAGACTTTGGGACAGAAAACAGTCATGTCATAATTCGAACAGCTGGTTGTGTCTAGCCCAGTAAAGCACGATGGTAGAACCTCAAAGTTGTAGCTAGCCATCAACCAAGAGGCTCGGACTTGCTGCAGTCTATGAAATTGTGACAACCACCTTTGGATTGAAGACATTCATCACTAAACCTCTCCTCAGATTCATCTGTGGAGAAGCTGCAAGCTTCAGGACAGTCCTTAAACAAGTTTGGACCTTACCATAGCATCTCGATTATGTATATTGTAGACTTCGAATTGTTAGTTGTGGACAATCATCTTCTAAGAGGCTCGGACCTAGTTCAATTTGTGAGGTCACCTTGAAGTTTTAAGGGCTCGGTGGTGTACTATCCTTGAAGGACAGTCATCAAGCTTGTGGACAGTCCTAGCTTGAAGGATGAACCAAACCTATGGACAGTCAAGGTGGTTGGACAGTAGTTTGTAAAGCTCATCTTTCATACCAGCATTTGGATTATACACCAGTGATACGAAGTCTCTTGTGAAGCTCGAAGTGTGGATAATTTTTTCTGTGGTACAGTCACATATCTTGTGGACCCGAGGGAGCCTGCATTCCTTGAAGACATATGGTGGATTGTTGATAGTTTAAAACCTAGACTAGTTATTGAAGTCACCCTTGGAGAGTTCTTGGTGCAAAACTTGGACAACTTATTGAAGATCTTGGAGCTGACACTGTAGATCCATTGAAAGGAATTGGAATAGTTGATCTTGGAATATTGTAGATCTTAAAGAGCAGTTGGAGTTGATCTTGAGCATACCTTGGAGAATTCTTGGGGCAACCTATTAAAGACACCTTGAGGCATTATTGAAGACATCTTGTTGAGAAGCCTTAGTTGATATTGAAGACACTATTGAAGACCATGATGCATTGTTGAAGCCATCATGAAGTGACCTTGGAGAATTTTGTTTGGGTACCATCAAGAGTTGTAGAGACACCTTCATGAGAAGACAAAGTTGTCATTGATGAGCTGATTGTCTTGGAGATCATTTGAGGGCAGCGTTGAAGGTGAAAATATTGTCAGGGCTCCTTGCAGAAGATATTGGGAGTCGTGAAGAACTATTGAATCCATCTTGACGAATTGAAGTTGTGGGTTGGAGCCCTAGAGGATAATAGTCCTCAAGAAGACCAGGTTGGTGCCTATACCAGAAATAGGGTTTGAACCCTAGAGGTTGGAGCCTCATAAAGCCCAAGTTGGAGCTTGGCAACAGGTTGGAGCCTGGGAGATTGAAGATTGGTGTCTTCATCTAGGGTTGGAGCTCTACACTATATTGTACCTGATTTATTGTAAAGAAAAGGATTGGAGTCCTCGTTACTCCTGATTAATAAAAGTATTTATTCTTATTGTTCATTTTGTGTTCTAATTATAAGTGATCTAACTGGTAAAAATAACAATTGAAAAGAAATATTGATTCACCCCCCTCTCAGTATTTCCAATAAGCCTCCTTCCCCAGCAGTTCTCTCTACAACCTTGTTTGTGAGTAACTCCAAAATAATTGAGGAGAAGGTTACACCTAGACTAGGCATATAACTAAAATCAACCAAGATCCTGCATCACACCTAGTTTAGTTTTGCATTTCATCCGTCTAACTTTTTTCTTCTTGCAGCATTGTTATTATTGTGACTTGAAATATCTAATTGCAAGTTTCTTAATTCTCATTGAGCATTTTTAAGGCATTGGTCTATCATATTTAACTTCTATCAGCCTCATTGATCCTAACTGAATCCTTCTTAGAACGCATTGCTCATAAATATTTACACTTGCTCTAATCATAATCAAGTTACACTAATAATAATTGCCTTTCCCTTAGATCTCCTAGACTTGTTACTTCAACAAGTTTTCCTTCATCAATCATTCCTAGGGACTACCCCCCTTGACTTAGGTAGGACAGAGTCTAAACGGAGTGAGTAGGGATCAGAGTGGTAGTCCCTACTCTGAGCGTTGTGTCTTAGGTGTACTCTTTAGGCGACGACAACACCAAAGGTAGACCACTGGACTGCAGCAAAGCACGTGCTAAGATATGTGAAAGGAACACTTGACATTGCCATTTTGTACAGAAAAACAAAAGACCATCAGCTATGTGGGAATACAGATTCAGATTGGGCAGCTTCTGTTGATGATAGAAATTCACTACTGGATATGCTTTCAGCCTTGATATGTGTTAGTCACATTGATTATCAAGAAGCAACATGTGATATCCCTTTTGTCGACAAACGAAAAATATTAAGTAGCAATAAAAGCAGCATGTGAGGCAATTTAGATCAGGAGGATGCCTTTAGATATGCAAATGCAACAAACAAAGCCAACACCCTATTATGTGCCAATCAAAGGGTGATCAAACTGTTGAGGTGTTAAATTCTTTGAAATGGAAATTGAGTCAACTAGGGTCTAGTTGGTCAACTAGCTAGTCGAGTGGATCGACTAGGGATGAGGCTCAAAGGTCTATTCGAAGAGAACCGATTAGTTGGTTTAGTCAAGTCCATGGGTCAACAGTAAAATCAACAGCAAGAACTGCAGTCAAATTCAAGGGGCAGTTGAGTAGCCGATAGTCGATTGGAGTAGTCAAGAGAAATCGCAGTCTAGTGTGAGCATATTCGACCGAAACTAGTGGTTGACTAGTGGTTGAAGGGTAATCAACTACAATCAAACTATGTTAGAAATGGTTAGGAATTTTGAGATTCTTGGGATCTTGGCCAACATGACTCAACCATCTGTAACTGATTTGAGAGAAATGAATTAGGCTTTTCTATGCCTATTAATAGAGCATGATATGAGGATGATAAAGAATAATGACATTTGTTGTAATTTGGTTAATATTTGGTCGAGAATATAAGAGCAGTGAAGCTCAAAGATTGGCTAGTTTTCCCAGCTAAGGGTTTCCATTGTAAAATCTGTGTTGTGTGAATCTTTATGGTGTGCCATTGTCTATTTTATATTCTTTAAGTTCTCTCATGTGCATTTAAATATTTATGTTAATTGAGCTTCTAGAGTCTAGACTCTAGACAGGTTTATATGTGTGGTCGATTTTGTACTTGAACATAAGAGTGTTCAAAATTGGTGTAAACAGATCACTTGGTACCTCCATAATCTGGTATTATAACTGTAAATTTGATGCCTAACATCCAGCATAAATTTGCCAAGATTCCAATTTTGAAATTTTCCACAAGCATACCAAACATGTTGATGTACATTGCCACTTCATCAGATAGCTTGATAAGGATGGATCACTGCAGTACTATCCCACAAAGGACTAAACTACAGACATTTTCACCAAGCCTTTGGGTCCTGAAAAATATGTAAAATTTTGGGATAAACTTGGTTAGCTAATAGATTAACCACTAAGGGAGGGTGCTAAAGTAAATATTAGCTTATAATGGTCAATTATATATTAGACTTGGGCATTAATAAAGTCAATTTAACTTTAGGCTATTTTATGTTTTTATGTCTTATTTTACTTTATTGTGTTTCTCATCCTACCCCGCACTCATAAAGTGGATTGAGTCGACTTGCTTGTAATCCTATAGAAAAAAACTTTAATTTTCTCATTATGAAATACAATATGGAGAACTCTTTCAAGTTATCTTTGTTTTTTTATATGCTCAATATCCATAATAAATGTATATGATTATTGAATATCATTACCTCTTGGGGCTATCAGGAGATATTCTCCTATTTCTTATGAGTTGCAGAGAAACTCCTCAACGTTGTTGTAGCATCTTTATATTTTCTTATTTGGTAATTCTTGGGCTGTTATGGGTAACTTGGAATGCAAAAATTGTGGAAATTTAAAGGTTTCCCTGTAGCCCTCCCTTGATTCAACAGTTTTGCATAGAGTTTAATGCCCACAGCCCCACATGTTAGCTGATATGTAAAACTAAATGCAAATTTCAACGGAACATTACAGGACTACTCTACTTCTTTTCTACTTTTCAGCTGATAGAAAAGTAAATAGAAAAGCATTCACAAATTTCGACACACTTAGTTTTAGTCAAACTTGACCCTGGAAAAACCCACAAGGGGAAATCCAGTGATAAGGAGATTTTTATTAGCTTTCTAAGGAAAATGTTTACAGCTCACAAACACACTTAGGGTACTTATCTCTTGCTTGTGCTCAGTCTTCTGGAAAAGATGCCTCTGTCCTTGAAACTTTATCTCTGTCAGACCTCTGCAAAATGCTTATGTCTGAACTCTACCTTGAGATTCACATAATGACATACTGAAGAGCTAACTCTGATCCCTGAAACACGTGCCAAAAATGTAGCAGTACTTTCCCTCAAATATCGAGCCACTTCACAGACTTAACCTCCTAAATCTATGTGTCACAGGCAGCTCCATTCCAACCATGAGGTAGCTGCTTCAAAACGACTGATATCCTTGTGATTCGGCTTTAATCTTCTGCTCCAAACTTGAGCTATAATAACTGAAGTTTGAGGTCCAGAGACTCCTTAAACACGGGCCTGTACTCCTGAAATCTGACCCCGAGATTTGCGATGTCTGAGACTCCTAAAACACGGGCATGAAACCCTGAGATTGTCTCTCAGTTCCAGTCACTCGAAAACCGCGCTGATGGCAGTTCTAAACCTTGATCTGCGTGCCTGAGACATCCTTGAGAACTGTATTGTATCTCCTCTTCTCCAGCTGCTGAATCTTGCTCCTTCAGAAAATTTTCTGCTCTTCTCCTTGTTCTTCTTCTCCAAAATGCTCATGAAGAATAGAATGAGCTCTCAGCCTTTCTTTTTCCTCGCTTTTTAGCTTCATTAGATAGGAGAAGCCTAACCATTTTGATTAAGGGTTAAGAATAGATCTCAGCCTTCTAGATCAATGGTGACCACCTTTTTCATGTGGTCCCCCACATCAATGAACTCCCTACTCACTTTAAGTTGTTTTGTATCTTGTACTTTTTCCCCACATACAGTCAATGTTAAAATTATACAGTGACTTTAATATTAGAAAGTACATAGTACATAGTACCTCATAAAGTTACTTTATAACATGACTTTAATATAACACATAAAGGCACTTGCTAAAAAGGTGTTATAAAGTGTTTTCTTAGGCAAAAAGGCAAATGCACTAGGAAACACCTCCTCGGTACCTTTTTTCTTCAACATACACCAAATGTAAATAGCAAATATTTTAATAGTAAAAGCAATAAAGACAAAAAGAAACTTGCTGCCAAATAAACACCAAAATGTGAACTTTAACATATGTAGAATTCCAATTTTCTTTTGGAGTCACTTTGAATACATACCCCAAGGACAGTTGATGCCTGAACAGGAGTATCCCATGAAGGAGCAAGAAGGTTCTTATAATAAAAACCACCATGAGTCCATTCCTTGGCCTTTGGAACATAAAATACAAACCAGCCCTCAGACCTTGCCCAGTGTACAAGCATAGCAAGTGTAATACTTTTTCCACTGCTAACAGGACCGTCCAAGATAAAGTGTTTCCTAGGCTTCCCTGTTGCAAAATAGATTACCAACAAGATTTAACTCCATTTCTTCTCTATCTATAAGTCATTCAACATTCTGGCCAGGAAAGCAGAGAAAAGAAAGAAAGAGAAGTGAATGTTGAGCTTTATGCATGATAAGATGAAAGATCTAAAGCTATCCATTACTGTTCATTCTCAGGTAAGATCTCTTTCACAGTAACCATTAGATATACTGATACAAGCCAAAATCTAGCAAAGAATGCAAGAACAATAATTATTAAACAATCCTTCTGACATCCACAAAGGGATTACTTATTGACAGAGCAGTGTTACTTTCCCGGCAATTTGGTTCACCAGAAAATCTACATAGTACTTGCATAATATGCTTTCCAAATTAGCCCCAAGAGTTATTAGCTCGATTGGCAGATTCTCCTGGGTTAAGGTTCAAAGGTCTCGAGAACAAATCCCATTGAATCCCTTGGGGTTACCATCCAGTATTTTGGCTGGAAGTTACTACCGTCCTCTATCCAGAAACCCAGAGAAGCCAGGAGAAATCCGCGGTGGATGGATAAGGTACCAACATCTTCACTTGGAACACTTAATACACATGCAAGTTTCCAAGCATTCAAAGACAGAAGACATTGTGCATCAATAAATAATGCAGCAGATAAATCCATTGATGGTATGCTTCATTTACCCGACTGAAGCCTCTAAAATAACATTACAATCTCATCACAAATGAAATCATCCACCCACAAACTACACAATTATTTCTATTGCTTATGAACATTATTTATATTATATGATGCTTAGGAGAAACACAGATTCAGACAATGAAAAAACTGTTTCTACACTATAAAAGGTATTCTGAAAGAGATTCTTGGATGAAAAGTATGGTGGTATTTAGTCCCATTCACTACTTATTCTAGTCAATTGCTGGACATTAATAAAATTATCTTATATAAGTAGGAAACAAATAATGAATTATTGGTTGTAGTGTCCAATAGTGCATTCAACATCGAAGCAGCTGCTGGGTCCAATCAACTGCTTCTACAGTATAAAAGGTATTCTGAAAGAGATTCTTGGATGAAAAGTACGTTGGTATTTAGTCCCATTGACCTACTTATTCTAGTCAATTGTTGGACATTAATAAAATTATCTTATCTTATGTTATCTTATATAAGTAGGAAACAAATACTCAATTATTGGTTGTAGTGTCCAAGAGTGCATTCAACACTGAAGCAGCTGCTGGGTCCAATCAAATTAGGTTGCATTGAGTCATTCATACATTAAGAACTCTCACTTTTATGTAGTCCTCATGTCAAGGTTCAAATGCAGACACACAAGAATTAGAATTTAAATATTACTGCATTTCTAAAACGTATCAGCAGAAGCAATTTTCTCTATGACGTCTACAACAATTTGAAGTCGGCCAGGGGTACCTACAATATGAAATAGGCCACATGTAAGTACCCAGAAGCAAATCACAAACAAGCCTTCTAGTCAATTTAAAAATTCATAATCTGCTCCTAACATTCTAAGGATTGGAAAACAACAGAACTGTTTCTGAACCCTGTCATCCCAATATCCTTTGAGGCAAAAAAATAAAAATTGTAACTTTTATTTTCAGGCAGCCCAATGGAGCCAATAGTTTGTTACAATAACCAAAACACTGTAGAACCAAAGAACCTAAAACATACACTTTGACTTTCACTCCTTCACATTCAAATTGGGAGCCCTAAATGAACTCAAGAAAAAAAAATGTCATAATTAAAGATTACAAAGAAAATAGTGCAGGAGTTAGATGTCATGCACTTTCCCTACTGTTGAAAATACTGAGGGGGAGTGAATCAGTATTTCACTTCAATTAGTTAATTTTTTAATCTTCAGAGCATTAATTAACATTAGCATTAGATCAAAACATAAATCAATAACCCCATTCAACAATGCACTGTATCAAAGACAATAGACATGAGATTTTTAGGTGGAAACCCTTTCGGGAGAAAAACCACTGAACGCTTCTTAATATATGTCTTTAAAAAATTACATCAATAGGAAGCTCCAAATTCCAAGATTGATCAACTCCAACTGAAAGGATGTGCCAACACACAGGTTTACTAGCGCCAACTGGAAGGACACTCCAATGCCCTGGTTTACCAGCTCCAACTGGAAGGACACTCCAATGCCCTAGTTTTATCAACTCCGAAAGAAAGGATGCTCCGACACCTTGCACAGGATTCAACCTATCTTAGCACCACCCCGCCGCCATGAAGTGTTCTCAGGCTCCAACCTGAAGGACACTCCAATCTCCACCATGCACCACCCTACCACCCTTAATATAGATTATACTATACTCACTAATCTGATAATTTTTGTAGCATCAGAAAGTGCTCTAAGCCCTAAATTTTGTGGAGAGGCTTAGACACTGGTATTCCAAAGAACCGAGAAACCGTTTGTGAAAAGTCCACTTAGTTAATGTTTTATTAAAATAATAATTATTTTAATGGAGACCCTAAGTCTAAACTTAGGGAAATTAATAAAACAGAGTGAGAATGGTCTAGAAAGCGAAGATCAAGGCATGTTATAATCTTAGACGTTGATTAGAGATCTAATCTCGGTCGTTGATTTCTCAACGAAAAGACTATAAAGGAAGGCTTGAGGGTCATTTGGAAAGACACACATGGCGTGAATCTTGAGATTGAATTCTTCTGACGGAGTAGTACTCGGATGAAAATCAGATCTAAGTGATTCAGCGCAGTGAGGGGCAGAGTTGCTTCCAGAGAGAAAGATTTTCTTAGCCGGAGAATTATCAGCAGAGAGAGGCAGGAAGACGTCCAGCGGAGCCAGCGTAGAGCCAGTCAGGGCTACACAAAGGCTGCGCAGAGGTTCAGAGGATTTTCAAGATTCAGCTGTCGGATCAAATCCAGAAGCCGAAAGCCGGGGTGTGAGACCGGGAGGCCTAGATCTGTGCTTCCGAGAGTCCGATCGATCTGTTGCTGGGGTGATGTAGTGCCTAGAGGAGGTGACGCAGCGCCTACGTAGTCACTACACAAAGTCTGCGCAGAGACCTCTAGAGGCAGCTTTTCGAGTGACTGGATCAGCCGGATTTTCCAATGATTGTGTGAGGTAAAACTCCCAATTTCTTTCTGCCAGTATTTCTCTCTATAACTGAATAACCCTTGAGGTATTCAGAGATGTATTCAAGATTTGCTACTGCTTAATAATACAAACCCTCAGATCTATTGCACCGGTTTTCCTGCATTGGATTTTTTCCGGGGACTTAGTCCAAGAATAATGTCCTAAGTGTGATTGATTTCTTGCTCAGTTTCCTTGTTTCGGAATCATATTTCATTCAGTGTACGCAGCTTCAGTAGTTACTTAAATAATTCAGATCTAAATTAATTCTGTAAAAGTAATTTACATAATAGGAGAAGTACACTCAGTTGTTGCAGTAAGATTCCTAAGATTGTTAGATCTAGGAATTTTCACATGCTCCAACCACAATTGTCAATAATATTGTTGCACTGTCAATCTAACACTGTACAGTTACCTTGCAATCTCAAACCCTAACTGCTCAGATCATCCACTGCACTACACTTCATAGCCACTACTCAATAACAAAGTTTGCTTAGCACATCAAGTTGTTAAACCCTAGTAGCAATATGCATACATCACAAACTCTGTCCAATATGCCTTATACATGCAAACCCTAGCCAGCTCTAATCAACAATATATCTAAATGATAAGCCCAAGCAGCATTATGCATCCATTAGCAATAGCAGCAATATATACTTTCTCTAGTCACCCAACAACTCAGTAACACATGCTTATTCCCAAACCCTATCCCAACAAAAAGACTTCCAAATACATCACAACTGGAACCCAAGCATAATACTATGTAAATGCCCCAGCATTTCACTATTGAAACTCTAATTGAACAATCCAACTCTCTGCTCAACAACCAGATCTACTACAGCTTATGTATCTTTCATGGCAAATGCTAGCATGAAGTTACTATACCAAAATGCAATAAGACAATGAACTTAGATCACTGGCTTCTCCCAACATATGTCAGCAACAGTTATACAATTACTTTTGGCGTACAGGCCCTAACATAACAACAATACTTAAACAACTCAAAGGATGTAACTGCTTCTGCTCAACATGTAAACCCTATCTCTTAATCAGCTCATCAACTTATACACAGTACATTAATAGTGCCAGACCCTAGCCTCAATAACTCAGTAGCAACATGTTATTACCTGCATTTTGTCAAAGCATCAAGAGCCCTGCAACAAAATCAATTTTGATTTCAGAGTACCTGACATCTTCATTCTCGATACGTTTAGTCATGACTCATAATACATACTGTCTGTTGAGATTCAACAAGATGATGAAGCTTTGTGAAAATCGGTCACCTACACTAAGTGGGCCCGCAGGCTATTTTTAGGTGTAAGTCTATTTTTAGACTATGTCTATTTTTAGACATGGTGATCATATTTCAGAAGTTGCAGGATGTTATTTGTGGATGGTTGGTCAAGTTGGAAAAATAGATGAAATTCTATTTTTAGAAGATTGGGCGAAGTCTATTTATAGATCATCGATCTAAAAATAGATGTGTCGATTATTATTAGCCCTTAATAAAAATCAGACTCTAAATATCAACTTATTCTCTTGGAGCACTTTATTTCAGTATACAGATTTGGCAAATCAGTGGGCTGAAGGAATTATGCAATTCCTAGAGTTTATTGGTGGCTCATGCATGGAGGACTCAGTTAGAACTGAAGTGGCAAAGCTATGACAGAGTTGGAAGAGTAGTTACCGGAGTTGTTATTCAGTTTAACTCAATTAAGTGAGTTAAACTCAGCTGAGCTAGTTGTATCTAGTCTAACTGAAAGATACACCAGTGAGAGTTAAGTGAATTAATTCACAACTATTAACTCACTAACAACTAAACAGAAACAACAGTTAACTACAGTGCATGTCAGTTCCAGTGGAGACCTAGTGGAGAGGTAGGTGAAAGGGTAAGATGGACTATCTGTTGTGACTATAGTGATGCATTGATTGCATCACACACACATTGGAGTTGCCAATGAGGATTGCACAGTCAAGGCAAGGTAGATTTGAATTCATTCAGGGGTCTTCTTAAGCAGGGATTGCGCAGTGGAGGCAGGCTATCAGGTGGCAAGAAATCAGTTCATGGATTTGCAGATTTCTTCATGTTAGTGTGTGACGATTGTATTGTACTGAGAGCTTGATGTACTAAGCTTTGTATGAGATTGTTACATGAACTCCATGATACATAATATATGATAGTTGGGGTTTTTAGCTTCAGGCTTTCCCGTTAAACAACTGTGTTATGTGCGATTATTTTTATTGCTTCATGTGTTTGCAATTGAGTTTTTAAATTTCCGCAAAAGATTAACAGTGGAAGGATTCTGTATTTAGCAAGAAGATAAATATTGTTAGATCAGGAGAATCTGGATATATACATGCATATGTTATATAATTTCTACGTTGTCATATGCACTCAATGCATAACCTCTGTCTCTGCCAATACTCCATCAATCCGCACCCCAATCATCCTATGCAACAGATCTAACGCACCATTTCATTGATCTCATTGCACTGGCTTCTCAGGACCACTTCATGTGCAGGGGCACTTACGTGCTACAATACTTGCACAGGCTCTTCGATGAACTATCCAATGATGTGCCTGAAAATGTCTGCCACTGATATGACTTTTGTTAGTTGTGCCTCATATTCCAATGCATTGATGTTGTTGTATGATGGTCTTCCACACCATTAATACAGAGTATCCATTGTTGTAGATGAAGCCCCTTTTTATCTTTCAATGACTGATAAGTCGGCCTTTTATACTCTCAATGAGGTTTGAAAGCATCCAACACAAAGAGTAACCCAATGAAACCATTATTCATCAAACTGAAGCTGCCTCAAAAGATGAGATGAAAAATAATCCAGAGTCTCCAAAAATAATTCATGCCAGTTATCAGGCCTCGGACTAGGGCTTAATGTTTACCTCGGGGTACTCGAAATTAATGCCAAAAATACCTTAGAGATGTCAACAAAGGTCACAAAGTTTACCTCAAACTTGAGCAGATATGTCTCTGAAATTACACCAAATTGTGCTTCAGAACATAATAGAATTTGCCTTGGAAACTTTTAGATTAGGTCTTTGTGTTGTTTTTTCACGATCCTGGTGTTTAGAATAGAATCTTAAATCACTTAAGCTACCAAACCAAGAATCTTAACGAAGCTACTTTTCACAGCGGAATATAAACAGCAGCAAATCTACTAGTGCACGAAATATAGACAACATTTTACAAATTTTCAACCCAACTTAGTTATATTAATCAACATGAATAATACAACAGTCTAGGGCTTCCATACCAAGGATAATGGCCCTCATACATCCACTAGTACAAGATATACAACAACTAGGGTTTGGTGTCTGTCGTGATGACCACCAATCTACCCTAATGAAGATACTCTGACCATCTGGGTTGTGGCGCACTCTCAGCTCCTCTCGGTCGTACCCTAAACACACCTGCCTAGTCTTTCAGCTCTTGATCTGCAGCGCCTACCTCTATCAATGCTCCAAGTCCATCTGGCCACTGAATCTCGGCTCAACAATCTTCTCTCTCATTGATCATTCGTCGATCAACGCATCAACACATCGAGACTCATGTCGAGTTGTTCACAACTCCGTTTGTGAACAACTCACAACTACCCACTATTGCTCCTCAGCTACTCAAGGACTTCTTCCCACTGTAGTCTTCCTGAGTTGCTCCAATGAAGACTAACATAGGGCAGGAGGGTTGCCACCTATAACCATCAAATGTCGCTTCTCCAATGGTGAACACGGGTTGCAGCAAACTGCTCCTCTAGCTGATCAGACCTATGAGCTCCAACAAACTACCTCTCCTAGGCTTACACTTGGTCCACTCTCGCGCTACCCTCCACTAGACCACTAGTGTCCAATACTTGTTGTAGCATCTGCACACTGGTTAAGGCATCCAACCACTAGGATCACCCTTCCTCTTGGCTGCCAACAGACTTCACAAATTGTCCTCTCCTAGGACACCATCCACCTAGCATCCAACCATCAACAAGGGTCCATCTGCAATTAACTGTTGTTGTCTTCTTGTCAATGATTTTTGTGCATGCAAAAGACTGGTTAGGGCACACAACAACCCTAAACCACTGCTCCAAAACCACTTCGTTTCCATGCCCAATCTTCCTCTTACCTTGTTGTCCCTTCCTTAACCTTCAAGTCACTTTGGGCATCTTCACAAGGCTCTCAAACAACTCAGGCTACTACAAAAAACTAGGGCTACCTCCAGGCACAATCCAGGCACAAGAAAACACTTTTGTTTGAAATCTTTTGACCCTTGTACTCCTGCGCTAATCCTTCTATAGGTTGCGGCCTAAAGAGAGCCTCCTCCACAAGGCCTCACGGTCCTCAAACTTCATCCAAACTGTTGTTGTTTGCTACAGCACCTTGCGGCCACCTGTAACAGAGGTTCCCACACACAAACAAGCACAGAAAATACTTCAAAACATACCTTTGAACAGCGGCTAGGATCCGCACTTGAGTCTGCTTCAAAACAAGCCTAAAAATTTCCTCAAACCCTCCTGATGGATGCCTTAGACCTGCAGCCCTGCTCCTCAGAAATCTGCACTCCTAAACAGACTCAAACTTGTGCTCCTTGCCTCAGACTCGTTGTCCCAAATCAGAGTTATTCCATTGATGATTTGATGCTCCTTGGATGTGAAATGACCTCACACAAGCCCTTTATTTATATCTTCTTCTAGCGCAATGTCTAGCCCAACAAAGGTTCACCTCATGTCAAGGCCGATTTGACTTCTCTAGACCATTTTCCCACACTTAACTTCAAAAATTCAAATATTCACTTCTACAACTCGAATTCGAGTGATTTTCGTTGCGTCCAGTTACTCTCAGAGTCCTCTATCAACTCAAATCATCACATGTAGAAATCTCCTCATGGTTTTGGCCCCAACACCCCTGGGTACAAAACCCCAAGCTTGGGTTCCAAGCCCACAAGCCATACTTGCGTGCCAACTCCTCCACAACCCTCTAGCCTAGGGTTTGGAGTACCTCCCAAGCTACAAATCTGAACACTCCCTCTTAGTGAGGGAGGTACTTCCAACACTAGGAAGTCTCCATCAACATCATCATCAATGACACTATCCCATCTGGCGCCCATCACTGCAACAATCTTTGTAGAATGAACCCTGCAATCTCGGTAGTGCCTCTGCTCCATCACATCTGAACCTGAAGATCCCAAAACTCCATAAGGATGCTCCCTCTAAGGCTAGACTCCCTCTGAGCCTACACGATCTCCATTGGCTCATTCCTACAAGCGCTCATCGTCTTGGATCAAATACCAATCGTGCAAATCCCTCCAATCTCGAATATGCAACATCACAATCTGATGAAGACTGTAGTCTGCCAATATCCAATCCATCACATGAAGCAATCTCGATCAAACCAATCGTGTCTATGTCAAAGAAATCCTTGAGTTGTCCCAACGATCCATGGCAAATCAACGAAAGTCCATGATTAGCAATCTACCCTACAACAAACTGTTGTTCACCAAGCTCTCCACCAATCCACCAGAATTCCCATCTAATCTCGTTGCCAAGCCAGTCAAAACCACATCTCCATGTCTTCAATTGAACCCTCTACTCCATGATCTAGACACCCTTCAAAGTATCTCAGACACGCTCTGATACCATGTTTTTTCACGATCCTAGTGTCTAGGATAGAATCTTAAATCACTGACGCTACCAAACCAAGAATAACAACGAAGCTACTTTGCACATCGAAATATAAACAAAATATAGACAAATTTTTACAAATTTTCAACCCAACTTCGTTATATTAATCAACTTAAATAATACAACAATATAGGGCTCCCGTACCAGGGATAATGGTTCTCATACATCCACTAGTACAAGATATAAAAGTAGGGTGTGGTGTCTGTCGTGATGACCACCAATCTACCCTGATCAAGATACTCTGACCATTTGGTCGTGGCGTGCTCTATCAGCTCCTATCGGTCGTACCTTGAACACACATGCCTGGTCCTTCGGCTTCCGGTTTGCAGCACCTACCTCTATCAATGCTCCAAGTCCATCTGGCCACTGAATCTCGACTCAACAATCTGCTCTCTCGTAGATCATTTGTCCATCAACACATCGAGACTCATGTTGAGTTGTTCACAACTCCGTTTGTGAACAACTCACAACTACCATTGTTGCTCCTCAGGGACTTCTTCCAGCTATAGTCTTCTTCCACTGCTCCAATGAAGACTAACATAGGGCAAGAGGGCTGCCACCTATCACCATCAAATGTCACTTTTCCAATGATGAACACAGGTTGCAGCAAACTGCTCCTCTGGCCGATCAAACCTATGTACTC
This sequence comes from Pinus albicaulis, assembly GCA_034641835.2. Classification (NCBI taxonomy): domain Eukaryota; kingdom Viridiplantae; phylum Streptophyta; class Pinopsida; order Pinales; family Pinaceae; genus Pinus; species Pinus albicaulis. The sequence goes on along the minus strand of CM076573.1, from coordinate 68,251,581 downwards.
CAACAAAGTTCCTCTCCTAGGCTTACACTTGGTCCACTCTCACGCTGCCCTCCACCAGACCACGAATGTCCAATACTTGTTGTAGCATCTACACACTAGTTAGGACATCCAACCAGTAGGATCACCCTTCCTCTTGGTTGCCAATAGACTTCAAAAATTGTCCTCTCCTAGGACAACATCCACCTAGCATCCAACCATCAACAAGGCTCCATCTACAACTCATTATTCTTAGTTTTTGTAGCATCGGAGGTGTTCTAGTCTCAGAACTTTGTGGAGAGGCTAAAACACATGAGTTCTCCATAACCCAGAAATCGTTTCTAGAAATTCCACCTAGAAGTGTCTCAATTAGATTATTAGCCTATTTTTTTTATATTTCCTAAGTCTAAACTAAGGAAATCTGGTAAATTAATCAAAATTAATTGAGATAAGGTGTGAATTATCTGGAAACTCACACAGATCGACTCTGATATGATCTTGGCCCTTGATTAAGTTTTAATCTTGGTCGTTAGAGGTCCAACAGAAGATTATAAGAAATCAATGGGTAGATGGAGAACACACTTGAAAAGTTTGATTTCCTTGGAGAGTTCGATTTTCCAGAGAGCCAGCAGTGTTGGAAGAGTTCAAGCTTCAGTAGGGAAGTAGAGACAGAGAAGGGCAGAGACAGTGAGGTCGGTGGAAGTTCTCCAAATCCAATGAAGTGCATTGCAAAGAAAGGCCGAAATTTCTCCAGGAAGTTGCGCAAAGGCAGCACATGAGCTTCATTGGGCAATTCAATTTGCTAAGGAAGGAAGACGTTTTCAATTCCATAAGCCAAGCAGAGGTTCCAGAGTGCCGGAGAAGCGTTTTACCAGTCAGCAGCAGGCAAGATGGCTTGATTAGCAGACGATTCAGGCAACATGTGTGGCAGGCAACTTCAAGTTGGTGCAGTGCCTGCGCAGGCCCAGTTGGATGGCTTGCTCTTCAATGGCAGTCAAGTGTCGGGATTGCTCGGAGTGAGGGTAATTTCCCTCTAGATATTTTTGCTAGGATTTTCTCTACAGGATAGCCAGCATTTGGCATCCACATTGTACTCGGAATTTCTTACCGCTACATAATAATTAAAACCCTCAATTGTTGCACCGATTTTCCTGCATTGGGTTTTTCCGAGGACATTTGTCCAAAAACAACTGTGTTAATTTTATGTGTTAGAATTTTCTTAGTTTCCAGCGCTATTTTCTTCCGCAATTAATTTGTGAAGGTTGTAGTGTGATTAATTTGGTATTTGTCATAGCAAATAAATTGTTAAATTAATTAACAATTAGAAGAAATAATTCCAGTTGCTGCAATAGGATTTCAATATTGAAATTTTCATAATTGTTGTTGTCCTCTTGTCCTTCATTTTTGTGCATGCCCAATCTTCCTCCTAACTTGTTGTCCCTTTCTTGACCTTCAAGTCACTTTGGGCATCTCTACAAGGCTCTCAAAGAACTCAGCCTGCTACAGCAAACTAGGGTTACCTCCAGGCACAAGAAAACACTATTGTTTGAAGTCTTTTGACCCCTGTACTCCTGCGTCGATCCTTCTAGACGTTGCAGCCAGAGAGAGCCTCCTCCACAAGGCCTCACGACCCTCAAACCTCATCCAAACTGTTGTTGTTTTCTACAGCACCCTGCAGCCACCTCTAACAAAGTTTCCCACACACAAACAAGCAAAGAAAATACTCCAAAACATACCTTGGTACATCGGCTAGGATCTGCACTTGAGTCTACTTCAAAACAAGCCTAAACACGTCCTCAAACCCTCTTGATGGATACCTTCGACCTGCGGCCCTGCTCCTCAGAAATTCGCACTCCTAAACAGACTCAAACTTGTGCACCTTGCCACTTCTCCTTGCCTCAGACAGTTGTCCCAAATCAGAGCTATTCCATTGATGATTTGATGCTCCTTGGATGTGAAATGAACTCATCACAAGCCCTCTATTTATATCCTCTTCTAGGGCAATGTCCAGCCCAACAAAGGGTCACCTCATGTCAAGGCCGACTTGACTTCTCTAGACCATATGCCCACACTTAACTTCAAAAATTCATATCTTCACTTCTACAACTCGGATTCGAGTGATTTGCGTTGTGTCCAGCTACTCTCAAAGTCCTCTATCAACTCAAATCATAACATGTAGAAATCTCCTCATGGTTTTGGCCCCAACACACCTGGGTACAAAACTCCAAGCTTGGGTTCCAAGCCCACAAGCCACACTTGTGTACCAACTCCTCCCCAACCCTCTAGCCTAGGGTTTGGAAAACCTCCCAAGCTACAAATCTCAACACTCTGAACAAGGTCAATGCAGTCTCCTTGATTTGCACGGACTAGCCCTCAAAAAGTCAACAGAAATTTCTTCAGAAGAGAGGACAAAATATCACACAGATTAGTCCTCAAGCAGCATAGGTTTTCACTGAATATGGTCCACAAAATTACTTAGCAAATCTTAGCAAAAGTTGTCCAAAAGATTGCAAAGAAAGTTGCCACCAATGAGCCCAACAGCCACAAAAAAAATCTCAATTAGAGTCTCAGAAAAGTATGTGGTCAGCCTCAATAGAAACTTTTATCCGTGTCACAGAGATCTGTACATTTGGCTGCAAAAACACAGTGAAAAGCCTCAAAATCCAAGAATTTTCTCCATAAGAGGATACCTTTTGAATGCCCTTAGCAGTGACCACAATAAGTTCAAAAGGATGCCATCTTTTAATCATGCAAGAGTCTCCAAAAGAGGGTCGAGAAGACTGCCCAGAATTTGCTTCATTGTTACCACAAGGATCTCAGATTAGCCCTCAACCAAAGCCACAAAATGCCTCTGAAATTGTTACAGACGTCTGCCAGAAAGGGGTCGAGTAGGCCTCACGAGAATCCAAGCTAATAACCAAGGATTCCAGCAAAAAGATCCTTAAGCAAAAAAATAAAATCAAGTCCAAAACCTTCTACAAGACTTTGACCTTCTGCTTCAGATGTGCTTGACTAATCAAGGCCACAGAGAGCAATCACAAATGTTAGAGTTAAATTGTTTGCCTTTGGAGAAAGCGAGCCTCTTTTTATAGGGATGGAGGAGGAGCTTCTAAAAGGAGGCGACCTGTTCAAAAGGAGGGAAGCCGACTTGGATATTCAAATTTGAAATCTGAAAATGAAATTTTTGGAGACAAAAACCCCAACAGTCATTAGGACCAACTTATCCTTCAAATATTAGTTAATGTGCCCTTTATAATAATAAACTCCTCTTTTGCAACCAAGGTTGACCTCGAAAAAAAATATTTGATTAATTCCTTCAATAAAAATTCTTCTTGGCCCCATGAATTGAATAAATATTTAGCAAATTGTTGAGCTGCCACATCATCTCATTTTGGGGACTTTGACCATATGTTCGGGGCATAAACTTTGACGAAGCGTATCTCCTCAATCGTGAGGAGATATTTGGCATGCCATCTGCCGTTGGAATCGGCACGTCGAGGACTATCCAATGATGATGGTCCGGTAAGCAAAAATATTGATCATCTCATCCAAAAAATTTATCAAATGTGGGGTATCATGACCACATCGCAGGGACTTGCTTCCTTCTAGGGCTTTTTGTCAATTGGGGCTTCCAATCAATGCTTCCTTAGACGAATATTAAAAGCATTCAACGTTGACGTTGGGATCAATGACAACACCATTCAACACCTACTTGCATTAGTACGTAGGAGGAAGGTTAATTTGATGTAATGATGGCTTGGCATGTACTTTTTGAAGGGAAGACAATTCCATCCCTTTCAATAATAAGTATCAAGGTAAGGTTGTCAATTGGGTGTAGCTTGAGTAGCTAAAAGGAAAGCTATTATCCTCTCCCACTCAGGTTCAAATCCCGCTTTGTGGCATTCCTGCTCTCTTCATAAGCCCATTGTTAATTGTTCATCTGACCTTGAGAGCTAAAGAATCAGGTTTACCCTGAGTACCATCCTTAGAATGAGGGAAAGTACCCAATGGGTTTCATGGGGAAATGCATTACACACATCAAAAAGACAGTCTATTCTATTTGTTCATCTTATATGTGGGGAAAGATCATAATTGAATGTCTTTATATCATTCTACAAAACTACAGGCATGTATATTGCCCTTCGGATGAGAAACTTCCTAAAAATAGCAATAGTTTATTTTCAGAAGTCTTCTATTTATTCTCCCACTAGCATTCACCAAAAGGTATTATTTCACATTGGATATAGGAGGCCTATGGAATAGTATTGCTTCAATTTATGAAACACACACACACACACACACACACATATTAGGAATCAATTGCAGCATACAAGTTTTATTTTCTGGCCAGAAGACATTATGCGTTTGTCAACAAACTTTACTAATAGAATTGTTATGAGTATGCGAGGTTGTTAGAGTGGACTCATGGAATGATCAACATCAAGAAATCGATGTTCATGTTGGATATACAAGACCCATATCCATATATATATAATAGATATATATATATATATATATATATATATATATATATATAAGGAATCAATCACAGCATACAAGTTTTATTTTCTGGCCAGAAGACATTATCTGTTTGTCAACAAACTTTACTAATAGAATTGTCATGAGTATGTGAGGTTGTTAGAGTGGACTCATGGAATGATCAACATCAAGAAATCCTATGTTCATGTTGGATATACAAGACCTCTGGAATAATGTTTCTTAAATTTATGTCTAATTATAAAACGTATATTATATGAATTGGCAACAAATGTCTTACTATCTGGCCTGAAGGCATGATGTATTTGTCAACAAACTTTACTTCAGTATATGAGATCATAATAGTGGAGTTGAGCTCGAATATTCTAGTAGCAATTTATTCCCAGTAAATCCTCTACGTATTTTTACTTTTAAGAAAAGTGTATCCCATGCTACCCAGATTTTGCTAGACTGAGTCCCTACACAAGCACAAATTGTCCACATGTTGTAATCCTTGTTGCCTTAAAATCTAGCAGGGCTTGTGAAAGGCCTCACAAGATGATAGCCAGATTAAGATACAACAATGAGGTGGATGCCATTGTCACCTCAACACTCCACCACCTGCTCTTTAGTGGAATTTCACCACACAGGAGGCTTCCCAGTATAGGTAACCTAAAAGGTATTCTAGGTCAAAGGTTCAAAAGTAACACTTCAATACACTTAGATAAGGTAATTTATGAAACACACACACACACACATATATATAAGGAATCAATCGCAGCATACAAGTTTTATTTTCTGGCCAGAAGACATTATGTGTTTGTCAACAAACTTTACTAATAGAATTGTCATGAGTATGTGAGGTTGTTAGAGTGGACTTATGGAATGATCAACATCAAGAAATCCTACGTTCATGTTGGATATACAAGACCTATGGAATAATGTTTCTTAAATTTATGCCTAATTATAAAACGTATATTATATGAATTGGCAACAAATGTCTTACTATCTGGCCTGAAGGCATGATGTATTTGTCAACAAACTTTACTTCAATATATGAGATCATAATAGTGGAGTTGAGCTCAAATATTCTTAGTAGCAATTTATTCCCAGTAAATCCTCTACATATTTTTATTTTTAAGAAAAGTGTCTTCCATGCTACCCAGATTTTGTTAGACTAAGTCCCTACACAAGTGTTGTAATGCTTGTTGCCTTAAAATCTAGCAGGGCTTGTGAAAGGGCTCACAAGATGATAGCCAGATTAAGATACAACAACGAGGTGGATGCCATTGTCACCTCAACACTCCACCTCCTGCTCTTTAGTGGAATTTGTGAAAAAGATTCACAAGCAAGTATCAAGGTTAAGAAAATAAGATATAATAAGTTGCCACTTTACATTTTCTAACATGGTCTCAGAGTGAAGGTGAGCAAGGAAGGCAGCCAGATTGACACTGGAAAGAATTGTTAATCAAGGGATAGGAAGCTCTCAAGGCTTAAAAGAAGAAGATTGTCTCTTGAAGGGATTTAGTTAAAGGCTCGTTGGTAGAAGACCCTTCTAATCTAGGGGTTCTACATTGAAGAAGATCAAAAACTACATCCATCTCGCAAGGAGGGTAATAATCTCGCAAATAAAAAGAAGTCTATTTGCAAGGCATCAATCTTGGAAGTTGTTAGTGGAGGAATCATAGGGAACATATTTCAAGGGCGTCATCAAGAACTTTGTAAAAGATCTTGAAGACATCAAGAAGGTTGGAGATACTATTCAAGTAAGTATCACATTATCTCATAATGGTTGAATCTTCAAGTCATGTAAGTTCCTTCTGCAAGGAGAGCAATAAGCTCATAGGGGCAATAAACTCTCTAGCATGAAAAAAGAGGATTGACTTGATACTCACAAAGCAAGATGTAATGGGAAAGGACACAAGAACTAGTGAAGTACAAGAAAGGGGATGTAAGGGAACAAAGGATCATAGTGGAATCAATCAAGGATTCTCTTGTTCCATTTGTGGCAAACTTGAAGACTTCCAAGGCCATGTATGACAAGCTAGTGAATTTGTACTCTGTATGTACAACACGTCAAAAGATGTTGTTGAGAAATCTATGGCAGCCAGAGTAGATATGATTTCTCTGCCTTTGATAATTGCTTGTGATGTTCTTTAACTTTAACTTGATGTACTTATAATTAACTTCTTCTCTTGATTATTATGATGTTCTTATCATCAAACAACTACCAAAACATGAAGATCAATAGAACAAGAGGACAAAAGATATAGGCTGCTATCCAAGTACAAAACCTCTCCTAAAGAGGAACCCACAAGAATTCTTCTCTTATAGAATCTTCAAATGACGAATTCCAAAACACTTAGACCCAAGACCAAGTCAACCTTCCCTTTTGATGAGCTTCTCTTTCACAAAGTCAACCAAAGTCAAACTTCTCCAAAACTGTTGCAACTTCTCTTTTGATCACAAGTTTGGACTTGCAACTTTTCGACTACAACTTTTGGCCTTATTGCAGAAACCCTAGCTCGCACGTATGGATGAAATATGGTGAATTAAGTCTCCTTTTTCCTTCGCTTAGAGAGCTTCTTCTGCTCGGTAACTTGGCTTTCAAACTTGACTCTTTGAACCCAAAATTGAACCTTTTATGATGACTGAAATTTCGGTCTTGCTGCAACAAAGTGATGCCCTAGTTCCTTGCACATGTGAGAAAGAATGATAGAGAAATTTCTGATTTCGTCTTCTCTTGTTGTCTCCTTGTTTCTCCTTGTCCGTCGCTCCTTTTCTTGCCTTTCTTCTTAAGATCGAACTTGCTTGGATGTCTTCTTCAAATGAGTTGAATTGTCTTCTTGTATATAGGCTTTTAGGGAACCTGTTAAAATTGGACAACTAGGTCCAAACTCCATGTTGTGATGCTCAGATTAAGATACTGATATTTTGTTGGATTCCTCTTTCGGAGAGGTGTAAGATCCATATAAAATTTATCTTAATCCGATGAGCAGAACATTTATTTTGAATTTATTATTTATAATAAATTATATGTGCAAGTCGGCCTTAAGGTTTTACACCCCCAGCAGATGTGTCACACACCTCAATGATGTATATAAATACAGTCAAAGTTGGAGAGCATTTCACACTCACTCATCACACATCTTCTTCTCTTCTCTGATTTAGTACGAGCTCCTTGGAGGACGATTTCAGCTCACACGTGGGAAGAAGGACGAGTTTGTACAGCCAAGAAGAAGGACGAAATTCCTGCAGCTAGGGTTCCCAAGGAAGTTTGACCAGCGTTGACTTTGGTCAACGCATGGTCCAAAAGGGCTGAAATTCATTGGAGACTTCGATTTTAGGAGGCCTTACATATTGGCACAAGAACCGAGGTCAAAAGGTTGACCGAAGTTGGAGCTGCGTTGACTTTTATGTTGCTGCCATGTGTTGACTTTTCTAGACAGCGTTGACTTTTCTAGAGTTGACTTGTGTTGACTTGGTGACTGATTTGAGGATTGTTGTGACACATTCTGGGTTGGCTGATCAAGGAGACTTTGTTGGTTGAAGCATCCTGTTGACCGTCGTAACGCACCATCACATTTTTCTGTTTCTGGTTTGTCTTCTATAGATCCACTGGTATGTTCTATCAGCGTTTTACTTAACTGTTTGGGTGATTGTTGTAATAAAAGTAAAGTTGCATCAAGCATAGAACATCTACAAAAATTTACATGGTTTCAGAGCTGAGGTGAAGACAAGCCCTACCTTTAGCAATCACCATCTAAGAAAAATGGGTTCCACAAGTTATGGCTTCAAGGAGAATGACAAGCTGACTGGAAGGGATGACTTCCATGCCTGGAAGATGATATTAGATCTCAAATTGGAAGACCATGATCTCATGGACCATGTACTGGGTAAGATACAAGAACCTCCATCCAATGCTTCTGCTGTTGCTAAAACCAAGTAGGAGATCAAAGCAAAGCTGATGATCAGGGAATCTATTCATAAAAGCCTAGTGGCCTAGATCTCTGAGTTGGGTACATCCAAAGAGATGTATGATAAATTGATCCTTATGTTCAAGGTAAACAATGTAAACCAAGTGCTATTCTTCAAGAATCAATTGAAGAATCTGAAGAAAGGCAGGGATGAGTCTGTCCAAACATACTTTCTGAAATTGACCGAGATTAGGAACAATCTGCTGGCTATTGGGGAGACAATAGTCGATCGTGAAATGGTACTCGCCGCACTTGGAGGACTCCCATATGAATGGCAAGTATTCAACACTACCATTCTCAATAATAGTACAATCCCTAACTTTGACGAGCTTCTATCTAGATGCATGCAAGAAGAGACAAGAATGAAGGAATACGAAACTGACAGAAATGCTGCCTATGCTACTCATTCTAGAAAGAAGAACTCTGGTGGTCCTAAGAACAAAGGAAGAACAAGGGCCCAAGGAAAGAAGGGCAAGTGTTTCTCTTGTCATAGGCCTGGTCACTATGCCAGAGAATGTCCTTTCAAGAAGGATTCTCCCGATAGTGATGACAACAACAACAACCAAAGTAATGGAAATCAAAGAAACAACAGGTCCAAAGGAAAGAGGAAGGCTCCCTCTGATGGAAACAATCAACCTTACAAAAGGCCTAGAAACTCCAGGTATGAGGAGTCTAATGCTGTTGATAACAGAGATGAATACATTCTTGTATCTGCCCTCTCTGCTGCATCCCCGCCCGACACTATGGATGTCTGGCTGATAGATAGTGGTGCCTCAAGACACATCACTGGGTTCAAGGAAGCACTCTCTGACATGGTTGAGAAGGATACCAATCTGGAAATTATCCTTGGAGATAATGCCACATATCCCGTGAGAGGGACAGGGACTGTGACCCTCCACTTGTCTCAAGGACAAGTCCTACATCTGCAGGATGTACTCTATGTACCAAAATTGAAGAAGAACCTTGTGTCTATATTAGCAATTGAAGACAAAGGCTTCAATGTGGCATTCATTGAAGGAAAGGTACGCATGTGGAAGAAGAATCTCAAGGAAGCTATCGTGATTGGTTTTAGAGTTGGAACACTCTACCAGGTTGAAGGAAGTCCACTAGGAGCAATGACATGAGATGATATCCGACAGACCGATAATGGCACTTAATATGAGACGAACGAGAACTTTTACAGAGGCGCTAGCATCAAGAGGGAGACCACAATGTTTGTGGGCTACAACGAAACTTCTAAGGCCTATAGAGTCTATGTACCTGGTCAAAGGGAAGTAGAGATATGCCATGATGTCACTTTTGACGAAGATACTTCCCTGAAGAAAGTAGTAGATCTTCCAAGATCTGAGGAAAATCATGAAGCAAGGCCTGGAAATCAAGAAGCCGTGTAGATACCAAGGGTACCCAACTGCCATGAGTACTTTTGTACAATCTGAACCTGGATCTTTTGAGGAAGCCTTAAAGCATCAAGTTTGGAAGGATGCTATGCACGAAGGATATGAGTCCATAATGAAGAATGATGTCTGAGATGTGGTTCCAAGACCGAAGGACAAATCAGTTGTCACCGCGAAATGGCTCTACAAGATCAAACATGGATCTGATGGAAGTGCTGAAAATTTCAAGGCAAGATTTGTTGCCCGTGGCTTCTCTCAAAAGGAAGGAGTAGATTATGATGACATATTTGCACCTGTGGCACGATATACCACCATTCGATCAAACATAGCCCTTGCTGCTACGCAAGGATGGAGTCTTCATCAGATGGATGTCAAGACCGCTTTTCTGCATGGAGCAATAAAAGAAGAGGTGTATGTAGAACAACCTCTGGGGTTTGAAGTTCAGGATCGGGACACTCATGTCTGCAGGTTGAAGAAAGCCCTATATGGGTTAAAGCAAGCACCCATAGCTTGGTACGAGAGAATGGATAGCTACTTGATGAAGCTGGGCTTCACTCGAAGTAATGCTGATCCGAACCTTTACTTCAAGGTTGTCCAGGGGAAGCCTCTCATTCTGGTGCTGTATGTGGACGATCTCTCTCTGACAAGTGCTGACCCTCTCAGTGTAAGAGGGAGCTCGATACTGAGTTCGAGATGAAGGAACTAGGACTGATGCACTACTTCCTAGGCCTAGGCCTAGAGGTCTAGCAGAGACCTGGCGAGATTTTCCTTTCCCAAGGAAAATACATTATGAAGCTTCTGGTATGGTGGACTGTAAGTCCGTACTGATGGAACTCAACTTTAAGAAGTTGAGTGGCAGTGCTGCTGGGCCCGTGTTAGAAAATCTTACTGAGTGTCGGGGCCCTGATGTTCTTAGGGAACATCCGTCCGGACATATGTTGTGCAGTGAAAACTTTGAGTCAACACATGGTTGATCATAACATTCACTAGGTTGGTGCCTAGAAACTCTTGAGATATCTCTGAGGCACGATAGACCATGGGCTGAGATACACTGCCGGGAGTGTGACACTCCATGGATATACTGATGTCAATTGGGCTGGCAGTGTGGTGGAACGCAAGAGCACGTCTGGATGCTACTTCACATGTAGATCTGCTTCGGGCAGGAAACTGAAGTCGGTAGCCTTGAGCACCGCTAAGGCCGAATACATTATAACATGTATGGCCTGTTGTGAAGTCACTTGGTTGCGAAAGCTCTTTAGTAAGTTGTTTGGACATGTGCCAGATACCACCATGATACTCTGTGATAACCAGAGTGGGATTCGCATGACTGAGAATCCGGTGTTCCACGACCGATCCAAGCATATTGATATCAGGTACCATTTCATCAGGGATATGGTACAGCGAGGCACCGTAAGGCTCGATCATATAGGAACTGATGAGCAGGTCGCGGATATTCTCACTAAAAGCCCCTGGGGAAGGTCAAGTTCCTAACCTTCCGTGAGAATCTTGGTATCGTGGAACGACCCTATGATGTGGGTCCTACTGGACGATGAGCTCTGGGAGCTCTGGGGGGGCTTTGGGGACAGCTTTTCGGAGCTATGGGCAACCACAAGGCTAGGCTTGTCGACCTTGGTGGTGTGCTTGGACCCCACCGTTGTGATTATTAAGTTGGTTAACCTCTCATTATCTATTCCCCGTATGCATCCTACCCATTGAGTTCAGGGCTCATGGGAAGTACCTCTCATTTGGCCAATGAGGTGGGAAAAGCTAGAGACTAGTAGCAAATACTGATGGACGCATCAGAGATTGCCATACTCTCTATCTAGGATGACACGGTCCAACCACTTGATCTGGGATCAAGTATAGTGAGGTTTCGGACCTCCCCCTGACTTCGGGTCAGATGAACCAACTTCGGGTTGGTTGGAGACTCTTTGTGAGTCTGATAGAGGTTTCGGACCTCTGGGATGAATTTGTCAGCCGGGGGATGATGTCTTTGTGACTAACCCACTTCTGTTCTAAAATAAAGAGGCCAGCAAAGCAAGTTACGGCGGGATGACGCACAATGTTTGATTGCACTGATGGATGGAGTTCTCCCTAGTTGAGAGTGAGTGTTAAAATTGGACAACTAGGTCCAAACTCCATGTTGTGATGCTCAGATTAAGATACTGATATTTTGTTGGATTCCTCTTTCGGAGAGGTGTAAGATCCATATAAAATTTATCTTAATCCGATGAGCAGAACATTTATTTTGAATTTATTATTTATAATAAATTATATGTGCAGGTCGGCCTTAAAGTTTTACACCCCCAGCAGATGTGTCACACACCTCAATGATGTATATAAATACAGTCAAACTTGGAGAGCATTTCACCAACTCATCACACATCTTCTTCTCTTCTCTGATTTAGTACGAGCTCCTTGGAGGACGATTTCAGCTCACACGTGGGAGGAAGGACGAATCTGTACAGCCAAGAAGAAGGACGAAATTGCTGCAGCTAGGGTTTCCAAGGAAGTTTGACCAGCGTTGACCAAAGTCAACGCATGGTCCAAAAGGGCTGAAATTTGTTGGAGACTTCGATTTTAGGAGGTCGTACACATTGGCACAAAAATCGAGGTCAAAAGGTTGACCGAAGTTGGATCTGCGTTGACTTTTATGTTGCTGCCCTGCGTTGACTTTTCTGGACAACGTTGACTTTTCTGGAGTTGACTTGTGTTGACTTGGTGACTGATTTGAGGATTGTTGTGACACATTCTGGGTTGGCTGATCAAGGAGACTTTGCTGGTTGAAACATCCTGTTGACCGCTGTAACGCACCATCACATTCCTCTGTTTCTGGTTTGTCTTCTATAGATCCACTGGTATGTTCTATCAGCGTTTTACTTAACTGTTTGGGTGATTGCTGTAATAAAAGTAAAGTTGCATCAAGCATAGAACATCTACAAAAATTTACAGAACCCTAATGAGGTCGACTACATCACTGTAGTTCGACTTGTCTTCTGCAGGCTGACTTGGTCTTGGAGGGAGACTTTTGACTCTTTTGACTCATAATAAATTCCTCTTACATGATACAAAATGCCCAATAAGGTCTTTTACATATGACAATGACTCTTTGACATCTTTGACTCTATGACAAATCCTAGAAGCACACAATGGGTGCTTGACCTATAAATAAATTAACCTAGAGCATGAAACCCATGCTATAAAAATAATAATAATAAATTTTATTTTGTCTTTACATCAAATACATAAAATCAAGATTACATAACACATTACGAAGACCGAACCTGGTTACGTATTTCAACATCAAGAAGATGGAGAAAGGGCAGTTTGGAAAAGTCCAAGAAGAAAGATATGTCCAAGGTGCAATGTTTTGGATGCAATGAATTTGGACACTTTAAGAGGGACTGTCCAAACAAACGGAATAATAAAAGAAAGGATAGAAGTGAAGCTCATGTAGCCAAAGCAATGGGAGAACCTGAGAAGAAGCAATAGAAGGAAGAAGCGAAGGAACTTTATTACTAAAGAAGGTTCACTAACTTCTAGGTTCTTTATGAATGTTTCTCTTTTGATGATATGTTTTACATAAGCATCATAGGATAGAAGCATATGATATTAGCATGTTTGGAATTTATATGATTCTGTTGCTTAGTAGAGATCATCTAGGATAGAATGTTGACCATTTTGCATGATGTTCATCTATATATTTTCTAACATGATGTTAGAGGTTGTCATCTTACTTTTGATTCAAGGACCTTCATCTTGAAAAGTCCTTGGGAAAGGCATCATGACAGAAATAGTATGTATTCTATGTAATGTGGAAACATGTTGGTAAAGAAGGATGAAGGATTGAAATGGGTCAAGATACAAACTTTATGGAAAATATATGGATCGCTAGATGATTGGTTAAAAGCATAAGAATAAATGTTGACTTTGGATAAGATCCATGTGTATGAGAATCTTTTGAAATAAAGATTTGATATGCTTAAGTAGTTATGAAGTTGGAATAAAATAGAATTTCACTTACTAAAGAATGTATGAAAGATTAGGACTTTCTCTAGAATATGTATTGATTAACATCTAGTATGATCTCTAGAAGAATAAAAGTTTTAACTTGGTAATCAAGTTTGATCCTTGGGCACTCTGATGCAAGAAGGAAATATCAAGTGGAGATGGTCGATGAGGATGTTGATGGAACAAGAGGGTCACCATAATGAGGTAAGCCTATTTCATTTTGGTTTGGTTATCTGGTTAACATATTATTTTGCTACCTCGTAGAATGGTGCAGGAATACATGATGACAGATGAGGCAAAGCCAACTGTATAGATGAAAAGTATTGAGGAAAGCTCAATATTTGGCACCTGGCAACTATGAAGTCAAGATGTGTTCATCTTGGAAGGTAGCAGTGCGACAAGATAACTTGAAGGTTACTAAAGATCACTTTCATAAGGAAGCCACGATTAGATAGAAGTTTGGGAAGGCTCAATACAATGCCTTCATGTCAAAGATGGAAAATGATGAGCAAGAAAGATGACCTTGTTGAGAAATCTAGGGCATTAGCATTAGGAGATTTCTCTTATTAGTAACTGTTTGTGAGTGATTAACTTAGGATCTTATCTTTGCTTAGGTTATTAGTGTTCTTTTGAGCTAGGGCCAAAACCTCTCACTCTTTGAGAGGAAAACTCGCACAAATTCTTATTACAAAGATTCCAATTGACGAATACCAAGACCATGACCCTTGACCTATTTCCCCACCCCAAGTCCTAGACACAGTCAGCCTTCTTCCGCTATTTTCTTTCTCCTTGATCTTCCTTTGACTGAGATCATCTTTCCAACGAACGGACTGTGGTTCCTTGACCTCCTTCAATACATTGAGCATCATGCCAATATAGTACTAAGATTACTTCATTGTGGCACCCACAGTGATTAGCACTGAACCTGAGATCACCAAACTTGTGATTGCCTTCCGAACTGTAATCAGCACTGCACCTGTGAGAGAGTACAATGATTGTCATAAAACGTTCAACAAAAAGAGAGTACAATGATCCATATCTTCAGCCATAAAACTATCCATCAAGATCAATCAACATTCAAGAGATGAACCCAACAATGCTAATAATCAAAACCTTGATTTAGAAGCATGTGGTCAATTGTCACTGTCTGTGGTTAACTGCCGAATTTTGCGGTCAACTGAAAAATCAAACCCTAGTTCCCAACCACACACAGAGAGTGTACGTGCGTGCAGTTGAAACCCTCCAACTGCACTCATGAGCCTGCATGCCTGTGATTGCAACCAAAAAATCTTTGTCTCATCCCTGCGCCTAGAAACCAAAACCCTAGATCTAACATGCAATCTTGGGACCCTGTAATTTCAGACCTGTATGAACCAATCTTCACGAACCACCTCAAACCTGTGCAAGCCAAACCAAAGAAAGAAGAATGATCACGATGATATCCAAATTAGGGTTGCTTGACTTGTATGTATAGCCATCTGAGGGTGTCCAATTTCTCTTTTGGGTCGACCTGTCCTGTTGTGCACATGTGGGCTTCAATTCAAAAATAAACTTTCCCTTGTCCAAATCAGGTGCTTCAAATTCCGCCTTAGAAATGCCAAAAATTCGTGGTGATAAGGTCAAAGAGGTCAAACTTCAAAAATATAGAGCTCAGCTTGAAAACCATAAAATGGATGAGAAAAAAGATATTATGACCTATTTTCTCAAAGTACATGAAGTAGTCAACTCCATCAAAGGATTAGGAGAAGAACTTGTTGGCAGGTGGTTGTCATTGATGTCAACTCAACCACCACCATGAGCTACCTTGATCTTCAATAGCAAATTTGACATGGCAATTCATGGAATCTCATGTTCCAAATAGAATCTCCTCGACGAGATGTTTCTGTTGATATATGGTACACTCCGTAGTTCCCTCTAGTTTGAGAGAATATTGAGTTTGAAGTTGAAGACCCAATTTTGTGGGCTAAAACCCCAGGGGGTAGTGACATGACACCTTATTCAGCGATGGTTGTCAATATATGACAATGATTCTCACCGCAATCTCATTGTGTATAAGTTGAATATCTTCAAGAACCAAAGGTAAGGTAATAACTCAATCATCGACTTCACAATCTTGGTAGGACCAAATGCACTAAGCCAATCATTGATTACAAATTTTAAATATGATCCTTAAGGTTAGTTATTATTATTTATTAATTATTAAAGGGTGCTTATTGATTTTTGACATAATATTAATTTAGGTAGGGTATCATTATATATCTCCATCAATAGGATGTGGCTCTTACCACTTAAAGAGAAATAAAGACCACCTAAAGGCCAATGGCCCTCTTTACTTTGTATACAAGGCATGCATTAAATTGAATCCTTAAACTCCTAAACCTTCACGTCTAATCCTTGAAGCCCCCCCCATATTCTCTAACAGTCACCTTTAAGGTTCTCTTATAAAAGGGATACTTATCTCCTTCCAAGAGATAGAACTAAACGAATATTTTGTGAAGCGTTTTGCTCTGTAATTTTGACCCTTGAGTGTCAGCGCAGAATTCTGTAAAGGAATAGGGTTCGTCTGTTCTGTTCTTTGGAAATAACCAAGCAAAGAAGGAAAGTGAAGTTTGGGTTAGGTCTTATTTTTCTTTTGAAATTTTTTTTTTTGGGTAATTCGTTTGGGCTTATTACAGTGCTACTTGTTAAGGGAGAGCGAAGTCTGGGCAGCCTTTTTCTTAGGTCTGTTTTGGGTGCAGTTTAGTTTCAAAGGCAGCGAAGAGTTTTGTTTGCGATTGCAGTCAGCAAGGTAACTCAAGATAATTGTTTCTCATCTGCGGCTACAAAAGAAAGGTCTTAAGGTGCTCCCGGAACTCTTCTATATGATCATCAAAAGCCTAATAGTCAAGTAACAAAGGGGAGACAGTCTCATTTACAAAGAGACCTACAGCAGTTAATACAAGATAGTCTCATAGACAATTAAGGACAGCAAAGCCAGTTCATATTGTATTCGTTCATTTGGAGGCTTTCTCTTGCATGTAACCTTGTTTAGAAGAGGAGCAAGGAACAAGAAAATTCCTTTTTGGCCCCTTGTTATACAGACCTGTGAATCAGACTCATGATGGAGTACATCACTTAAACATCTATTATTTCAAAAGATTCTTTTGATATATCTCAACTGTTGTAAGCTTTTGGGCTCGGTTTTGGCTTATAGTATAGTCATGTAGGGTCAATTATTGGTCTAATTGAAGTCAATCTTTAGGTCTGGTTAGATCTCACTTAAAGTCTAGTTAGGACCACAGTGTTAGGGTCATTTTGGGCACGTGCTTCAAGGCATCAAGGATTGGTTAAATTTTGGGCATTACTAAAAATCCCGGTGACATCAAGCAGGGTCCAAGTAAGTATTGTTTTGCTTAATTTCATTTTTACATTAAATCATCATATGTATCTTGTTACAGGCTGAATACCTCTGGTGTGTCTTTATGTTTATCACTGCTACAAGTCACTCTATATCTGTTGCACTAACTCTCCATTGCATGTTGGAAATTGGATAAACTAATGCTCCCCGTGTGTTTCGCGCCATGGACTAACCACCTCTCGTGGATCCTTATCTCTGGCAATGCGATCATTGACTAACACCTGCGGGTTTTGATCTAAGGGCAATCGTGATTCCCAACAAGTGGTATCAGAGCATAGGTCATGAGTTCGATACACACCCGACTCACATTGGGGGGGAGATTGTTGGACATTGGATAAACCAACGCTCCCCGTGTGTTTCGCGACATGGACTAACCGCCTTCCGTGGATCCTTATCTCTGGCGATGCGATCGTTGACTAACACCTGCAGGTTTTGGTCTAATGGCAATCGTGATTCCCAACATTGCAAGCAAAGGTAAGTGCTTTGGTTAAGGGGTTATATGCTCTTATTTTCTTTTGGTATTGGGTTTTCGCTTGGCTTCATCTTCTTGCAGGTGTTGACTTTCTCCAAAGAACAAATTCTCCATGTCACTTACAGTTGTGAAGATATGAGTATAAAAGGCAGCATAGAAGAGCAGTTTTGTTGAAAGACAAATTATTGTACAAGTAGCCGAAGTAATCCATCATCTCTGACTGATTCTGCAGCAAATTCTAACCATCAGCTTCAAGGATGAAATGATTAGCAGTTGTCAAGTCTTGTAAGCCTTGTAAAGAAAGTCATGTTATCAATTGAAGTCAACCAATGTACATCTATGTAACTGTAAAAGTCTATGTCATTGCCAAGAGTTGAAGAAGGCAAAATTATTTTGGAATAAGGGCTTGAATTGCAGTTGAGTCAAGGGTTCTAGGTTTGTTGAGTCTAGGGTAGTTGAATCTAGAATTGTTGATCAATCAAAATCTAACTTACCGGATCCGTCGGTAGGGGGCCAAGTATGCTGGTTCTGCGGATCAGATCCGGATCCGAATCCGGATACATAAAAAATACGGGTAAAATACAGCTAAAGCGGATCAGCTAAAATTAGAAACGCCTCCCTGTCAGTGGAAATGGATCTGTTCCTTTTGTCGGAACCTTCCAAAATTTGTCTTTTTAGGTTTTAACTTTTAGGTTTTTAACTTTATACTTTTCGGTTTATCTTTTTACCATCCATCAGCGTTCAGGTTATTCGGAATTCCTCAGCTTTCCGCACTGCCCTGTTTTCCGCACTGCCCTGACGCAGACTTCAGCTTTCCGCATTGCCCTGCTTTCCTGAGCTCCAGCTTCTCGATGTGCTCTGCTTTCCGCAGACTTGGCGTTTAGCAGTCGAGGCCAGGTTTTGTGGCAGTGGTCAAGTTTTAACTTTCCGCAAACTTGGTGTTTAGCTCCGACAGCATTTTGGCGTTTAGCTCCGACAGCATTTTAACTTTTGTGGCAGTTCGACTCCTTGGCGTTTAGCTTGGGTAGAGGAGGCTCCGACAGAATTCGACAGGCTCCAACAACATCCGGCAACACAGCAACAGTTTTTTATTATTTAAATTTAATTAAAGTTTTAAATTTATTATATTTAATTTTAAATTTTTATATAGTTTTGAACTACTATATTTAAATTTTTATATAGTTTTAAATTTAAATTTTTAATCATTCGACATTCTTTAATTAAAAATTTAAATAATTTAATTTAATTACAGTTTAAAAGTTTAATATAATTAAATAATTTCATTTAATTTAACTTTTAACTTTAATCTATTTAATTTTAAACTTTAAAGTTTAAAATTTAAATTTTTATGTAGTTTCAATTTTTAAAGTTTAAATTTTAATCGTCCATTCGAATATTTAATTAAAGTTTAAAACTTTAATATAATTAAAGAATTTCATTTAATTAAGTTTAATATATTTAATTTTACCATTCGAATATTTAATTAAAGTTTAAAAGCTAAAACTTTAATATAATTAAATAATTTATTTCAAGTAATTAAGTTTAATATATTTAATTTTAAATTTTTATGCAGTTTTAAAGTTTAAATTTTAATTTTAATTGTTAACCATTCTACAGTATTTAATTAAATAATTTCATTTAATTAAAGTTTAATATAATTAAATAATTTATTTAATTAAAGTTTAATAGATTTAATTTTAAATTTTTATATAGTTTAAAAAATTAAAAGTTCGAATTTTAATTATTAATTATTAGTTTATAACTTTATTATGGTATAGACTCTAGAGTTTATTAAAATTGCGTTATTTAAAAAGCTTAAAGTTTAAATTTTAATTTACATGATTAAATTATTAATTATTTTGTATATATTAAATTTTAATCACTTGTATTAAATTTTAATTCATATTTATTATTATTAACTTTTAAGTTATTAACATGTAATTAACAAAATAATTAATAATTTAATCATATAAATTTTAATTTTAATTTTAAATTAATAATTAAAATTTGAAGTTTAAAGTTTTTAAATATTGCAATTTTAATAAACTCTATAACATAATTAATATTATTAATAATAAATGTATAACTTAATTTTTAATGTAACTTTTAATAAAGTTAGATGACAAAATAATTTGGTAAAATCATTTTGTTTTCAATAAATGCTTAATAAATCATAGGCAATCATAGGCAAAATAGATCTAGACTATTTGACATTTGTCGTGTTTATAGATTATATTATATAGGCTTATAAAGTTATAATTTGAATTTTATGCAATAAGGTATTCTATACAGTGAAACCATTATCATTATCATTTATGGAACCATCACAGCATGAGCAGAGTGAAGGGAAAATCATCAAAACAGATCCGAAATCTCCTCTATGGCAATATGTGGAGATTATTGGAAAAAATCTTGAAGGTGGTTCTTATAAATGGAAGTGTAATGAATGTCAGGATATAAAAAATGGCTCATATACTAGAGTGAAGGCCCATCTCACTGGTCAAACTAACACAGAGGTACAAGTATGCACCGGGTCAAAAGATGCAAATGGAAAACCTGGCAAAGGTTTGAGTCCTGGAAAAATGAAATTCTATGCATCTTTGCAAGAAGCTGCTGATAGGAAGCTTGTTAAGGGAAAACACCCTGTGCAAAGCTTTACAACTAGGACTCCATTGCCATCTATGTCTGCTGCCACAACTAATAAAAGGCCCACTCTAGGCCCTCTTGAAGCAGCTTTCAATAATCAAAGTAGAGACATAGCCGACGAACATGTAGCTCGTTGCATCTATGCAAATGGGTTAGCATTCAATTTGGTGTGTTCCCCTTATTGGCAACAAATGATTAAAGCAGTTAATGAAGTGCCAAAAGGGTACAAAAGCCCTGGATATGAAAAGGTACACACTACTTTGTTGACATCAGAGAGACAATCCGTGGATAGACAGCTCCAGACAATCCGGGATACATGGGTAGAAACAGGGGTGTCCATCATTTCTGATGGATGGAGAGACCAAAGAAACCGTCCATTAATTAATGTTGTTGCAGTATGCCCCTAAGGGGCTATGTTTTTTAAGGCTGTTGATAGTAGTGGAATAGAGAAAGATGCATCTTTCATATCCACAATTCTTATTGAGGCAATAGAAAGTGTGGGGCCACATAATGTTGTCCAAGTCATTACGGACAACGCACAAATTTGCAAAGCTGCAAGGTTGATTGTGGAGGGTCAATATGATCACATATTTTGGACTCCATGTGCAGTACATTCATTGAACCTTGTGCTCGTCAAGATTGGTGAGATTGAATGGATTAATGAAATATATGTAGCGGCAAAATAAATACAATTGTTCATAACCAATCATTCAATGTCCCAGGCCATATATCGGGATTTTGCAAAGTTGGAGCTACTAAAGGTATTATATTTAATTTTTTTAATCAATATTATTTGTATTGGAAATTCTTAATTTTAATTACAAATTTATATATGATTTCTCATTTGAGATTTGATTATTTGAAACTTGTAGGTTGTTGAAACCCGTTTTGCCTCCCACACTCTTGTCATAAAGAGGCTTGTAGAGGTGAGACAAGCATTACAGGCAATGGTCATTGACCCTCTTTGGGAATCATGGAGGACTTCCACTTCTGATAGAGGACAAAAAATCAAGTCCATCATTTTTGATGATGCATGGTGGGACAAAGTCCAATACCTTTTGTGGTTTACTGAACCAATCTTGACCTTGATTAGGGCATTTGTAAATTTTTGTAGATGTTCTATGCTTGAAGCAACTTTACTTTTATTACAGCAATCACCCAAACAGTTAAGTAAAATGTTGATAGAACATACCAGTGGATCTATAGAAGACAAACCAGAAACAGGGGAATGTGATGGTGCGTTACGGCGGTCAACAAGATGCTTCAACCAACAAAGTCTCCTTGGTCAGCCAACCCAGCATGTGTCACAACAACCCTCAAAACAGCCACACGGTCAACTCAAAGTCAACCCCAGAAAAGTCAACGTTGCCCCAACGACAACAATGGCAGTAGCAACGGCAACAACACCGGCAACAACAGCAGCAACGGCAACAACACCGGCAACAACACCAACAACAACGGCAGCAACGGCAACAACGGCAACAACGGCAGCAACACCGACAACAACGGCAACAACGGCAGCAACGGCAACAACGCTGGCAACAACGGCAGCAACGGCAACAACGCCGGCAACAACACCGGCAGCAGCGGCAACAACGCCTCTTCGTCCTTCTTTTCCCACGTGTGAACTGAAACTGCCTCCAAGGAGCTCGTACTAAATCAGAAGAGGAGATGTTGTGTGAGGATGAGATGATTGAAATGCTCTCCAACTTTGACTGTATTTATATCCATCATTGAGGTGTGTGACACATCTGCTAGGGGTGTAAAACCTTAAGGCCGACCTGCACATATAATTTATTATAAATAATAAATTTAAAATAAATGTTCTGCTCATCGGATTAAGATAAATTTTATATGGATCTTACACCTCTCCGAAAGAGGAATCCAATAAAAATATCGGTATCTTCATCTGAGCATCACAACATAGAGTTTGGACCTAGTTGTCCAATTTTAACACTCCCTCTCAACTAGGGAGAACTCCATTCACCAGTGCAACCAAACATCGTGCGTCATCTCGCCGTAACTTGCTTTGCTGGCCTCTTTATTTTAGAACAGAAGTGGGTCAGTCACAAAGACATCATCCCCCGAATGACAAATTCAGCCAAGAGGTCCGAAACCTCTATCAGACTCACAAAGAGTCTCCAACCAACCCGAAGTTGGTTCATCTGACCCGAAGTCAGGCGGAGGTCTGAAACCTCACTATCAGACTCACAAAGAGTCTCCAACCAACCCGAAGTTGGTTCATCTGACCCGAAGTCAGGCGGAGGTCCGAAACCTCACTATCAGACTCACAAAGAGTCTCCAACCAACCCGAAGTTGGTTCATCTGACCCGAAGTCAGGCGGAGGTCCGAAACCTCACTATACTTGATCCCAGATCAAGTGGTTGGACCGTGCCATCCTAGATAGAGAGTACGGCAATCTCTGATGCGTCCATCAGTCTTTGCTACTAGTCTCTAGCATTTCCCACCTCATTGGCCAAATGAGAGGTACTTCCCATGAGCCTGGAACTCAAATGGGTAGGATGCATATGGGGCACAAATCATGAGAGGCGAACCAACTCAATCATCACGGTGGGGCCCAAGCACACCAACAAGGTTCGGCAAGCCTAGCCCTGTGGTTGCTTATAGCTCCAAGAAGCTATCCCCAAAGCCCCCCAGAGCTCCCAGAGCTCATTGTCCAACAGGACCCTCAAAATAGGGTCATTCTACGATTCCAAGATTCTCACGGAAGGTTAGGAACATGACCTTCCCCAAGGGCATAGTGAGAATATTCGCGACCTGCTCATTAGTTCCTATGATCGAGCCTTACAGCGCCTCACTGTATCATATCCCGAATAAAGTGGTACCAGCCATCAACATGCTTGGATCGATCGTGGAACATGGGATTCTATGACAAACGAATCCCCCTCTAGTTATCACAAAGGATAACGGTGGCATCTAGCACATGCTCGAACAGCTCACTGAAGAGCTTTCGCAACCAAGTGACTTCACAATAGGCCATACATGTTACAATGTATTCGGCCTCAGCGATGCTCAAGGCTACCGACTTCGGTTTCCTGCCCGAAGCAGATCTACGTGTGAAGTAGCATCCAGATGTGCTCTTGCAATCCACCACACTGCCAGCCCAATCGGCATCAATATATCCATGGAGTGTCATACTCCTGGCAGTGTATCTCAGCCCATGGTCTATCGTGCCTTAGAGATATCTCAAGAGTTTCATGGCACCAACCCAGTGAATGTTATGATCAACCATGTGTTGACTCAAAGTGTTCACTGCACAACATATGTCCGGACGGGTGTTCACTAAGAACATCAGGGCCCCTACGAGTTGACGATACTCAGTAGGATTTGTCAATACAGGCCTAGCAGCGCTGCCACTCAACTTCTTGAAGTTGAGCTCCATCGATGTCGACACAGACTTGCAGTCCACCATACTAAATCTTTCGAGAAGCTTCACAATGTGTTTTCCTTGAGAAAGGAAAATCTCGCCAGGTCTCTGCCAGACCTCTAGGCCTAGGAAGTAGTCCATCAGTCCTAGGTTTTTCATCTCAAACTCAGCAACGAGCTCCCTCTTGCACTGATGAATGAGAGGGTCATCACCTGTTAGGAAGAGGTTGTCCACATACAGCACTAGAATGAGAGGCTTCTCTCTATGAACCTTGAAGTAAAGGTTCAGATTAACATTACTACGAGTGAAGCCCAACTTCATCAGGTAGCTATCTATCCTCTCGTACCAAGCTCTGGGTGCTTCCTTCAACCCATAGAGGGCTTTCTTCAACCTGCAGACATGGGTGTCCTGATCTTGGACTTTGAACCCCAGAGGTTGCTCCACATACACCTCTTCCTTTATCGCACCATGCAGAAGTGCGGTCTTCACATCCATTTGATGAAGACTCCATCCTTGCGTAGCAGCAAGGGCTATGATAGATTGGATGGTGGTCACAGGTGCAAATATGTCATCATATTCTATGCCTTCTTTTTGAGAGGAGCCACGGGCAACGAATCTTGCCTTGAACTTTTCAGCACTTTCATCAGATCCATGCTTGATCTTGTAGAGCCATTTTGAGGTGACAACTGCTTTGACCTCCGGTCTAGGAACCACATCCCAGACATCATTCTTCATTATGGACTCATACTCTTTGTGCATAGCATCCTTCCAGACTTGATGCTTTACGGCTTCCTCAAAAAGATCCAGGCTCGGATTGTACAATAGTACTCATGGCTGCTAGATACCCTTGGTATCTACTTGGCTTCTTGCTTTCACGGAATGTCCCCCTTTGGGGCCATATGTCCCTCAGCATCCTCGAGAGTGTCCCTGAGCCATGATGGTCTCTTTCCCAGTGAAGGAGGTGGATCAATCGGGTCCATTGGTCCTTCAGCATCAGGCATCGTCTCATCCTTCAGTTCCTCTTGATTTCCAGGCCTTGCTTCATGATCTTCCTCGGATCTCAAAAGATTGACTACTTTCCTCAGGGAAGCATCTTCATCAAAGGTGACATCGTGGCATATCTCCACTTTCCTTTGACCAAGCACATAGAATCTATAGGCCTTCGAAGTTTCGCTGTAGCCCACAAACATTGTGGTCTCCCTCTTGATGCTAGCTCCTCTGCAAAAGTTCTTAAACTCGTTTGTCTCATATTCAGTGCCATTATCGGTCTATCGCATAGCATCTCATGTCATTGCTCCCAGTGGACTTCCTCCACCCTAGTAGAGTGTATCAATTCTAGACCCAAACATGATAGCTTCCTTGAAGCTCTTCTTCCACATGCGCACCTTTCCATCAGTGAATGCCACATCGAAACCTTTGTCTTCCATGGCTGATATAGACACGAGGTTCTTCTTCAAATTAGGTACATAGAGTACATCCTGCAAGTGGAGGACTTGACCTTGAGACAAGTGGAGGGTCACAGTCCCTGTCCCTTTCATGGGATATGTGGCATTATCTCCAAGGATAATTTTCAAATTAGTATCCTTCTCAACCATATCAAAGAGTGTTTCCTTGAACCCAGTGATGTGCCTTGAGGCATCACTATCTATCAACCAGACATCCATAGTGTCGGGTGGAGATGCAACGGAGAGGGCAGATACAAGAATATATTCATTTCTTTTATCAACAACATTTGATTCCTCATACCTGGAATTTCTTGACCTTTTGAAAGGTTGATCATTTCCGCGGGAGGGAGCCTTTCTCTTTCCCTGGAACCTGTTGTTCCTTTGATTATCATCCCTTCGGTTGTTGTTGTTGTCATCATCATCAGGAGAATCCTTCCCAGTCAACTTGTCATCCTCCTTGAAGCCATAGTTTGTGGAACCCATTTTCTTCTTCGGTGATTGCTATAAAGTAGGGCTTGTCTTCACCTCAACTCTGATACCATGTAAATTTTTGTAAATGTTCTATGCTTGAAGCAACTTTACTTTTATTACAACAATCACCCAAACAGTTAAGTAAAATGCTGATAGAACATACCAGTGGATCTATAGAAGACAAACCAGAAACAGGAGAATGTGATGGTGCGTTACGGCGGTCAACAGGATGCTTCAACCAGCAAAGTCTCCTTGGTCAGCCAACCCAGCATGTGTCACAACAACCCTCAAAACAGCCACACGGTCAACTCAAAGTCAACCCCAGAAAAGTCAACGTTGCCCCAATGACAGCAATGGCAGCAGCAACGGAAACAACACCGGTAGCAACGGCAACAACACCGGCAACAACAGCAGCAATGGCAACAACACCGGCAACAACGGCAGCAACAACGGCAGCAACGGCAACAACGCCGGCAACAACGGCAACAACACCGGCAACAACGGCAGCAACGGCAATAACACCGGCAACAACGGCAACAACGCCTCTTCGTCCTTCTTTTCCCACGTGTGAACTGAAACTGCCTCCAAGGAGCTCGTACTAAATCAGAAGAGGAGATGTTGTGTGAGGATGAGATGATTGAAATGCTCTCCAACTTTGACTGTATTTATATCCATCAACAGGTGTGTGACACATCTCACAAGTGTAAAACCTAAGGCCGACTTCGCACATAATTTATTATAAATAATAAATTCAAAATAAATGTTCTGCTCATCGGATTAAGATAAATTTTATATGGATCTTACACCTCTCCAAAAGAGGAATCCAATAAAAATATCGGTATCTTCATCTGAGCATCACAACATGGAGTTTGGACCTAGTTGTCCAATTTTAACAGCATTTGACACAGATACACCTTGCTTGGGGGAAGTCTATGAAAACATTGATAGTATGTTGGAGAGGATAAGGGAAATTATCAGGGCAAATGAAAATGACCCTTATGAAACATTCTATTATTTAGTGAAGGACATAGTTACAGAAAGGTAGAACAAAATGACCACGCCATTACACTTTTTGGCCTATGCATTGCACCCTAAATATTATCATTCCAAACTTTTGTCTTTACCTAGTAGAACAACGCCAAACAAAGATTCTGAAGTGGTACAAGGATACAAGACAGCTTTGAGGAAAATTTATAGAGATATGGGAGTTGCAATAGAAGTACGCCAAGAATTTTGAGGATTTGTACAATCCACTGGTAGTTTTCAGATCCAGTAGCTATGGATGATCGAGGGCATCTTGATCTGATTACTTGGTGGGGCTTCCATGGTGGGGATAGCATTCATCTCTCCACTCTAGCCATCAGGTTTTTATCACAGGTTGCTAGTTCCTCATCAGCTGAGAGAAATTGGAGTACATATGGCTTCATCCATTCAGTGAAGCGAAACAGGCTAGGAGCGGCAAAGGCTGAGGATCTTGTGTATGTTCATTCCAACCTCCGTCTTCTATCACATGTTGAACCAGAGTATAAAAAAGGTCCGAGCAGGATGTGGGATGTGGAGCCTGAGATCTTTGACTTGAACCTGACATTGAATGCTATGACTCACCTCAACATACTTGAAGATATTGTTCCACCACCAGTGCTGCCTACTGATTCAACTTCCTACATTCCAGGACCCCCATCATCTATTCCTGATGTAGAATTGCAATATGCAGAAGATAATGTAGATCCATTTGAGGATATGTAAATGTATTTACTCTTATCATTTATGATATTATGATCCTTCTTGTTACTTTGTATGAGGGAGGATGCTTCATTTCAGTGTATCAGTATTGACTTTTCATATTTATAATATAACTAATGGTTTCAGTTCTAAAAGTGTATGATGGTTTCAGGGAGTATTTGATTTTTGAACTCTAAAGCAATGTTGCAGGAAACGCCCCCCCCCCGCTCCAAGCCCGGAACCGCGTCCCGTACGGGATCCGTACCCGGAACCGCGGTTCCGATTTTCGGAACCGCGGTTCCTAAAAAAATTTGTGATTCCTGCCCGGTCGGAACCGTACGCAGGGATCCGCGGTTCCGTACAGCGGATCCGCGGTTCATACGGCGGTTCGCTGTACGGAACCGCCGCAGTTCCGGTACGGATCCGTACGGATCGCGAACGGTTCCGTACCGCGGCGTACGGATCCGATCATGACACTTTAAAAAAGCGAATTTTTTTTTTTTTTTTTTTTTTTTTTTTTGTGTTAGCTTGGTTAGTTAGTGAGTTAGCTTAGGGTTAGGGATGAAATGAAAAGCTTATAAGCTCTATTATTCATCTTATTTGCTCACTTATGTTTTTTGAGAGCTTGGAGAAGAGAAGAGAAAGAGAGGAGAAGAGAAGAGAAAGAGAGGAGAAGAGAGCTTGGAGAAGAGAGAGTTGAGGAGAGCTTGGAGGAGTGAAGGAGGAGGAGCTTGGAGGAGTAAAGAAGGGCTTCTATCTACAAGATCTAAAGAGGTAAGTGCAAACCCCAAACTCTCATTTTTTTTGTCATTGTTTTTTGTATTTTCTCTCCTCCCTCTCCTACACTTTCCCATTCTTTCTTCTTGTACATTTATTTGCAAGTTGTCCACCATCTATATTCATACTCAAAGATGATGTTTCTTTGGGTTCTATGTATCATTCCCCTCTTGGTTTTGATGATGGTAAGGGGGAGTAGAAATAGAAGAGGGGAACATGAAGAAGAAGAGGGAAGTGGTTACCATATGAATGACCCAATGTATGATGAGGAGGAAGGCTTTAAAGAGGAAGAAGATGATGAAAACATTGAATCACAAGATGGGAAAGCTGCATTGACACCCTTGTGGAACTATGTGACCAAACTTGAAGGGGGAAAAGGTGGTGGAAGCTACAAGTTTTTGTGCTCTCATGGTTGTCATGGAGGAAAACCATATAGCGGTTCATATACCCGTGTGAGGAGGCATCTTTGTGGGGTGATGGACAATGATGAAAAAAAGGGTGCTGTGGGGATAGCAATTTGCCCCAAGGTTTCAGCTGAACAAAGAAGAAAATACATCCAAATAGAGGAGGCTGCACAACAAAAAAATAAAAAACAAAAAACTCAATCTGACTCAAGTGCAAACTCTAGATTTGGTAGCTCATCTGGTCATGGTGGTTCTGCAAGTTCTGGAGGTAAAAAAACTATAGCAGATTTCCTTAATGTTGCGGGGAGGGATGATGTGGATGGAAAGATAGTCCGATTTCTTTGTGCTTGCGGTGTACCATTCAATGTGCTTCGCTCTCCCTATTGGCATGAAATGGTAAAGGGCATCAATGAAGCCCCAAAAGGATACAAGTCCCCCAACTATGAGAAAGCTAGAACAATGTTATTAGAAAGAGAAAAAGGAAAGGTTCAAGCAGCTTTGACACGTTTTACAAATGAGTGGGTAGATAGTGGGGTATCCATTGTATCAGATGGGTGGACAAATATCATAAACCAACATTTGATAAATGTTCTTGGTGTTTCTGCTACTAGTTCAGTGTTTATTGCATGTCATGATTCCTCCTCTGTCAGTGCAACTTCCCAAAACATTGCAGATCTCCTATTGCAATCAATCAGAGATGTTGGTCCTAGCAAAGTGGTTCAAGTGATCACAGATAATGCAGCAAATTGTAAGGGAGCAGGTAAAATTATTGAGCGCACTTATCCACACATATTTTGGTCTGGGTGCTTGGTGCACACATTGAACCTTTTGATGCATGATATTGTGAAGCATAAAGAATGTGGGTGGATTAATGAGCTTTACAAGAGAGGGAAGAAGCTCATTAAATTTATCACAGGGCATACAAGGGTAAACTACTTCTATGGCACTTACTCCAAGTTGCAATTGCTTAAACTTGCAAAAACCAGATTTGCAAGTTATTACCTCACCTTTAGGCGGCTAGTGAAGGTGAGACAAGCTCTAACTAATATGGTCACCGCTGAATCATGGGAGGAGATTAACACTGATAGAGATGGTGCTAATGCAACAAAGGACACTATTCTTGACATGTTCTTTTGGTCACAGGTTAAATATGTTTTGCAATTCACCAAACCAATTTATTACATGATCAAGTTTGGCGATTCAGATAAGCCAATAATTGGGGAGGTGTATGAGCAAATGGATAACATGTTGTGGCAGATTAAAGACATTGTTGAGCCTAGAGATACCACCTTGTACAAATATATTCGTGCAGAGGTGGTAAAGCGATGGGATATGCTAAATATTCCATTGCATGCATTAGCATATGTATTGACACCTAAATATTATAGTCCATCATGGCTTTCAACAACATCACCTAGGGGGGCGAGCAGGAGAAAACCACACCTAGATCCAGAGGTCCTACAAAAATATATGCTTGCACTAGATAAATTAGTCCCTGATGAGGATGAGGCACACATGGTACGGAAACAGTTGAGCAGCTATACACTTTCCACTAGTCCATTTGGGAGCATGCATGCTATTAGAGATCGAGAGAGTTTTTCTTCTATTGAGTGGTGGAACATGCATGGCGGTGCTACTCCACTTCTACAGAATTTGGCATTGCGGGTGCTATCACAGGTGGTAAACACTTCTTCTGCAGAGAGGTGTTGGAGCTCTTATTCTTTCATCCACAGTGTTAAAAGGAACAGGTTGAGTTTAGACCGGGCAGAGAGCTTGGTTTATGCTCATTACAACTTGAGATTGTTGTCCCATTACTGTGATGATGCAAAGAGCAACAAAGACCTTATTGTTTGGGACAAGCATCCAGAGGAGAGCAATTTGGAGGATGGAGTGTTGCGATTAGAGCAATTAGAGGATGCTCTTATCCATGATGATGAAGATCGAGTTGACATGCCACCCCCCACTAGTGCCTTGGTTCCTAGGTCCCATGGTTCAACACCAACAACAGGGGCTTCGTCTTCAGCAACTGTAGTGCCATTGCCACGGCTTCCACAGCCACCATCTTCTTCATTGCCACCACGTGGAGGCGCACCATCACGTACTGTTCGTGGTGGAAGGAGGAGAGATGAGTAGATATTTTCAGTGTTCACAGTGCACACTTTACTGCGTTTGTCATAGATTATCATTACACTTGTAGGCTTGTTGTTAATTTGAACTTTTTTGTGTTGGTGGTGGCCAAGTGGCCTATTTTGTAAACATTATTATTTGAATTTTGGACATGACTAATGTTGACAGTTGCTCGCTTTAACACTTATAATATGCTTTATGTTTTATAATATGGTTAAATGCTTTATGTTTATCATTTATGTTTTATAGTATGCTTAATTTTTAAATGTTTTATGTTTTAAAATTTATAGTATGCTTAAAGCCTTAAATGTTTTAAATTTTTATCATGCTTAAATGTTTTAACTTTTAACTTTTATGTTTATCATTTATGTTTTATAGTATGCTTAAATGTGTTATGTTTTATAGTATGCAGCATGCTTAAATGTTTTATCATGATTCATTGTTAATTATTTGATGTATGTTTGCAATTGCTAGGATCTAGAATCTAGATTCTAGATTTATGATGCTCGAATAATTAATTATTGATGTACAATGGAATCATGGATGTCATATCTATCTTGATTTATGTAAGAATATGCATGTTTTCATGTCTTCTACAACTAATATGGTATTTGGGATTGTTGTTTTGAATATAAATGCAAAAAAATATAAAAAATATATATATATATATACTAGACGCTTCCGAAACGCTTCGCTTCCTAAATTTTTGGAAAATGACGCTTCCGCGTCCCCGCTTCCAAAAAACGTCCCCGCTTCGTGCAACTTGCTCTAAAGTGTTTTTTAAAATTTAAAAAATATTATTATATTTTAAATTTTTTGTACTTGACGTATCCTTGCCGTATCCGGATCCTGGATTTTCAAAAATCTAGTGGATCCGGATCCGAATCCGTATCCAAATCCGAATCCTGGTAACTTAGATCAAAATATATCATTGGAAGTGGACCATTATCCTTGGTAAGGGAGTCCACAATCACTTTTATTTTATTTTTGTCTTCATAGGGTGGTAGGATGGCGCTAGGCGGGTGAATGAAGTCACCTTCAGGTTGGGGCCTATAAGCAATTTAGGGTGGTAGGGTGGTGCTAGGGCGAGTTGTGGCTTGCTAGGGTGTTGGGGCATCCTTTCAGCTGATTGTTGATAAACCAGTGCATTAGAGCGTCCTTCCAGTGGGAGTTGGAGAAGAATGTTTTTTTAGAATTCTAGGAAGTTGTGACTTTCGTTTCAGTTGGGGCCGAAGATTAAAGAATTTATTAGAAAAGCATTTGGTGATTTTTTACCCGGAGGGGGTTTTCCACCTAAAAATCTTGTGCCTGTTGTCTCTATCTTTTGCATTGTTGTTTACTGTTTTTACTAAATAATAATAATAACTGAAGCTTAACTAATGCTCTGAAAAGGGATTAATAAAGTGCTAATTGCTAAGAAATACTGATTCACTCGACCTCTCAGTATTTCCAACAGAACTTAAAGATCCTTGATCGTACAAAAGGTCCTGAGATCAATTCCTTTGAGATACAATGCTAAGGTATTTGCCATAAAAGAAACCAAGGACTTCTTAAGTGTTATGAATAAAATATATAAAGATGTTTATAAATAATTATGATTTCTCTTAACTTGATAATTACTTGTGAATGTTTTTTGGCTTCTTATTAATATTATGTTCTCTTCATCAAGCAATTACCAAAAACATAAAGATCACAAAGAGACAGAACACAAAAAATTAGGCTCCAAGAGAAGGGAAAACCCAAAAACCTTCTTCCAGATCAAAGTGAGATATCCAAGACCCAAGACCAAGACTAAGACTACCACAAAGACCCAAGTCAGCCCTACTTCAAATATCCTCCAACCAAGTCAAAGTCAACGAAAGTCAACACTAGTCAAACCTTGTCAAATCTGGTCAAATCACAAAATTTCAGACTTGTAGTTCAAACCAATAGTTTCAGACCTGTAATTTCACAAAATTTCCCCAAAACCTTCGCACATGTGAACAAAGACAAGCCAAAAATTCGAATTTTCTCTCTCCTTTGACTTCACTATCTTTCTTCTTGTATTTGGCACAGAAATCGATGTATGAAGTGAGTGAATGAATGAGGTAGAAGTGTCTTGTATTTATAGTTGTCAAGGAGGTCGAATAGTTGCCCCTTCTAAGCTGACTTGTCTAGGCAGGGCCGACTTGGTCTTGTGGATGACAAATTGACTTTTTTTACTGAAATAGAATAATTATTCTTTTTCTTACAAGAAGTCCAAATGGGACTTTGACTCAAATACATTTCTTTGACCCATAATAAATTTTATTTTGACTCAATTGACTCTATAAGCATGAAGAACATGCTTTGACTAGAAATAAAATAATGATGATGAATGTAATAAATGAATATAATAAGTACATCAATGATACATTTGAATTACATTATGAAGAGCAACACTAGTTACATTTTCAACGCTCCCTCTTAACTGGGAGGTATTCATAATGACACAACAGGATACTCTCAAATAGAAATATTCTCATAAGAAGGGATTTGGATTGATAAGCATCATCATAACTAGCATTGTCAAAAATAGCAAGGCCTTGACTAACAAGCTCTATCTCTCCACTAGATCAAAGCACATTATTGGGAGGCATAAATTTGGACACCATTGCCTCTCTAGGCACACACCCCAACTGAATGTTCACCGAGTTTGTCCTCACAGGACTATTCTTATCTTGGATACCTTATCCTCAAAGAATATTGGTCCTCGAGACTATTCTTACCTTGGATACAAATCCTCAAAGAATATCGGTCCCAGTCTCCAGATGCTTATCCAATCCACCATTCTCCCTGCTAGTGCCTTCACTAGGCTTATAGTTGTTAATCCTGGCCATAGTGCATGACACATGGAGAATACGGTGTTCATCCTCACTCCCTCTCAATCAGGGAGGAAATATCCACAAGCCCAAGCTTGTCTCTCAAATACTCAAGCTTCCTGCTAGGAAGAGACTTAAGTCAATATATCAGCTACTTGTTCGTCAATGGAGATGTATGTTGAGATTTGAAGCTTGGCAGGTACTCCAAACCCTAGGCTAGAGGGTTTTGGAGGAATGGGCACCACAAAAGTGCTTTGTGGGATTAGAACCCAAGGTGCGGGTTTTGTGCCCAAAGGATTTGGGCCAAAACCATGTTTAATTTTTGTTGGTTCAACCCTTGGAGATTGTAAAGGACCCTAAAAGGAACTAGGGGTTGCAATGAACGCCAAGAAAGGAGGTCTACAAAGCAAGATATGAATTTTTTATATGTTTAAGTGGGTAAAATTGTCAACAAGTTCAGGTCGGTTAGCAAATTAGAGGTACCCTTTGGAGGGTTGTTAGTTGCACCCTAAGGAACATATAAATTAGTTATATGTGAGACCTCAAATAACACATCCAAGTGCAACACATCAAGAAGATCTCTCTCTGATTTAGCCGCAGATGTGAAGCACTCCAACAAAGGCGAAAAGAAGTTGTGATTTGTCTCTCTTCTAGACTGTTTGGAGGTCTAAGTTACTTAGGCAAGAGGTCACAGGTGTAGAGGGGAAATTTGGGTTGGTCTGTGCATATTTAAGGTATGCTTTATCTTTGAAATAGGATGCAAGTCCTTCAATTTTCATTGCAGGGTTGGGATCCCTCTCTTGGAGAAGGTCGAGAGGCCTAGAAGATAGACTAGCCTAGGTCACATGCACAAGAAGGAAGAGTGAATTGTTTAGGCTTGTTTTGGAGGGTAAATCACAATGATTACAATTTACAACAAGGAATTAGGGTTGACGTGTGACCCAACCAGGTTTGTCAGAAGTGCACAGGTGCCAAGGGCAAGTGGAGCAGAAAATCAGGTATGACTGTCTCCAATTGTCGATTTGTTGCTAGAGGATAGTTGGTCCAAATTGGATAGATAGTTGTTTGGAATCTCAAGGTTGTTGGAGTGCAACAAGGAGGTGCCCAAGGAGGCTCTAAGTGCAGACCAGAAAAGGATTTCAGATCTACTAGGAGTGGCAGTGTTTTGGAGCAGCAACATTGACACCTTGAAGGACAAAGGAAAACTAAGTGAGCAATTGGATCAGCCCAAGTTCATTTAAGAGAAGTACATCTTGCAGTGATAGATGGCAACCCTTCGGCCCTTAGTTTGTCTTCATCGGGAAGCACAGGAAGGCAATAGTGGCAAGAAGTCCCTAAGAGTTGTGTCCTTGAAGGACTAAGGTGCAACTAGTGGGCAAGAAGTCGCAAAGGTGTTGACTTCTTGAAGGACTAAGGAGCACCAAGTGGGCAGCATGAAGACCCGAAGTATGTTCGATGGCCTAACGGAGCTCGTTCATTGATAGAGGCGGGTTGGTGTTGTTGCAGATCAAGAGCCAAAGGACCGGGCAAGTGTGTTCAGGGTACAACCAAGGAAGCTATGATTGTGCACTACATCAACTAGATAGTAAGTGTATCATGTTCAGGGCAGTTTGGTTGTCATAATTGTTGATAACAAGCCTTAGTTTGTATTCTTGTATCAGTAGATGTATGACAGACATTATCCCTGGTACGAGAGCCCTAGACAATTGTATTACATTTCACTTTGAACCTATTTTTGAGAATGGTGTAATCCTCACATTTCATTGTGGTCAATTCGTATTGTCTTACTATTGCATTTGGTTACGCATTAACGCGATCCAATATTTTCAAAGTAGGCTATAGTTAAGGCCAACCTAATCAACTTATATCAAGGCCCATAACCCCTCTTAGGGAGGACATCCTACCTATTGAGTTGTCTATAAATACACACTCAACAATCATTTTGTTCATCATCATCTTGTGGTCTTTTTGATTATTCTTTGGCTTGCAAGCATCATTCTTTTATAAAGTGTTTTGGGCCTATGGGTACCTATATCTTTGGCATTCACTTACAACTAGGCATTTTTCTCTCTCTTTTGCATGGATTTATTTCTCTCTAGTTCTCCTATGGATCAGCTCTAGCACTACTGCTCAGAATTACCTTGGTTGTTATAGGCAGGTTTCTCAAGGGTTGCAATGTTATTTTCTCTATTTATTGCAGGTTGTTTGATGGTGGTTACATTTGATCCTTCTCTCTCCCTCTTATGCATTTCTACATGATATCAAAGTGGGAGTGGACCTCATTTACCATCTTCACTATGGGTTAGAATTTGTTCTTGGCTTTTTTTGTAGTGATCAGAATTTTCATGGAAGATTGTGCCTAACTTACAGGGCATTGGCATTGTTTAGTGGTGACTGTATTACCTGAAGCTGGGCACCTTATTTAGAATTGTTTAAGCCTGATTTTTTGTGCTAA
Organism: Pinus albicaulis; assembly: GCA_034641835.2. Taxonomy (NCBI): domain Eukaryota; kingdom Viridiplantae; phylum Streptophyta; class Pinopsida; order Pinales; family Pinaceae; genus Pinus; species Pinus albicaulis. The sequence goes on along the minus strand of CM076573.1, from coordinate 68,215,603 downwards.
TTATGGAGATCTTGTCCATAGATTCAAGCCTTAGGGTCTACGACTGATTCATTTCAGCCACATTTTCTTGAGCTCATCCATGGGTATGCATGGGTGGATTCACTATTACTTAACTTCAACAACAGATTGGATCATTTTTGGCTGGTGGCATTGCCCTAAACGCTGCAGAACTAAGGTTTCCAGATCTGATTTCTTCAGCAGGAGATGTAGAGAATTTTTGGTTAGTGGCATTGCCCTAAAGGCCGCAGAACTTGGGTTTCCACATTTAATATTTTCAACAGCTGATACTGGGATTTTTGTCTGGTGGCATTACCCTAAAGGTTGCAGAACTAGGGTTTCCAGATCAGAATTTTTAGGAGCTGATACAAAGTTTTTAGCTAGTGGCATTGCCCTAAGGACAATGGAAGTAGGGTTTACAAATATGACATTTTCAGCTACTAGTATGGAGAAATTTGGCTAGTGGCATTAACCTAAGGGCTGTGGAACTAGCATTTCCCTTTCTGTTTTAACTTCTTTTCAGCAGCTGATCTAGAGATTTTTGGCTAGTGATACTGCCCTAAAGGCTGTCAAACTTGGTTTTGCAGATCATGTCTTCTTTTGGGATTAAAACTCTCTTTTTAACTTCTTTTCAGCAGCTGATCTAGATATTTTTGGCTAGTGGTACTGCCCCAAGGGCTGTCAAACTAGGTTTTGCAGATCATGTCTTCTTTTGGGATTAAAACCCTCTTTCAAACCCAATGCTATCTTTCTTGTTCATTTCACAGCAAAACTCTCTCTAGGGTCATGCTCTTCAGCTAAAACTTGCACTGTCTTGATGCAAATTCAATACACAATAGATTTTTTGGAAGATACTGTTTTTCTTCTTTCGGTCTAATCAAGGTGACTGTTATGTACAAATTATTAATTAATATTTAATGTAATTGTCTTAGGTTGTCTTAGGTTTTATTAGGCAAAAGGGCATGATACCAAGGGACACCATAAAGACCAAAGAACAAACCAAACCCAAAAAAAAAAAAATTATTAGGATCAAATTCAGTAAAAAAGTAAGCTGGATAAGTATACTCCACCTCATACACACTCGATCGCTGCATCAATGTCGATGGCCGATTTCCACAAAAAATTGATTGATCTTGAGAGTAAGATTACTAATCAATGCGATGACTTTACCCAAAAACTAGTCGATCTTGAGGGTAAAGTTACAGGACATTCTGGCGATATCAAGAAACTTCAAGACACGACAAATCGGATAGAAAGACAAATTGGGCAAAACCATAGCGAGTCCATAGACAATCATAATAAAGCAATGTTGGCACTAACCGCTATTTGTGACAAGTTGAAGCTAGCGCAAAATACTTCTCAAAATTAGACTTAAGGTCAGGCTATTACCAAATCAGAATCAGGTTGGAAGACATACCAAAAACTGTGTTCCAAACACACGAAAGTCACTATGAGTTTAAAGTAATGCCCTTTGGGTTAACAAATGCACCAGCTATGTGTTGAAATTTGGTACCGGAGGACAGGTGGTTCCCTAAGGCTTTGATCTTTGGCCTAGGGAAAAGTGTCCAAAAGAATTTAATTTTTCTCCTAAAGTAACTTTATAATTTTTTATAAAGTTAAATCTAATTTAAAAGTGACTTAAGTGATAAAATTACTAAAGTGACTTTATAAAGTTATAAAGTCAAATCTAATTTTAAAGTGACTTTAAGTGATAAAGTTACTAAAGTTAAAGTGACTTTAAATAAAGTCAATATAAAATTAGAAATGAAAAAGTGACTTTAGAAATAAAAGACTAAGTGGGTCTTTATTAAAGTGGAGTGAATTAAAAAATGAAAAGTGAGATTTAAATGAGCATTTAATCTCAGCCCTAGATCTCAATCTATCTCAGCCATTGGATTTAGGGATTCCCCAAAAGTCACTTAGGGTTAGGTTAAAGGAGGAAAAGGTCATTCATTCTTTCATGAGCAGATTGAGAGAGGAGGAGAGGGAGCTGAAGAGTGATTTTTGAGCAGAGGGAGAGCAGCAAGGCAGCACAGCAAGTCCGTACAGCAAGAGAGCACACTTCCCAAGGCTGGAAAATCCGTACAGCAGAGTTTATTGGCACATTAACCAAGGCAGAAAGTCCGTACAACATTTGCACGGTTTTCGAGAGAGGGGCAGCACTGTTTTCGAGAGCTGGAACAGCAGCAAGGAGCACGATTTTCAAGGCAGATTTTTCTGGGCACGAAAATCGAGAAAGGGGGCTGCTGTACCATCCGTACGGAATCCGTACAGTCCGTACGGTCATTCCGGGCACGCTTTTCGAGGCAGCTAAGACAGCATTTAATGCTGTAATTTCTCTGAAAAATTTCTGTTTGCTGTTTGGCACGTTTTTTCGAGGTGGAGGGTGGCACGAAAGTCAAGATAAGTGATTTTTGTGTTTGCTGTAATTTTCTGTGTATTACTGCTCACTGTAAAAGCATTTTTCAGAAATAAATGAGAAGCTTCCAGACTGGTTTTCCCCAAGAGTTGTAGGGGGTTTTTCCAGGGTCACCTTGACCAAAAATTTCTGAGTTATGATGTGTTGAATGACTGTTTGTTACTGCTGTTATTTTATTTCTGCATTTACAACATTCTGAAAAATTTCCAGAATTTGTGTTTTCAGCAAAATTTATTTTTCCAGTTGTTGAATGTATGGTTATGGGAAAGGGCATTTAACCATTTTTGGAGTAATAAGGCGAAAACTGAAAACCGGGGTGGGAAACAGAATTTTCTACATGGTATCAGAGCTTGAGTGCTGAAGGGCAGTTTGGGACAGCAAGGAAGAAAATTACAGCTTGCTGATTTTTCACTCAGAAAATTCCAGCAAGCTGATTTTTCACAAACAGCAGATTTTTACCTTTACTACAGCAGTGTTATTTTTCAGTTTTAGGACAGCAGGATGTCATTGGGACTGAGGGTGGAGGATAGGTTGGATGGGCATTCTAACTACAGCATTTGGAAGGAGAGAATGCAGAGTATCTTTGAGGAGGCAGAAGTCTGGGACATTATGGTACATACCACACAGAACCCTGTGAATGTGCCTACTGATGCTACTCAGTTGGCAGCATATAATAAAAAGAACAACAAGGGTAAGAGGCCGATTCTAGACGGAATCAAAGACCATTGCATTCCTCATGTGAGAGGGAAGAGAAATGTTCATGAGATGTGGACAGCATTGTCCAATCTCTACCAGAGTACCAATGAGAACCGGAAGATGGTCCTGAAGGAGAAGATGAAGACCATTAAGATGGGCAATGATAGTGTAGCTGGATATCTCACTAAGATTACTAATGTGAGAGATGAGTTGGCAGCGATTGGAGAGGCCATTCCACCCACTGAGTTGGTGCGGATTGCAGTGAATGGCCTCCCCCGTTCATGGATGAACTTTGCCGATGGAGTTTGTGCACGTGAGACCCTTCCCACATGGGAGAGGTTTTGGGATGATTGCATTCAGACAGAGATCAGGAAAGGTCAGCTTGGGGCAGCCAAGCCAGTTGAGCAGGATGAGGATGTAGCACTGTTGGCAGGACGCAAGAAAGGCAAGGGGAAGAAGCAGGCTTCCACAAGCAATGGTGGGGGCAAAGGCAAAGGTAAAAGTAAACAGGATAACTCACAGAAGGACTATTCCAAAGTGAAGTGTTGGAATTGTCAGAAGATGGGACACTATGCAGTTGTGTGTCCGGAGAAGAAGAAGAAGAAGGGGAAGAACCAGAGCATGGCAGCTTCAGCAGAGGTTGAGGACTTTGCAGATCGCTTTGACCGAGAGTTTGGGTTCATCGCGTGTGAGTCTTCTAGTGCAGGAGTACCTGCCACACAGGTTCAGAGGGAGCATGCATTTCCCTCGATTAGCGGAGCATCTTCGGGTATCTGGTATGTGGACAGTGGGGCTTCACGTCACATGACAGGAGTCCGTGAGTACTTCTTAGAGCTTTCAGAGAGTGGCACTGATATAGAGGTAGTACTCGGTGATGACAGAGTTGTTAGAGCAGTCGGTGTGGGGACACTGACATTTCAGAGGGAGTCCAAACCTCCCTTGAAGGTGTCAGATGTTCTTTATGTGCCAGGGATGAGGAAGAACCTCATATCCGTCTCAGCTTTGGAGGATAGAGGATATGAGATACTGTTCAGGGGAGGACAGGTGCTGATGTATCCCAGGGGCGCTCCAGCTGATTCAGCTAGAGTGATAGGTGTACGCCATGCAAAGGTGTACAAGTTTGCATTTCAGTCCCTTTTGGCATTGAGCAGTAGTACCGACAGCAGAGCTAGAAGTTCTGAGCAGTGTGAGATTTGGCACCGCAGGATGGGGCACATGCATCATGGAGCCTTGAGGACTTTGCGGGAGATCACTACAGGTGTGCCAGAGTTCAGTACTGATCACTTTGATACTTGCAGAGGATGTGCGATGGGCAAGTTTGCCAAATCCCCTTTTCCCAGCAGTGACAGCAGAGCGACTGAGATACTTGATTTGATTCATTCCGATGTGAGCGGTCGGATGTCTCATGTTTCCTTGAGTGGATATGAGTACTATGTTTTATTCATTGATGATCACTCCAGGAGGACTTGGATTTATTTCTTGAAGACCAAGAGTGAGGTCTTCAAGCGGTTTCAAGAGTTCAGAGCTCTTGTGGAGACACAGACAGGTCGGAAGATCAAGTCCCTGAGGTCGGACAATGGAGGAGAGTACACCCTTGGAGAGTTTGTTGACTATTGTGTTGAGGCAGGCATTAGGAGGGAGCTCACTGTTCCTTACAACCCCCAGCAGAACGGGGTTGCGGAGAGGAAGAACAGATCCATCGGAGGGGCTGCCAAAGCCATGTTGCATGATCAGGGGTTGCCATTGTTTTTGTGGGCAGAGGCCTGCAACACAGCTGTTTATTTGCAGAACAGGAGTCTGCATCGTGCTTTGGGGCACATGATTCCGGAGGAGGCTTTTTCTGGGAAGAAGCCTGATATTGGTCATCTTCGTATCTTTGGGTGCATTACATACTCCTACATACCCAAGGAGAAGAGGACCAAACTAGAGCCCACCGCAGAGAAGGGTATCTTTGTGGGCTACAATGAGACCTCCAAGGCCTTTCGGATTTACATTCCTGCGCAGAGGAAAGTTGTTGTCAGGCGGGATGTGAAGTTCGAGGAGGACAAGGCCTTTAGGAGGTCACGGGAGTTAGAGTATCTGGATCAGCCAGACCCTCAGCAGCAGTTGAGTCAGTCACAGGGATCCAGTGGGCAGGGATCAGGAGGATCCAGAGGTACATCTATGACGATGTCAGGTCCGTCAGTGGGGAGTGGCTCGCAGAGTCAGAGGGGTGGTGCTATGGGCAGCACGCAGAGCAGTCCACAGAGCAGTTCACTGGGGAGTCCACTGATGGACAGTTCACACGGTACCTCAGCATCTACAGGTTCAGGTGCAGGCAGGAGGACAACAGACAGACAGTCAGGAGTTCTGGCTCCTGATGTTGAGGAGGAGGAGTTTTATTCTCCTGCGGGAGAAGTGCACTCAGGGAAGAGGAAGCCCAAGTGGCTTCAGGACACCTTGAGAGATGCCACATCTGTTGCTGAGCCTAAGAGGCCGGTCAGAGAGAGCAGACCACCTGAGAGGTTTTGTAGCTATATGGCAATGGCTACCAGCATCCTTGACTCCGAGCCTTCTAGCTATGAGGAGGCAGCTAGCCAGCAGGTCTGGAGAGAGGCCATGCAGGAGGAGTATTCTTCTATCATGAAGAATGATGTTTGGGAGGTGGTGCCGAAGCCTGAGGGCAAATCCGTGGTTACTTCCAGATGGCTTTACAAGGTAAAGCATGCTGCAGATGGCAGCATTGAGAAATTCAAAGCGAGGTTTGTGGTTAGAGGGTTCTCCCAGGTAGAGGGAGTTGATTATGAGGAGACCTTCGCTCCCGTGGCTCGATATACTTCGATCCGCTCCATTATATCGATAGCAGCAGAGATGGGTTTGAAGATCCACCAGATGGATGTGAAGACCGCATTTCTCAATGGCTTCATACAAGAGGAGGTGTATATTGAGCAACCACAGGGCTTTGAGGTGCATGGGAAGGAGTCCCATGTGTGTAGACTGAAGAAGGCCCTTTATGGCCTGAAGCAAGCTCCCAGAGCTTGGTACTCCAGGATATATACTTACTTGCAGAAGATGGGTTTCACAAAGAGTGAGGCAGATCCGAACCTTTACTATATTGTGATAGGTGAGGAGCCTCTCATTCTGGTGCTGTATGTGGATGACTTAGTCATTATAGGTGTAGAGAGACTCATAGAGCACTGCAAGAGAGATCTTGCGGCGGAGTTTGAGATGAAGGACATCGGCTTGATGCATTACTTTTTGGGTTTGGAGGTGTGGCAGGAGGAGGGGCATTTCTTCCTGGGACAGGGGAAGTATATTGTGGACATCCTTGGCAGATTCCACATGGAGGATTGTAAACCCATGTCGACATCGATGATCACCAACTGGAAGAAGCTTCATGCTTCGGATTCCGAGTTGGTGGATCCCACATTGTACAGACAGTTGATTGGTTCCTTGATGTATTTGGTCAACACTAGACCAGATATCTGTTTTGCAGTCAACACGATGAGTCAGTTTATGTGTGAGCCTAGGAAGGTTCACTGGGTGGCTGCAAAACACATTTTGCGGTACTTGCAGGGGACAGTGGATTATGGTCTGGACTACAGGCAGGGGGATGGAGTGAGATTGGCAGGTTACACCGATTCTGATTGGGCAGGTTGTGCTTCTGATAGGAAGAGCACTTCAGGGTGTTGTTTTGGGTTGGGTTCGGCAGTGGTGTCATGGTTCAGCCGAAAGCAGCAGTCAGTAGCATTGAGTTCAGCGGAAGCAGAGTATATGGCAACCAGTCTAGCTAGTTGTGAGGCCATCTGGCTTCGCAAGATGTTGTTTGGCTTATTTGGTCAGCCGTTGAGACCTTCAGTGATTTACTGTGATAATCATAGTTGCATTAAACTCACGGAGAATCCAGTATTTCATGACAGGTCAAAGCATATCGGGATCAAATATCATTTCATCAGAGACTATGTTCAGAAAGGAGCTGTGAAGCTTGAGTATATTCCCACCGATGAGCAGGTTGCAGATATTCTTACCAAAGCCTTACCACGGGGCAAGCATGTCTACTTCAGAGACAAGATGGGTGTGGTGAGGAACACCTTCCTCGGTAAGAGGGAGTGTTGAAATTTGGTACCGGAGGACAGGTGGTTCCCTAAGGCTTCGATCTTTGGCCTAGGGAAAAGTGTCCAAAAGAATTTAATTTTTCTCCTAAAGTAACTTTATAATTTTTTATAAAGTTAAATCTAATTTAAAAGTGACTTAAGTGATAAGGTTACTAAAGTGACTTTATAAAGTTATAAAGTCAAATCTAATTTTAAAGTGACTTTAAGTGATAAAGTTACTAAAGTTAAAGTGACTTTAAATAAAGTCAATATAAAATTAGAAAGGAAAAAGTGACTTGGGAAATAAAAGACTAAGTGGGTCTTTATTAAAGTGGGGTGAATTAAAAAATGAAAAGTGAGATTTAAATGAGCATTTAATCTCAGCCCTAGATCTCAATCTATCTCAGCCATTGGATTTAGGGATTCGCCAAAAGTCACTTAGGGTTAGGTTAAAGGAGGAAAAGGAGGAAAAGGTCATTCATTCTTTCATGAGCAGATTGAGAGAGGAGGAGAGGGAGCTGAAGAGTGATTTCTGAGCAGAGGGAGAGCAGCAAGGCAGCACAGCAAGTCCGTACAGCAAGAGAGCACACTTCCTAAGGCTGGAAAATCCGTACAGCAGAGTTTATTGGCACATTAACCAAGGCAGAAAGTCCGTACAGCATTTGCACGGTTTTCGAGAGAGGGGCAGCACTGTTTTCGAGAGCTGGAATAGCAGCAAGGAGCACGATTTTCAAGGCAGATTTTTCTGGGCACGAAAATCAGAAAGGGGCTTTATTGCTTCCATCCGCACATCAACAACTGCATGTACCGTACGGCCATTCCTTGCACGCTTTTCGAGAATAATTAAGACAAAGATTTAATGCCGTAATTTCTCTCAGTCAAGATAAGTGATTTTTGTGTTTGCCGTAATTTTCCGTGTATTATCATTTCATCAGCATTTTCTAAATAAATGAGAAGCTTCCAGACTGGTTTTCCCCAAGAGTTGTAGGGGGTTTTTCCAGGGTCACCTTGACCAAAAATACTGAGCTATGATGTGTTGAATGACTGTTTGTTACTGCTGTTATTTTATTTCTGCATTTACAGCATTCTGAAAAAATTTCCAGAATTTGTGTTTTCAGCAAAATTTATTTTCCAGTTATTAAATGTATGGATATGGGAAAGGGCATTTAAATATTTTGGAGTAATAAGGTGAAAACTGAAAACCGGGGTGGGAAACAGAATTTTCTACACTATGTTCCAAGCTACTATGAACGAATTATTTCGTACATATATTAGGAAATTTGTATTAGTATTTTTTAATGATATTTTAATTTATAGTAAAGCTTGGAAGGAGCACCTGCAACATTTGGATCAAGTTCTTACGCTATTGGAAGAGCATCAGTTTTATGCTAAGAAATCCAAATGCACCTTTGGAAAAGAAGAAGCAGAATATCTGGAACACATAATATCCCATGAAGGAGTAAAAGTGGACCCTTCTAAAATCAAGGCTATAAAGGAAAGGACTAAACCAGTTAGTATATCCAAGCTAAGAGGGTTCTTAGGATTAACAGGATACTACCAAAGATTTATTAAAAACTAAGCGCACAGAACTGCACCTCTTACAAATCTTTTAAAGAAGAATTCGTTTCAATGGAGTGAGGAAGCAGGAAGGTGTTTTGAAGAATTGAAGAAAGTAATGTCTAATGCCCCGGTATTGGCAACTCCCAATTTCTCTAAAGCATTTATCATCAAGTGTGATGCCTCTAGATTCAGTATAGGTGTAGTATTAATGCAAGAAGGGCATCCTATAGCTTTTGAAAGCAAGAAGCTCAATAAACAGGAGCATCTTAAATCGACATACAACAAGGAAATGCTCGCAATTATGCACGCATTGGCCAAGTGGAGACAGTATTTGTTAGGGAGTAAGTTCTCCATCCGAACGGATCATAACAGTCTTCAGCACCTCCTCCAACAAAAAACACTTTCTGAAGAACAACAAAAGTGGATTGAAATGATCGCCTTCGACATGGAGATATTACATAAAAAGGGAAAAGACAATGTAGTAGCAAATGCCCTGTCTAGGAAGGACAAAGAACCAACACTACTTGCAGTCTCAGTTGTTGTTCCTGAATGGCTTAATGAGATTCGAAGTGAGTACACCAAAGATCAAGAAATGTTTGCTATAATCAATAATCTCCCAGGAAACTCAAAATTTGAATGGAAGAATGATATCTTATGGGACAAGGGAAGAATTTATCTGAACTCAAATTCCAAGTTTATATCAAAAATACTCAAGGAATCACATGATTCCCTGTCGTTTGGGCATGTAGGATATTTTAAAACTTACTACAACGCACGTCAATCATTCTTTTGGAAGGGTATGAGTCACGATATTCAAAAATATGTAGCAGAATGTGACAAATGTCAAAGAAATAAAAGTGAAAATATTATGACACCTGGATTACTTCATCCCTTAAACATCCCAAATCAGAAATGGGAAGAAATATCAATGGATTTTATTAAAGGGTTACCTGTATCTGATGGAAAGGATAAGATCTTTGTAGTAGTCGACAGACTCACTAAATATGCTCACTTTATTGCTATAAAGAAAACAGACTCTGCAAAGCAAATTGCTGAGATATTTTGCAAACATATCTATAAACTACACGGGTTCCCGAAAGTCATTGTGAGCGACAAAGATGTCAAATTTAAGGGTAATTTTTGGAAAGAATTGTTCAGCCATATAGGAACCTACCTAGACATGAGCTCCGCTTACCACCCGCAAACAGATGGACAAACAGAGGTTGTCAATAAATGTTTGGAAGCTTACCTACGTTGTTATGCTATAGAAAAAACAAAATAAGTGGGTTCAATGGTTGCATCTCGCTGAATGGTGGTATAATTCTACTTACCATACATCGGCAAAAATGACCCCATTCCAAGCTTTATATGGATACGAACCCTCGAAATGGAAAGATCTAGCTTCAGTCCAGACAAAACTACCAGCGGTTAAAAACCAACTAGAAGAAAACCAAAAAGTCGTCCAGATCCTAAAAGAAAATTTGAATAATGAACGAAACCGTATGAAGCAACAGGCCGACCTCAATAGAACTGAGAGATCATTTGAAGTTGGAGAATGGGTATTTGTCAAGCTCCAGCCATACAAGCAGTTGTCCCTGAAACAAAAAGGGAAACATAAATTAGCACCAAAGTTCTATGGACCGTATCAAATCAACAAAAAGATCAGCCAAGTCGCTTATAGCTTAAGCCTTCCAGATAAAAGTCGTGTTCACAACTTCTTCCATGTATCCTGCTTAAAAAGGGCACTTGGTGACCATCAATGAGCACAAACAACACTTCCATCTTTAGATGATGAAGAAAGGGTCATTTTAGAGCCAGAAAGTATCATATCCACCAGGGAAAAGAAGCTCCAATCTCGTGTAATCACGGAATACTTAATCAAGTGGAAGGATTTACCGGAAGAAGAAGCCTCTTGGGAGACCGAAGCATTTCGTCAACAACATTCGTCATTGCGTATGCTTTGAGGACAAAGCATCTTTGAGAGGAAGGCAATGTTATGTACAAATTATTAATTAATATTTAATGTAATTGTCTTCGGTTGTCCTAGGTTTTATTAGGCAAAAGGGCATGATCAAACTTCACCAAGAGACACCATAAAGGCTGTATTTAAGCCTTGGTCTCTCCATTTGTAAACCATCTCATCTTTTTATCAATAATATATATACATATTTCTATTTATCAGAGTTTTTATACTCCAGTGACTTTCAGTATACCTATTTGCATCATCATTGAACATAGATGGATTCAAAGAGTATATTTTTCCTAATAAATGTAGGCCACTTATTTTTAGGTTGATCTAAGGTATAAAGCTATATGCAATTTTTGTCGCGAAGAGGACATGGCACATGAAACAAGACACGTGAGCAAAAGCATTCACTCTTCATTAGCACTTTCTTGCTCTTGGTGCACTGCTTAGTTAAATTTCATTCCTTCAACTAAAGCTCTTCATATCAGATATGAGACTTTAACATGGAAGGGCATTCCTCTTTTATTGTCATCTTTTAATTGAACTCTTGCCAGAGTATATCAACAATATACATTGAGTCTTGAATTTGTGATTGCTGAAAATGACAGAAATAGAATAATTCTTTTGTGCAACAATAAAAATGGAGGTTAAACAAATCTAGCTCGATGCATCAAACTGGAGAGCAATAGTAGGTCATAAGATGGAAGCAACACATACTTTGGGAATCTTGGTTTTCTGTTTTGTCAACACAAGCTTTTAACTCATCACGTATCTCCAGGAAACTTGCCCTGACTAACAATGAGCTACCTTTGCTCTCTTCATACTCTTTAGTCAATCCTGCAGGCAAACCTTCCCCGATGCTGTGATTCAAATCTCCCTCACTGTTGAAGAACATAGATCGCCACTGTCAAGTAATGCTCTAAGATATATCCAAAATTAACAGTATCAAGTAGAACAAAAGAAAGCACCAGGTCACACATATTTTCTCATTTTGATAATGCAAAGAGAAGGGGAGAATGTTCCCATAAGGCAAGATATCTTCAGGGTACGGAAACTCAGACTTTTCCCGTCCTAATATCTGATATTTTTATATTGCACATAAAGTTTTGAGCTTAATATCTGGTTATCAATATTACTGTGAGGAAATATTTTGTAGTTTGTTCTTTAAAAATATAGGAAAGATACACAACATGGAAATGAATGAAATGTTTTAAACTTTTAAAACAGTGCTTTGATTGGAGAGGCTCTGAAATGAATGATTTGATGCTTGATACATCTCAAATAAAGACAGGATAACTAAAAAACAAATTTGTGAGTTAGGTTCACCATCGAATTTTGTGTTCCAGAGTATATCACAGAACTCATAAAATCATCACTCAATTTAAATTATTAGACTTTATTTCATCACACTGCTGATAACTTTTTTTTTTGCTGATCTTTAATTGACATTGTTGTCTTGCCACCTGACACACACACCTACCAGATAGTGAGAAAAGTCTTCAACCCCACAAGGTGTGGTTGGTGGCACAACTAAGAGAAGGGGCTGTCACCTATTCCCAACTCTTTCCGTTTAAGTTATCTCCTAGGCTAGCTATGGGGGGTGGTCCCTAAATAGAAAACTAAGTTAAAAGATGTGAGGTTTCTAGGAGATGTTAGAATGAAATGGATTAATTTTTTTAGATTACAAGCAAATATGATATGAGCAATATGAGCTAAAATCAACTTCAACAACCATTAAATCATGAGATAATAATAAGCCTATGTAAAACCAGTGCCTTCAAAATATTGCTCAAAAATAAAAGATACTTGCTCAAAATAAATGAAATGCTTCAAATGGAAGCACAAGCTATCCAGAAAATGAAGCAAAAGATGTTAGCACAATAAAATATCTAAGTTACCGGAAACGTCTCTCCCAAACCCCAGAAACGTCGTTCAATGTTTCATAAACGGAAACGGGTACGACACAGCATGGAAACATTTCATTTTTTTGGAAACGCAGGATCCTAATTCTGAACCATTTCTGTTTTTTTGGAAACGCAGGATCCTATTTTTGAAACGCTTCGGGCATTTTTCAGGGATTTGGATCCGTTTCCAGAGTTTCCTGACTTGGATATGACGTTGAATGCCATGTCTCATATGGATTTGTTTGATGAGGGGGCACCAATAATTGCATCTTCAAGTGGACATGGCAGCAATGCACCCACTCATGGAGAGGATCCAAATGATGATGTGGATCTTAATTACATGGATGAAAACATATTTAATGATATGTAAATGTAATTTATGATGATGTCTTAAACTTTTGAACAATGGACATTGAATACCACAATATTTCATATGATAGTAGACTGCCAGCATAGTTCATTTTTGTAATTTGTACAATGTAGTGTGCATTTAGCATTATTAATTTTGGTGATGATGTTGATGATTGAAATTGGAAACAGAAACTTGATGATATGTAGAATATAGTAATCTCTAATGATGATGGCAATGTTTATGTTGAATTGGCGATGATAATTTGTTTATGTGGAATTCATGTTGATGATTATGTATTTTTAAAGATAGAATTTAGATTCTAAAAGATGAATGGTAATATGAAAGTTATATATATATATATATATATATATATATATATGCCATTTCCTTGCCGTATCATATGCGGATTTTTTGAAAATTCATTGAATCCGTTTCAAACCCCGTTTCCGTTTCCGTTTCAGTGCAACTTAGCATGCATCATATGATAGAATATTTCATTAAAAATGGAGTCATTAAATACATTGACATCAATTCTCTTTTATTGGCTTATATGTAGCTGCATAACCTATTTGCTTTTTTTACTTCCATCTATTAAACTTAATTTATAGTTTCATCTATTTTTGTGAATGCCAAGGGAGAATTGTTGTGAATTTCCTCCAACATAATGTTATTTGTAGGCTGGTACACTGAGGCGAGATTAAGTGGTTTTGGATCCTATGCCATGAGCCGATCACGAATGGTATTTGAGCCCTATACTGTGGGTCAATCACAAATGTTATTTGAGCCCTACTGTGGTTCAACTAATGTGTTAAAGGTGTTTAGTATTTGGATTGTATGAATATGGGTCGCTGTGATGGAGATATAATTGAGATATAATCAAATTATCATTTCAATCTGTGTTCTAAGTATTTAATAATGTCCACTAATGACCAAAGAAAAGTCAATGGGTTTCCAGGATACTAATGACCAAAGAGAAGTCAATGGGGCTCCAGAATACCATCACTACAAATACCAAAATAAGCAGTGCCTACTGTGCCCCCTGAAAATGTAATAAATCCAGGGTATTGACAATAGAGGAAGGCAAAAAAGATTAAAGGGTTTACCCAGTGAGAAAAGCACTGGAAAATGTGTAAGAGGGAATGAATAGAACCACAATGAAGATAGAGCACAATGTCTTGATCTGAGCAACCGAAGAGTATACAATGTCGACAATCGGAGTAAATTACCTGATGCAGAACTTAGTAGTTTGGCCGGGAGAGTTCCCTTGGCCGAGAGGCTAGCTGAGGGATTTGTAAGGAACCCCTCGCAACAGCCATCCTACCATCCAAGGCCAGCATACTCGTGGAAAAGAACCTAGTGAGACATTCTTGACGCCAGAGCTTTGATTGGACGTGGAGGATAACTGTTGAAGCTTAACGATGAACTATATAAATGCAGAGACGAGTCAATATTTTATCTTTAGGGCATCAACACAAATGTCTGTACGGTGAATTCCATAAACCTCGTTGCTAGAGAACACAAACACTCGTCAAGTATGAATCCCTTTTGCCATCGGCATTGACACATATTTGTTTTCAGAGGATCAAGCAGAGAAGATTTAAAGAAATTAATATCGTTTCCATACAAAATTTATAAACAATGGCGAATATTTTCTAATAGCGAAATAGAAACCATTAGCTGCTAAAATCTGCCCAGGTTTGGAAACCGGAACGACCTGTAGGCAAATGTAAACTTCAAAGCCAGCGGGAACTTTAACAGTAAAGTGTTTGTTAAGAGTTCGTAACAGCTGACCTGATAGTTATGTAAGTATTTATGTCCTCTTCAGTAAGCTCCGAAAGCGAAGTAGCTTTGGTAAACAGCGGCTTCTTTCTCCCAGCCACCATAGTTTCACCTTGTCCTCCTCCTCCTTTTTTCAACGAGTCGGCATTATCATCCAGCTTGAGGTCATCAAGGTCCTCTTCCAGTGATTTATCATGGTTATTGTCTTCTAAACTCGCGGAATCAGAGAGCCTTCTGGTTAAAGATCCCACTAACCTGCTGGGAATCGAACTCGCGATCGGTCTGGGGAAGTAATTTGCAGACTTGGCAATGGAGAGACCGTCATTACTGTGATGCAGAGACTGTAGAGTAGATTTTTCACTGCAGAGATGGTATTTTGATCTCTGAATGAATCGCGTTCGAGTCGCAGCCCTGCCCGCACTCAGCAGAAACCGCCTCATCCTGAAATCTCGTGGAAATGAGGTTTATTGTATTGATGTACGCCGCTAATGCTTTACCATTATTTCATAAATTCATTGGAAATCCCTGTGAGACTCGCAACCAGGTACACATATAGTCAAATACATGTTCACTGAACTTTTTGTTCGATTAAGTGTGAGGGAGAAGGAGGAGGACGTCGTAAAAACATGAGGGGTTTAAGGAGGGTTTTAATTTGGCTGCGAGAACGGTCACAAGTCCCATTTTCCATATCTTTTTAAAAGATCTTAATATGGTTCTTTTATTGGTGAGGCCGGTCTCTTTGTGTTGTGTCATTGGTAAACTATTTAAAACAATGTTGATACTTAACTCTTAATTTTTCGGTTAAGTATTTATGTATTGTAAGACTTTTATATCTTATAGGCATTGTAAGTTACTTAAATTTTAAACCTACTTCATAGTTTATTATGTTAGGATTATTTTAATTATTATTTGAGTTTTATGGTAATTTATACACATTTGTTAAGTCGCATTGTTTATTAGCATAATGATGATGGGTGACTCACAAGGTGATGTACTCGGTTGAATGATGCATTTTTTGCTAGTTGTTGCAATTGTTTTTCACCTCACTTGCTTCTATAATAAACTGTTTATATAGCCCAATGTTTGGCAATGGGGAGTCCGATAATAGTTGGATCTCATGTCCCACTTTCCTCTTGGGTGGTAGCCCTTTAGACTCCTAGAACACATCCCTATCTGTCTGCAACAACTTTTCCAATTGTTGTTTTGGTTTCTTAGTACACCCTTCTAGGGATGTTTTTGCTCTTACTAACTCTTCTACGTATTGATTATCTCTTAAAAATAGTAAAACATACTTTTTGCTATAATTAATCAATTTATTGGCTTGGTTGGCTCTTACCAACGAAAATTTTTACATGTCTTTATGCGTGTTGATGGTGAATGATTTTTCATCCTTTACAAGTTGGTGATGGTTAGCTCTGTTAGTTTCTTATAGTCATAGTAGTCAGAAAATTTTGTCTTTCAAGTTTATTTGGCAAATGTGTAAAGGTTTGCTATGATCTTATAGAGATCAAGCTATGGGTCTTAGTTTAGAATACAATTTTCATTATTGGATGCAATTATGTCAGTGTGTGTGAAAGGTCATGCAAATGGTCATTTATATTCTAAGAGTCGAGTTAAGTGAGTCTAGGGTCATGTTTCACCAAAAAATCATGAGTGAGGTCATGTTGTCCTGTCTTATCATCACTGGCACAGATTTGTAGGGTCACTTGGGTTAGTTAGAATGTCAAATCACATTCATCCATGACATCACTTTGGTACAATGTTTAGGAGGACATCATTGCGCTTTTGACAGTTGCTGCATTTGTATTATTGAGCTTCAAAATTGTAACCATCATCCTTGAAATGTTGGTTCATCCACCTTGGGAGTTCAAATGCTTAGTTAACCTTCAAGAAATACCTAAGAGCCTTTCATTTCTCCATCGAAAGCTTGTTGTATAGTGATTGGAGTTCACTATGCAAAGGAGGTAGGGGAAGCATTGCGCTCGTAGACAGGTGTTGCACTCACACACAGGCGCTGCATTTTTCAAACCGGTGGTGAATTGCTCATTCCAGGTGTAATTTCTTCGTTTTTATTGAATCCATTGTTTTGCATTCATTCAAATTACTCCCATGTACTCAGGAAATGCATTGAAACCCTGAAAAAAAATTCTAAATTTTTAGCTCGATGTGTTTCCTAGAAAATTCATTGCACTTTTCCTTTGCGTTGTGTTTTCATGTTCTTACCCTCATCAAACACCCACAATTTGTGTGCCACCTTGGTACTGTAGCCTAACATATCATTCAAATGATTTTAAACTTCACACCCGATCTTTGTTTTCCTCAGAGGTCAAGAAGCATTTTTTCCCATGCACTGCACTTTTGGCGTTGTGCCTCTGTTTCTAATTCTGCCATTGTAACCACTCAAACACTAGTTGTTGTTTTGGGTTTGGGAGGTGAGTTAGGTTTTCCAGGTTTTCTTTTCATAATGAATTAGCATAAAACCCTAATCTAAGTTACTTTTCATCACTTCTATTCTATTTTATGCACTAAATAAGCCTACACTCATATTACATTCAAGAAACCCTAGAGCATATCTCTGCTGTGAAAATCATGTCAACCCCATATATAAATAAACATAAGGGAGGAATCATTGTGAGATTTGAACCCCAAGACCTCACCTTGATCAATTCAGACCTAACAATCAAAGTTTCCTTTAAACAATTTGGATGCATAAGATTCTGTGAAAAAATCCAAGGATGCAATGAATGTCTCACTAGGAAGTTTGTTATGAATTTCACTGGGTTGGAGGTTAAAATTGGAGAGCTTACTTTTCCAGTTTCAGATGTCACCATCTCTGCTACAACAGAGATTTCTCTTCAAGGAGAGCAATGGTTCAAGGGCATGCCTCTTGACATTACCAATTATAAAGATTTCTTGAAGCCTGAGTACAAAGATAAAGGGTATGGAGCCATCGTCCCTAAGGAATATTTAATTGAGCCCTACAGCAAGCTTTTACAAGCAATCCAAAGATGCTTTACCTGTGAGGGTTGGTTTTGTAGGATCTATCAGTACCATTTTATACTTTTGATGCACTTTACAAGGAACGACCCCTTGAATCTTCCCTTCTATCTATTCAGAAGTCTTATCAAAGTGTCAGACAAATTTCAGGGAAAACATAGCCAAGTGGAACCTAGTCTTTTCCACTTCTCTTTGACCAAGTTGTTAGTGTTGGAGGAATTGAATAAGAGGAATCAAACATGACAATATTTTCTAGACTCATCAAATTTGATAGTTGACCTACCATCTAGCTCTTGCAGCAAGAAGGACATACCCTCATCAGTGGCAAGAGACATAGAATCACTAAATGCAAGTTATGTGAAAAGGCCCTCAGTTGCAGTTCATTCATCAGAAAATAATAGAGCTAATAAGTTGTATTTCTCTCCTGAAGTAGTGAATGTTCCCAAGAAGCCCCTCACTAGATCTGCTACAAAGACACTACCCTTAGAACAAACATTTGAGTAGCCATCTCATACTTTGGAGACTATACTAGAAGATGATGTTCCTGGTGATAAAGATAAAGAAAATGCACAATTACGAAAGCAGCTTAATCAACAGTTTTATATTTTGGCCAAGCATTAGGGTTAGGGTTTTGATGGAAATCAGGAATTTCATCATATTTTTGGTGAGTTGAGGTTTGAAAAGGGGTATCAGCAATGTTAACATCGTCAACAGATTGTACATCTTGTTCAAATACCTCAGTGTTGATCAATCCATGGAGAACAAGTTGTGTTGTGCTTTCTTATAAGCGATGTGTTTTTGTTGTAGATGGAATTTTGAGATTTGGGAGCTTTGTGTGATGAAAGAAAGTTTCTAAGGAGGAAATTGACGATGTCCAGGCTTTTTCACATGTGAAACATTCATTAAGCAAATCAGGGAGTGACCGGAGCTACATCAACCATGGATTCGGTCTACTTCTTTGTTGCCTTTCTGTGTTTCTGTTAAACTAGGATTTTCCATAGCGTCGGTGCTATGCCTCCACACAGTTAGCCTTTTGACTGATATTTTCATGTCAAAACTTCATTTAATTTGTTTTTATGCTCATGATAAATGTTATGAGGCATCTAAGGACTTATAAGCTTGATTTAAACTTAGAATTAAATGTAAATATGCTTGAAAAACTTTGGTCAAACATTTCCTAATTTTCAGGAAAAAAAAAAACAAAGGTGTAACTTTATAGGGATTCCTGTGTCAAATCCCTATGTTGATGTGCTTTATGATGTTGTAATTTTTTCACTTGTCATTTTCATACCATGAATGTATGTATTCATGTTTGGTTAGATCATGATTTATCTCATAATTCTTTTTAAAAACACTATGATATAGTTTGCCAAACAGTCTATGTTTTCTTCTTAAACAACATTTAGAATTCATCTCAGAGTTTGATGCTCTATATGTCGTTTCCACCATTCTTATACTCACCCTCCTACAATGAATCAATTTGATTACACCAACAATACTGCCTACCTTGCCCCTATAGAAGATCCCTCATCTCGTCATCCTATCACTAGGAAATAATCAAATTTACATGACTCCATACCCAATGGATCTATCTTCTTTCCTGTCAGCAAACCATTAAAACTTATATTCCTCTAAGCACCATACCTAGCCTAAGATCTAAGTGACTACAAAATTTGGACAACAAGAGCCCTCTCTGAAGTTGGAAGGGCTAGATTCTAACTTCCAAGTGGTTTGTGGTTACCTCTGAGTTTCTCTCCTTAACTTGGAGAAATTACGGAGGGCTAACAGGATCTTTGTATGAAGATTTCATCTTGCATGTGCATGTAGGGACTTTCAAACACCACTCCACATACATCAAGGGGAGCTACATCTAGTTCTACTTCATCAATAAAATCAACATTGATAGAAAATCTCATTTTGCATTGTTTTGTTACCTTTATCTTTGCATCCTTATTTACCCATGTTAATGTATATGAGCTTGGATGGTCACAAACTTCCAATATCAAATTTTTGACCAACTCCAATGCAATGAGATTAATGTAACAACCCCTAGTTGATTTTCCATGTAAATAAAATAAGACCAAGGTCATGGGACTCGTATTCCAAGTTGAATGGTGGGTAAACATTATAGTGGGCATCACTTGCGGCTTATTAAGGGTTTCGTAAATTGGCAAAGGCATTGAAAAAAGAAAAGAGGCAATAAATGGCTTTTAATTAAGGAAATAAAGGAAAATAGGAGAGAAAAAAAAGATGAAGAGACACAAATATGCATGCAAGGGAAATTAGAGAGAAAATGAAAGAAAAGGGAAAAAGGAAAGGAAGTGATTAGACATCAATGATAAAAAGGCATCTAAGAAAAAATTGACAACTTTTGATCAATATAAAAAACAAGAGGAGAAGGAGAAAGCACTTAGACAAGCAAGCAATGAAAGTAAGGGTGCACAAGAGGAAGTTTGGACAACAACAAGTAAGGACAAAAATTAGTTGTGGATTGTAGGTAACAGTGTGCATGTGAGATTTAACATGCTAGGATTCAAATGCAAGGTGCATGCATTGGTTATTTATTTATGTTTTTTGTCATTGGCATGGGATTTTGCGTGGATTGATAGTGGTTTTAGCCTTCCCTTTCCATTTCCAAGATAATCATGGTGTTGTGGGTTCCCTGTTTGGTTTAAGTTTTTTTATGGTTGGTAGACTTGGATCCTGGTTGAGGTGGTCTCGGGAAAATTCCCAAGGGTCAAGGGTGGAGATGAGCTTTCTCCTGGAACTCTTGATGGATGGGTGGAGACAGGAAAATTCCTCTGGAGTTGGGAAAGAAGTCGAAGGCATCCATGCATGTTTTGATGATTAGTGATTTATGGACTAATTTAGGTGAAATCGCCATGGTTAAGGGTTGAGGTGGTTTGGCCTTTGGGAGCCTCAGTGAGTTCTATTTTGATTTAACCCATATGATCCCACATTAATGCTTGAAATATGACATGGGGATGATTGGCTAAAAGAGAGATTTGGTTCAGCCCAATCTATGGTCAGGTGGTATGTGGAAGTCCCTGACTTGGTTGGCTTTTGCATATGTTAATATAAGTTATTTTCTTATTGTGATTGATGAGCACTTGTATTGGTTATTACATTGATCTTATGGTTGGTTTGTCATGGATTCTATGTTGGTTACATGATGTGCTCTTGCTATGGATCTTGTTCATGATTTGATAACTGATTAAATGGTTGATGAATGCATAGGCAAATGAGTGTTGTTGCAACTACCTTGAGAGGGCATTGGACCTTCTTGGTAATTATCTGATGAATTTCAGAATTTTATGATCATATATGCATTCATGACTGTAGTTTCTATGTTGACAATCTATTTGAAGAAATGTGTGTCATGTATTAGGTATGTCTTGGTCAAGATCTTGCTTGAGTATTGGTTGTTCAGACTTGTCATCATCGTTGATTGCATTCTTGAAAATTTTGGGAACTTTTGGGCAGTGATCTAAAGGCTAGCTTTGAAAAAATGGCATAGATCTCGCCATCGCATACACATAACTAGAAGATTTGGGTCATAACCACATGTAGGCAGGCTTATGGGTGTGGTTGGAGCCTCATAACTGCATGCACAGTGTGTCAAGGGTGCAGTTGGGAGGTAAAGCTTGTGAACAAAAGTTCTAGCTCAAGGATTAATCACCAGGGGTGGTTTTCAGACTCATAAGTGTTTTGGTGTCCCTGATGGGTGGCAATAAGAGTTCTGGTTAGTAGGCCCCACTTCCATAATGGGAACTTCGAGATCAAGTCATGTTATAGTAACCCTCAACTCATGTTTACCCTAGAGAGCTTGTAAAAGCGGGTAAATGTGGGAGGAGGGGTTACAGTACCTATATCTTTATGTGGAATAGTTTAGTCATGTCCTTCTCTTTCTGTTGTTGAATAGTACTTAGATTCACCTCCTTCTACATTGATGTACAAATGATCTTCTCATCCATGTATGTATTTCTTTCAACATGGTTGTTCGAATTAGTGGCCATGAGATTCTTCTTCTTTGCATCTTTCTTTTCATTCATCGGGTTAGTCTTTGGATGTAACTTCCAAAACTTCTCTTTTGTATGAAAATCAATGTTATAGGTGTTCCAGTGGTTTTGGGGATATTTTCATTAATGTGCTATTGTCCACTGATCTAGGCTTGAACAACATCACTTGCTTCCGCAGATGGTTTTGTAAACCCCCTAGATACTTGAGAAGTACATCTAGGTTTTTAGGAGAGATACCCAACATTATGGTCATGTTTCTAAATTACGTGGTGTATTCGTATACAATCTACCCCTATTTTTACTTGAAGTAGTGCCACTAGATCAATTTGTCCTCTACATACATGATAGGATAAAATTGTGACTTTATGAGGGTTTTAAAGTCATCCCACTTAGTCATTGGAGGATCTCCCTCCAACCACAAGGTTTTTGTGTGGCTTTCGCAGCAGGTTAGGGGATGACCCTATAATTTCAATTGTGTGAATGAAACCTTATGTTATTCCTCTATATGATGAACATTAAAGTAAACTTCTAATTGTTGCAACCAGTGGTTTAGCTTCAAAGTGTCAATTACACCTCTATAAAACTTGATATGAAGCTTCACTTGCATTTTGAATAAGGATATGATTGGTTCACAACACTCAAATTGGGTTGATCTATTTTGGGTTCTTTCTTCGACACTTTCTTGGTTTATTCTCGATCTCTTGCTCTCCCCTCTTATTATACCTCTGTGTTAGAACCCCCATTTTCTTCGAATAGCCCGAGCTTATTGGTTAGGGCCACCATGAGGAGATTCACATCAGAGTTTATATCTACAATGTATGCTTCTAGCTGCGAAAGCCTTTGATCTGTAGGATTAGGAGGGTTATTTAAAGATTCATTAGCCATGACTGATGTTTTATGACTTTTGGCCTAAACAATCTGGATCCCCTGCAAATATCCACAATGTATCCAAAAAAATGCTCTAATACCAATATGATCAGTAAACTATCGTGGATATTCCACTAGACAGTTCATCACAACAAATCTGATAAAATTATACTTAAAAATATGAAATCTACACTATGACAACTTATTTCTCTTTATATATATGGATCTATAAATTATTGTTTGTTGTGTATGCCCGAAAATTATAATTATGCAGAGAATAGGAAGTAGTGAAACAAAAACTCACAAAGCACAATTGACACAAGATATATAATGGGAAACCCTTTCAGGAGAAAACCCAACTGGAAGGTGAGGTTGCTCTATTATCTGTATTTGAATATAAAATGGCTACAAATATAGAGAAGTCTACTCCATGGCTTGTGGGCTACTACAATGCGTGAATCCTCTATATGTTCTCTCTCACTGTCCCTCTTGGCTACTCTATTCGTCTATGGAACAAATGCACTTGAAAAGAATGGAACCCCTCTTCCTCCTAGTGGCCCGATTATAACACAATCTGATAACCTACTTGTGGTTAGTTTTGAATCTTTTAACTATTAACTAGAGTTACAATTTTGACTTTTCTAGCATATTATTCATCATTATCACGTGTCTAGCCTATTTTCCATCAACAGTAAGAAATGACTGTTTGGATATTCCGACACATAGGAAATAGTTAATAATAACTTAGTCTAGTGTAGAGTTAGGTAAAGTGTGTTTCTTTACCATATACATTTGTAACTTATAATCCAACGGTCTTGATTTGTAGTGATCCAACAATTATCTCTCACCTTGGTATTAATGGCACTTGATCTGTGGCTTAACACCCGATTGGTCCATGATCTCTATTTAAAGAGCATGGAGGGTCATTTCTCCGGTAACCGTTTATGAGAAAAACATATGTAACTTTTCTTTTTATATTAATAAATTCCCTGAAGTGGCCGCGTTGGGTCAGGGCGTGGACTGTTTCCCTCTTTGAGGGTTTGAACCACGTGATTATACTGGTGTACTGATTTGTAATCTGTTTGTGAGCGGTGACCTTTGGTTCTTGATCTACGGAACTTACCCTGTAAATTCCTACATGGCATCAGAGCTATTTTGAGGGCCGCACCCATTGTTGATCAAAATCCGAAGCCGGTTTGACTGCATGCGAATTCCGTTTTGTAGATATACTATTTCTGAACATTTTTGGGCTTGGAGAACTGCTCGATTGTGTCCGGAGCGTCTATTACAGTGAGGAATGCCTTTTGTTTCATGCGAAAAGGTTTTCGGCTGCTCAAGTTATGTCAGTTTAGATATGGAGGTATAAAGCATCTATTTTGCAGTTATATTTGTTAATAGTTCTGCTTATTTCGGGGTTTTTTTTTTTTTTTTTTTTTTTTTTAAAGGTATTAATGTTTTATTTATTTGCCAGACCGAATCTATACCCTCTTCTCTGTGTATGCTCTTTGTTGCGCACTCCGTTCGATCTCAACAAATCAGAAACAAGAAAAAGGGATTTTTTTGCTACGTATTCTCTTTTCCCGCGTCTTTGTGCGATCTCGGGAAATCAGAAATAGTGAAAAAAGTGATAGTTGCCGATAAGGCTAACCGAAAATCTAACATTCTGCCGTAAGACTTTTCATTTCGTTTTTTTTTTTTTTTGCTTGGTTTTTGTGTTTTTTTGTGCAGGAAAAAGGCACGCACACCGAAGAGTAAATAAAAAATAAAAAATAAAAAAACCCCCCTTCCTCCTTTCATACAATAACGTGATCCTTTTACTATCTCACTTGGTGCGGGTTTAGTTTATGAGAATAGAGGTCTCGCGTTCAAGTCTCCTTCTCAAGCTTCTTTTGTAAAAAAAATTTGTTCAAAGGGGCGGATTTTTTTATTATAAAAAAAGCCGCACTTCATCCCGTTCCCGTAACTATTCGGCATCTACAACTCAAATTTTTCAAAAGGCATAACTTCTTCATCTAGAAGGTTTTTAGAGGTATTTCCATTGCAGCAGTTAGTTTTAGCTTTTCTTAGCTTCAATTTTTTGTTTTTTAATGGAAAGTGCATGCCCAATTATTCTTAACAGCGCCAATTATTTCCAATGGCTACCTCACATGGTAGATATACTTAGAAGTAAAGGGATTTATAGAATAGCCACAGGACAAGAAACTAAACCTTTCGATGATGATAAAGCTGCTAAATGGGAAAATAAACAATATCAAGCACGAGGGTTGATAGAAATTTCTCTTGCTCAAGATCTTCGATTTCATATCCTTGACATTGACACCCTTGATGAGGCCCTGGAAAAGCTAAAAACTGTTTTTGGCGTTCAAAATCAAATCCGGGCCCACCAGCTTGAAAATGAGTTGCTTACTTTGGACCCCAATAATTTCTCCTCCATTGAAGATTTTTTGTCCAAATTTAAGACCCTCCGAATTCTTTTAGAAGGTTGTAAGATCAAAAAGGACGATGGTAGCCTCATATATTGCATTCTTGCTAAGCTTGGTCCTGCATACTCTGTATTTGTTTCCGCTTTCCATTCCACCAGAGAAGCCATCATTTCTTTAGGAACCACCTACAAGAATCCCTCTTTTGATGCCTTTTGTGATTCTTTGATAAGAGAACAAGAAAAACTTTTACATCTTGGTCTTATCACTGTTGGAAACGCTTCTAAGAAAGCCTTAGCAGCCCAACAACAACCATATCAAAAGAATACCAAGAAGCAGTGTCCTAAAAAATATGGTCCTAAACCAAACAAGGGCCCTAAGCAATTTCAGCCGCAAATTGAAAAATCAAATCACCAAAATAATAAGGCAAATCAAAACAAAGGGAAGAAGACAGAGAGACATTGCAACTTTTGCAACCGGGATGGCCATATAGAGTCCAAATGTTTTAAGAAGATGGAAGCCTTAGAAGCAGTAATGAAGAAGCACAACATCAATTTGGAGCACTCTTCACCTTCATCTTCAGGCATGGCACTTTCTGCTTGTGGTTGTCAAGCATCAAGATCTGGTTATGCATTAAATGTATCTTCTTCTTCTCCTTCTCATGAGTGGCTCATTGATTCTGGAGCTTCTTACCACATGGCTAAAATAAATCCATGTTTTCTTCTTTAAATGATTGTAACACCAAACATATTTATGTTGGTGATGATAGATCTCTTAGTGTTGTAGGATCTGGAACCATTCATCTAGATAATGGTCAGTTTAATGATTTACTATGTGTTCCTACCTTGTCATGCAACCTTCTATCTGTTTATTAGATAACTCATTCAGGTGAAGGGAAAATAGTAGAATTCTCACCTCATGATGTTGTAATCAAGGACCTCGAAGATCCTAAACATATTTTAGCTACTAGCACTGCTGACGATTCCACAAGGTTGTATAAGTTTGACAACTTTGGGTCATCATCTCTTCCCTCTGTTTTTGTTGCTCGTAATGATGATGTGAGAAAACTTTGGCATGAGCGATTTGGTCACTTAAACTATCTCTCTCTTCAAACTCTATGTAAGGAAAATTTGGTGGCGGGCCTTCCTATGGTATCTTGCCGAGATGGTGTTTGCTCCGGATGTGTACTGGAAAACATCATCGGGATAGTTTTGACAAACGTGCCTCTTGGCACGCTTCAACCCCTTTGCAGCTTGTGCACAGTGATTTATGTGGTCCACTTCCTGTTGTTTCTTTCTCTGGTTGCAAGTACTTCTTAACTTTCATTGATGATTTATCCAGACGCACTTGGGTATATTTCTTAAAACTCAAAATTGAAGTTTTTAACATGTTCTTGGCCTTTAAGGCCTTTGTTGAGAAACAATTTGGACATCAAATTCTTAAGTTAAGATCAGACAATGGCGGAGAATATGTTAACAAAAAATTTATCAACTTTTGCACTGAGCATGGCATTCAATTGCAACATATTGTTCCATATACTCCACAACAAAATGGTGTAGCTGAAAGGAAGAATCACACCTTAAAAGAAATGGCTAATTGTGTGCTTCAATCTAAAGGACTTGGTCTCAATTTTTGGGCAGAAGCCATTAACTGTGCAAATTACATAGTAAATCGCACTTCTACTAAGGTTTTAAAGAATATAACTCTAGAAGAAGCTTGGAGCTCAATCAAACTAGATGTAAGTCACTTTCTTGTTTTTGGAAGTGATGCTTGGGCCCATATTCCAGATGCGAAACATAAAGCCTTAGAACCTAAGAGTGAAAAATGTATTTTTGTTGGATATTCTGAAGATGTCAAAGGATATAGACTTTTTCAACCAAAACCTAAAAATATAATCATTAGAAGAGATGTAAAGTTTGATGAAAATATATCGGTCTGTAAGCCTAGTTCGGCGGGTGTGCCACCTTTGGCCTGCGAGCCTGATTCGACATATGTGCCACCTCTATGTCTCTCTTCTATTTTTAATAACATTCCTTCTAGTTCAGATTATGATAGCGAGGATGACAATCCTCCTCCAGCTCATGAAATTGTTCCTTATACTCCACTACTTCCAAGATGGGTCCGCTCTACTTGGGATGCAGCAGGTTCTCTTGCAGGTGACCCTGTCGATCGACGACATGCACGCTCTCAGTTCGAAAGAGCCTCTTCCTTATTAGCTCAAGTTCCGTAAAAAATTGATCCAAAAACCTTTGAAGAAGCCTCCGGTCATCCAGATTGGGATGAAGCTATGAATGAAGAGTATTGTTCCTTATTGGCAAACAATACTTGGGATCTTGTTCCTCTTCCAAAAGGAAGAAAACTTGTCAAATGCAGATGGGTTTACAAAACAAAGTTTGGACCAGATGGAAAAGTGGATATACATTAAGCTCGTCTTGTCGCTAAAGGTTTTTCACAAGTTGAAGGCATTGACTATACTGAAAACTTCTCCCCTCTTGCCAAAATAAATTATATTCGCCTTGTTCTTTCCCTTGCTGCCTCCTTTAAATGGGAAGTCCATCAGATGGATGTTAAATCCGCCTTCTTACATGGAGATTTGCATGAAGAAATCTACATGGAACAACCCCCTGGATTTATCCAAAAAGACTCCAACCTTGTTTGTCACCTTACGAAGTCTCTCTATGGTCTCAAACAGGCTCCTCGGGCTTGGTATGCCAAAATGGATATATTTCTCTTAGATAATGGCTTTTCTAGGTGTCATTCTGAAAACACTGTCTACACGAAGAAAGTGGGTAATTCCTTCACCATCCTTGTTCTTTATGTTGATGATCTTATCTTTACTGGTAGTGATCCAAACCATATAAACCATGTGAAGTCTAGCCTCAAAAAGAAGTTTGAAATGAAAAAATTCGGACACTTGCATTATTTCCTTGGTCTTCAAGTCTTGCAATCCAAGGAAGGAATTACCCTCTCTCAGTCCAAGTATGCCTGTGATATTCTACACCACTTTCACATGGAAGACTGTAAGCCTGCCCCTTCTCCCTTTCAGTATGGAGTCAAGCTTTCATTCAACTGTACTATCCCTGAAGTTGATGCTACCTTATACCGTCAACTTGTTGGTAAACTTTTGTATCTAAGCCATACCCGTCCTGACCTTTCCTTTGCCATTGGTATTGTTGTTTGGTTTATGTACCAACCTCATGAAAGTCACTAGAAAGCAGCTAAAAGAATACTTCAATATATTCGAGGTACAGTTCAGTTCGGGATTCATTACAGTGCAGGAGAATCTCCCTTGTTGATTGGTTTCACTGATTCTGATTGGGTTGGTGACCCTGATGATCGGAACACTACAAGGAAAAGACCCTCTAGTGGATTTTTTTGAGGAACCCCACAAAAAAATACCCCAGACGTCTATTTCTAGCAGAGGATCCTAGAGGAGGTTGGCAGGCGGAGGTTTTTGCGGATGTATTTCTTCTGGTGCTCTTATCAACCTAAAACGCACCGGTGCGTTCAATATGACAAAGCACCGGTGCATTACAAAAATTGGCACACCGGACACCGTGCGCTCCATACACACACGCCCGGTGCGTTTTATTTTTGTAGAGCACCGGTGCTTTACATGTCGATCGCACAGATACCGCCTGGTGTGGAATAAATGAAACGCACTGGAGCACCCACAAAACGCGCGCACCGTTGGATGGTTCAATAAAAAAAATTACGGCAAAAAAAATGCATAAAACATTGGCACACCGGAAACAGTGCACTCTGTACACACCTTCCCGGTGATTTTAATTCAGCAACCGCGCTGGTGCGTGTCATATCGTCAGCCTCGGTGCCTCATAAAAAGCGCGTGGAACATAAACGTCCTGGTGCAAAATGACTGAAATGCACCGGGATCCCCGTAAATGCCGCGCATCGGAAAAGGCTTTAAAAAACAAAATTACGGCAAAAAAACCACAGAAATCATTGGTTCACTGGGCACTGTTACCGGTGCGTCAGGTTACTGTAAAGCCCCATTGCGTCACATCCCCATGCCCCGGTGCGTCATAAAAGCGATCGGAACATAAAATTCCTGGAGCGGAATGATGGAAACGCACTGGGGTCCCCATAAATGCCGTGCACCGGAATAGGGTAAAATTAAAAAAAAAAATTATGGTCAAAAAACCGCAGAAATCATTGGTTCACCAGACACTGTTGCCTGTGTGTCATGATACTGTAGAGCACCGGTACTTTAAAAATACGCCGCCTCGGTGCCTCCTAAAAGCGCGCAAAAACAGAAAGAGCCCGGTGCGACATACAAGAAATGCACCGGTACTCTAAAAACCCCGCGCACCGGAATAGGGTTTTAAAAAAAAAATTATGGCCAAAAAACGCAGAAATCATCGGTTCACCGGACATCGTTACTGGTGCGTGATGTTACTGTAGAGCACCGGTGCGATAACGTTACGCCGCCCCAGTGCCTCCTAAAAGCGCGCGAAAACAGAAAGAGCCCGATGCGGCATACAGGAAACAAACCGGTGCTGCAGTAATAATCTCGTGCACCGTAATAGGGTTAAATAAAAAATTTACGCCCAAAAAATCGCAAAAATCATTGGTTCACCGGACATCGTTACCAGTGCGTCGAGTTATTGTAGCACATTGGCGCGTTACATTTTGCCGCCTCGGTGCCTCCTAAAAGCGCGCGAAAACAGAAAGCGCCCGGTGCAACATTAAGACAACGCACCGGTACTCCAGTAAAAACCCTGCGCACCAGAACATGGTTAAATACAAAAAAAATTACGGCCAAAAAACTGCATTTTTCACTTTTGTTAGTGCTACAGAGCTCTCAAGCACCGGTGCAAGTTATCCTTGCTTGAGCTGCACTGACATCCGTGCTCCCATTGCACTTATTGCATGCACTGCTATTGTACATTGCCACCAATCTCCAGTTTGAATTTTATAAAACAGTGGACAAATTTTCTTTTTTAAATTGTACAGCCAATATGCCTCCTCGATGGGTAAATGTACAGGTATTTTTCTTGTTTTTCCATAATTAAACCTTTTAGTGTATTAGAATTTGATTTTTTTTTTTAAATTAACCATTAATATATATATATATATATATATATATATATATATATATATATATATATATATATATATATATATATATATATATATATATATGTCACGCGGTGCGCTCGAGCCGTTGGGCTCGCACTGGTTGCGGTGCTGCCTGTAAATTTCCCCGGAATCGGTGCAGACTCCTTCAACACTGGGTGCGGTGTGGGCTGTAAATTTACAGGCCGCATCGCACCCGGTGTTGAAGGAGTCTGCACCGGTTCCGGGGAAGTACCGCGAGGCACACGGTTATTTTAACTTTTTTTTTTTTTTTTAAAGAGTGCGGTGCGGTCATTTACCTGGCCGCACCGTTGACAACGTTGAATCGCGGCCACCCGGTGCGTTAACCAAATTATCTGCCCCGGGGCACGTAAGTTTTTCGGTGCACCGGAACCGCAAATCGACATTGTCAACTGTTCGGGTTGGTAAACCGGTGCTAAGTGTATCCGCACCGGTTCCGGGGCAGATTCCAAAGGCGCACCGTGTAATTTTAAATTTTACGATAAAGAGCGGTGCGCTCGGATACCTGGCCGCACCGTACGACTATGTACGGTGGCAGGAGGGCGGTGTGATGAGTTAGCTATAAGCCCTGGGGCGTATAGTGAAGTCAACGCACCGGCCTCCTGACACCACACTTAGTGAACAGTGCACTAAAAATATTTACTGGAGCACCGCTCCCGGTGCTTTTTATATCATTATGTGCACCGTTGCCGGTGCGTCTCTATGTAGGGATGCACCGTTACCGGTACGTGACTGTGTTTGTGGCGCACCGACTCTTATTTTATTTATTTTTCAAAAAAAAATTATATACATATATTTGTAAATACATGTGTCATTTAATTAAAATATTGTGTTTAATATGTCAATCATTCAGAGACGTGAAAGGAGAGAAGAGGAGCAACAACAACAACAACAGGCAGAACAATATTACATGGTTCGCCTATGGGAGGCAAGAGAGAGGGAGAGAGATGCGTACCCTCGCCCTATTACAACAGCGACGCAGGGGCTCCTAAGGCAGGTAGGCCTCCTCAAGTTCTATGAGGAGGCTACTTCCCTAAAATCCCATAGTGGTTTTTTGATACATATTATCCTAAGGTGGAATGCCCAGCAATAGGCTTTCCGAGTTGGTATCGACCAGTGGTACAAGCCCACTGAGGAGGATATATATTTTATGACAGGGCTTTCGAGGAGAGGGGTGGATTTTCCCTCATTCCCCGAGGTTCCAGCTGGCTGTGTGGCAGGGAGTCAGTTAGTTTACTCCCAGAGATACATTAGACTAGATATATTATCTCCTTCAAATTTTCAGGTCTCCGGAGGATAGTTACGTATTGGTGCGTTTGGTTGTGAGGAGGTCCAATGTCTCTCATTTATCATTTCGACCATTTCGCACAACACCAGTGACAGGAACGCATTAGTTCCAGCTTTTATATTATGTTGATTCTTTACTATAGCAGCCACGACTTGTCAGGTGGTCTGCCATTTTTTTACGGCAGTTCTGTACAACATTAGATAGATGTTGTGCTCGTGCATAAGGGAGGGTCAACTTCCCTTTTGCTTCAGAGCTTTTTTGTTTATTTTTTGAGAGGTTTCTAGAGACGAGACCTTATTTTCTTTGGCAGCCTCGTAGGCTGATTACTGAGGCACGTATGCATATGTCAGGGCAGATGATGCCCAAGAGGGAGGAGACTCTGTTTCCAGCGAGGATATTAGATGATGCACTGGGGTTGCTAGCCAGTGTTTTTGAGCATCCCTTCATTATGGTCCCCTGTCCTTATGCAGGGTTGGATTGGAGAGGGTGTGCCAACATCCTCTTCACAAATGATGAGCCGCCAGATGATAGAGGTAATATTACTATTTTATTTAAATTTATTCTAACATTTTCTTTAACTTGTTTTTATTAAATTGTGTAATGAAATTGTCTAATTATTGTTGTGTACTTGTATATATTTTGTAGACATTGGCTCTTATGATGGCGAGGATAAGATGCCGCCGCCACCACCTGATCCAGTTGTGGATCTTGATGATGATGCAGAGGGCATGATGCCAGATATTTCCCATGAGGATCAGCAAGAGGCTGGTGCAGATCAGAGACTTGCTCCTGCTGGTGCGTCGACCCTCGGTTGACGTGTGAGTGATGCTAGATATAGGATGGAGTTGGGCGACCAACTCATTGCATTGTTTGTTGAGGCCGGCATCCGCCCCACTGATTTCAGAGATATAGAGTCCGATGATAGGCTCTTACAGATGTGGAGACACATGCCACGTAACATGTATAGCCTGATGCAGCATGTCGTAGGAGTTACGACAGCTTTTACACGACTGACGAGGACTGTCGCACGTTACGAGCGAGCCGCAACACATGATGGACAATCTGTGAGGTGCAGCGTACCATTGACATTTCATGATCATTCACGGCCTCATGCCGCGCCATATTTGCATCCAGTAGCATCTACCAGCAGTCATCATGGAGATGAGGCTCGATCATCTGCTGATCCATGACATTTATATTACAGTTGTATATTTTTAACATTATTCAGTTATATATATATATATATATATATATATATATATATATATATATATATATGGTCCATCTATTTTATGTTTATTTTGCAGTTGTACTTAATTTACATGTTGGTGATCATCATTATGTGTATGTTGTTAGGTCATGTTAGATATGTTCATTTAATGTGCAGCTTGCAGATAGATGTGTATGTGATAGCATGAGATGTATATTTGATGTTTGTGTTGTACTGATGATGTTAATATATAATGTTAATTGTGTTTTTTTATATGATCATGATCACGATGATGCAGTTAGCGATTTTGAATGTGTTTTTTAGTCAAATATGATGTTTGTACGATGCTTATCATTGAGGCAATGATGGTTGTTATTATTTATAATACAATGACCCTTGTCTTAATAGAATTTGTAATATTTATATTCTAAATTGTATTTAAAATTCGGGAAATTATTTATTGTAACGACACTTATATGTAAATTTTTAAAATTGTAATTGTAATTTTAATCATTCTAATTCTAATTATAATTGTAATTGTAATTGTATGTAAAATATTTGTAAAATTTTAATTGTATTAATGTGAAATGAATTTATTAAAATTTTTAAATTTGTAAATTTGTAAATTTTAAATAATTGTAAAATAATAAATATAGAATAATATGATTTATTGTAACATAAGGAAATTTAGAAAATAACGCAAATAAATTCTTGTACTTAATTAGAATTATCATTATTTTATTATGATCTTAGATACAAAAAAATAATTAATTTATACAGTACGCCATTGTTTTTGAGATCAAGTACATAATACCAAATTATCAAGTGAATTATTGATTTTAACATTAACACAATGCAAATTACCAATTAATTCAAAATACATATTACATTAATATTTCAAAAAACTCATCTTAAAAAGTATAAATATTGATGAAATAACACATATTGTACCATATCACTCTCGGTTCTCATGATCACCCTCATTTTCTTCTAGCTCGCATGGCATGATAACGCTATTGTTCTCAAAAATATGTTTTGATCTAGGGTTATGTGTCAATACGAACCACCAATCCCTATCCAACACATTTGGGTAGAAAAACATCTGGTTGCAGTGTTTAGGGAAAACATAGGGCTCCTTAGCTTCATCCCACATCTTTCTAGAGTTGATACATATCAGCCTACTATCGCTATCTTCCTTTTACATTATTCCGATCAAAGGTGTCCCACCACTTGCACCTAAAAATAACACATTGGAAAGAAGAAAAATACACTTCAATGATCTCTTGTATCTTTCCGACATAACCTAACATCCCTCTTACTAGTTGTTGATCACGGTGGCTAGATCGACTAGATTGATCGAACTCGACTTCCACTCCACAGTCTTGTGTGATATTTCCAACATCGGCATTTTCTGTGCGAAAATGGTGTCCATATGCCCACATAGATGGGAACAAATGCACCTATTATAAAAAAGTTTAAAATCATGTAAGTGTCATGTGTCTTATAAATAATAATCCAACAGTTAAAATATGAAATGTAGATGTCTTAACATAAGTTTCAAATTTACATATAAATTATTACTGAGTTGCTGCACCCAATCCCTATGTTTAGCGCATCCTCTTCAGCACACGGGTAACGACCGATAGCACCGTATTTCTCTCTGACTTGGTCAGCAACCCAACTGTTGGGGCATATTTTTGGCATATTTTCTTTTAAATGATCGGGATAAGGCACACTTCTACCATTAAACCATCTAAATTCTTTCCTGTCACTATCCCATTTCATTCTTTTTTGTTCGTACAATGCGACCCACGGTTGTGTCGCTTCAGAATTGCAAAGAATGAATTTATTGATTGCTTCAATTTCTGCATTCGCTGATGAAATAAAACCAACATTATATAGTACTCAGAGATCAAAATATACATTATATCGAATTTCAACATGAATATTAATCACTTTTTGTAAATTTGAAAAATTATAAGTCACTTACTCTTTATCAAGTGCTTTTTTCCACTTGTTTGGAGCAACTCTCCTTCTCTTTTGTCTTCATCCAATTCATCGCCCCAAATCACCGCACCTGGTCTGTTGTCGATCTGCTTGATGTACTCACTGGGATAGTAGAAAGACTCATATGATATGTACCCATTTGCCATAGACCCCTCGGGTTTTGCCCTTTTTCGAACAAAACCTTTCAATTTCTTCATGTACCTCTCTAAGAAGAACATCCAACAACAAGAAACAACCCCAACTAATTCAACCTCATCTACCAGGTGGATTAGAAGATGAACTTGTAAGTCCATGAAACTCGTCGGCAGTTCCTTCTCAAACATACAAACAATCTCAACTATCTCTTGACGCCACCGTGGAATGCTAGCCACATGAATCTCCTTTGACGTGATCCAACGTACAAATGCAGCTAATTTAGATATGGCACGTCCTAGGTCTTGAGGGAATTCATGTTTCACACACCCACACACAAAAAAAGGATAATGACACTGTAAAGTAATTATAAAAACGTGCAATAATATACAAAATTATTATGTTTTATGATCACCGCATGGGATAAAATTTATTAATATAACAAATAATAAAATCATGCTTTTGACATTATACGTACTCTTAGAAGATTCAAATGGTCATGCGATTTCAACCCCGACAAATGTTCATCCATGGTGAAGCGGCGCCGTAGTGAAGACCCATATGAAGTTGGCACCCTCACATCCATTATAACTTCCTTTGCCAAAGATATATCATTTTTTTTTAAAATCCATGGGACATCACCTTCTTTGAAAAACCATGAATTAGAGGGACCAACGCCTGCCTCTGATCCTGTACTTTATAATCATCTTGGCCAATATTTCTTTTTAGTTTTTGAAGTAATAAGATCTTTCCTAACCGCCAATGTGTCACTTTGTTTCGATGATATGCGCCTCCATAAAGAAGATGAAACATTTTTAAATATATGCATGGGATCTAATAAGTGGGCAATCTTAAGATGCTCCCAATATGGGAGGTCATAAAAGATAGATTTCCTTTTCAACCCAATGAGAAATTTCTCAACATAGGTGATGAAGAAATCTGGATCATCGAACTTAGGCTCCCCATTTGAATCGAACATTTCTGTGAACTCCTTCTCCTTCTCTCTCTCATATGCTCTAAGCCATTCAGCTGGTGTCATTATTGAAGGCATTTGGGTTCTTTCTCTTTTACCATTGAAAGCGGATGCTGCTCTTCTGTAAGGGTGTTGTTCTGGTAGGAATATCCTGGAGAAATCATACATTGGCTTTCGTAGTTCCTTGGACCATCTAGCTTTTAGAGAAGGCCCACAACATTTACATCCAAAATACCCTTTTGTTACAAGACCTACAAGATTATGTTTGTATACATTAATTAATATGCATGGCACGTTAAAGAATGTCATGAACATCAAAACAAATAATATTACAACGAACTAAATAACTAATATGTGAAAGAATATTATTACATTGTATATAAACAAATCAATAAATTAAACATGTAATTTACCAGAGCAAACTCCT
Source organism: Pinus albicaulis (assembly GCA_034641835.2). NCBI lineage: Eukaryota > Viridiplantae > Streptophyta > Pinopsida > Pinales > Pinaceae > Pinus > Pinus albicaulis. Next base: position 68,179,399 of record CM076573.1, on the reverse strand, counting down.
AAGCTTGGATAATCATGTGTCGTGTAAGCATATATGCCATACAACGTAAAACTCCTCTCTGCTGTGATGGGTCTTGATACATCGTATACATTTATCCCATCCCATAATTCCTTCAATTCATCTACCAATGGTTGTAAGTAGACATCCATATTCTTCACTTGTCTTCTACCAGGGACTATGAGAGCCAACATAAGATGTTCATTCTTCATGGACAACCATGGCGGGATATTGTTATTGATCACTACTACAGGCCAAACAAAATAGTTGGTGTTCTGGAGGGAGTATGGGTTGATGCCATCCATGGCTATGCTGAGTCGTAGACTTGGTACTTCATTCTTGAATTTTTCGGGCCATGTCTCCTATATATGCTTCATGGCTATTGAATCAGTTGGTATTTGCATAACTCCCAACTCACTTCTGTGTGAGGTATGTCGTCCCTGCAACATAGCTAATTCTTTGCAACGAAAGAGCCTTTGAATCCTTGGGATTATAGGCATGTGCCTCGATATCTTAAAAGGAGGACCAGTACGTGATTTACCCTTATTTTTTGATTTATCATACCTGTCATGCCCAAAGTTCGGACACATCTCTTTATCTGCATATTCTCCTCTATATAGAATACAATCATTTGGACATGCATGATATGATATGTACTCAACACCCAACATTTTCAACAATTTTTTTGCCTCTTCGCAGCTACCGGGCAAGACATTGTCACTTAGAATAACCTTATCTTTGAATAACCTGTAGTTGGTGATCATGGAAAACTATATTAATAAATGTACATTAATGTCGATATAATTATTAACATTCATAAAATTTAACATTTGTAATGTTCATTGCAGTGTACTGATTATATTTCAAATTTATATATAAGGGAAGTATTTTATGGTAACTTACTTCAAAAGTTCCGAGAAACATGCAGTCGACAAGCAAAACTTTGCTTTCAAGTTGTACGGTAACATCGTTGTCCCCAACTGGGTAGAATTTTATTGACCATCGGGTCCAAAGAGAGGGGTGGTGGAAGCAAATTTAAGGCTTTCGAAAAAGGTGTCAGCGATATGAGCATCATCCCCTCGCTGATCATCATTTTGGAATGCATCTAACAACATTGTCTCCATGGCAGTCGTATCCCTTAAGTAATCATCCATGCCAACCTCTATTTGATTGTCTCCATTGCCAGCTTGTGAAGAACTACTATTGCTGTAGTAATTCCTAATTGGTGAATCTGGACGTAGCGGGAATTGAATCCGTGGTTGATTCAACCATTATTGGTATCATTCCTCTCCGATTTTTTCTCTTAATTCAATCTTCTCTCGATTTGACATTGTTGTGGGGTGCAACGGAAGATGGTAGGTAGGTTGTTCATCATCACTAGAATCCTAATAATTAAAAAAAATAAAAATTGAACATGATTAGTACAAAATATTATGATATCAATTTGTAACCACGTTGACAATATTGCATGATTATAAATTGGTTTGACATTGAAATAATCACATATTAATCAACATATATACCAAAAAATTATAATTATAATTACCATCATTGTCTCGGGATTGTGGCTAGAAGATGCAATATTGTTACAATTGGTAGGGTGAAGCGGCTGTCCATTTTCATCTACCAAATGCGTCTTGCGGTATGCAGCTCCTGATAAGAACTTTCGATGTTTTGGAGCAATACTTTGAATATAATTTTGTGCATCTGAACTCGATGATGAATCTGCATGAACCTGCAAATTTGTATACATTATAAATTTAATTAAGTTGTGCATGATTGACTACATGGATAAAAAACATACATAAATTCAATTAGATAGTGAAAAAATGAAACAAATCTGAAGTAAATATTACGTCTCCACATGGATAGGCAGAACTATGCGATGGAATTTGAGAAATATTTTGGAACAAGCTGGATTTTGAAGAATTTTCCATTTCATATAATATATGATATTTTCTCCCCGCATTTGAGCAAAACAACAATAAACTTTGGTGCACAAACCTAAATGTAATTTCGGTGCGTACTGTTTAAATAACCGCACTGGTCAGTTATTTATTTTGCGCATCGGTGCGCTTTTGTAACAAGTAGCACTGGTGCGGTTCAATAAAACGACGCACCGGTAAACGAATAACCGCAATAAAAAAAGCAACCCTATTATCTTTAAGTGAAAAAAACAGTAAATTGAAAATTGAGCGACAAATATTTTCGAAAATCTAATTTCATAAAACATTTCTTTAAATACTAAACACTTTTCATTATTTCAATATTTTTGCAAAAAATTTCAGCCAAAGATTTGCTGGATACATACCTGGAGCAAACAAAGCACGAGAGCACTGTGGAGCAGGGAAATATGTTTGAACAGAAGTATGCAGACAATCCAAATTCCAAACCTCTAGTAATTCAAACCATGTACCATAGAATTTTAAACGACGTGAGTAAAGTTTATTGTTTTTTTGTACTTTTTTCTGTAGTTTTTTTTTTATGCAGTTGTTGAAGACTCGAAAATCGCTGCTACAACATTGGGGGATAACCACCCGGTCCGGACCTTAATACAGTGCCTTTTCCGTTTATGATAGTGGCTCCGACTGGTTTAACTAGGTCCAGTTACCTTTTCCCTATCGTTATTGGTTTATGATGTTTCCTTAAATACCAATAGACAGAGATATCAGATCAATTCTTCTTGCTGATCAGGCAAGAGAATGACCCTTAAGCTGATTTGGGTTCAGCCAAACCACAACTAAGATTTTGCCTCTTTGATAAAAGGACTTAAAAGAATGTAAATTTAATCTAATTGCAAACTTATTCTATAATTCAAGCAAAAAGAAACTAATCTAAATCCTATCTCAATCAGGTAGATGAAAATCTAACTCAATTAAGAGCAAGATAATTAAGTAATGAGGATTAAAATACGTCTGGCTTTAAATTAATGTCAAGCTAACGAAGAAATTCAATTTAGCTCACATTTGTGAGTACCAAAACATATTCTATTGAGACCATTTGACTGAAATAATAAATCAACAACACTCCGAAAAAAATTCACAAAAATGATATTGATTATCAAATCAATCAAACCAATAATTAAACAATAATATGTGGAAGAAATTCACAACATATTATTATTTAAAAAATCAGTTTTATAAGACAGATTTTTGAGTAATGGCTACTCAGAAATCAGAGTGTAATCCATAAGAGCAGGGATACATAACAATTTGAGACAAATTATCCATATCAACAGAAATGCCAAAAAACATGAATAAAATGAAACAACAATTTTATTAACATAAAAATGAAGTTGATATTTGTTACAGAAATGCCAAAAATACCAGTTAATTGAATCTGCTTCTCTGATCTTGGTCTCTAACAGTACTTTACATTATTTGAATTTCTGCTTTCTAGACAAGAGCTGCAGAAATGCAAACTCTGCCCATCATGCATAATTCAAGATATAAAGAATAAACCCTCATTAATGTTCAGATCTGAAATTTTCTCTCCTCCCCATCTACAACTCTAAATCCCTATTATAGAAATGCTTTTAGAAGTCTGGAATTGCAGAGGAGAGCCGCCCTTATTCTATTCTGCAATCTGTTATTTATAATATTTGCAAAGGAATTCTTGAGATGAAAGTTTGTTGAATAAAATCTGCCCAATCACTTTTATTTGCTCAAAAATTCCAATCTTTTAATTGCTGGAGCTTTCTCATTGATTGAGATCTTTTTCTTCATATATCTTCTACTGTTTTCCTGCAAAAAGAAATCAAAATGAATTAAAATGTAACAATAAAATTAAAAAAAAATACCATTTCTGGCATTAAAACAAATCCAATCAAATTTAATTTAAATAAATAATTGAAAATAAAATATAAACTCTCTATTGATGCCTGGGATGGTTTAATTGACAAAGGATATTATTGACGAATGAATCTGCAATTAGAAGAGGCTTGGACAAATAAAAATGCAGAAAATAAGTCAGAAAATTGATTTTGTTTCTAGAAATTCGGAGCTTGATCTTCTGCATGATTTTTGACCCAATTAATGACCAAATCTATTAGTGGAACCTCATCAGAAATGTTCTCTTCGATTTTATCTTTCCAATGAGCCGTCCTGGGCCTCATTTGGCCAATTAAAATTCATTATATGAGCCTCCAAAGTTGATGAGTCAAATCTGGCATAAATCTGGAAATTCTGTTTGCTGGGCTAAAAATTAGAATTTTTAATTAGAATTTTAATCCTAAATTAGATTCTAATTATCTAATAATTAATTCTAAATTAATTATTAACTAACTAATATATACAATTAATTTTAATATACGAATGATTTGAAAAAGTTAATTCAAATATGATTAATATTATAATTCAAATTATATTAAAATTATAATAAACATTATAATTATAATATAAAAATATAAAAATTAATTTACAAACCATTGGAATCAATCCAAACCCAAAATCCATAAAACAAACCATTGAAATCAATCAAAACTCATTAATTCATTCATGTAAGTTTGTGGAAGGATATGGTGAGTGGAGTGTGAGGTGAGGGTGACGTGAGGTGAAACAAAAACTTTATATTAAAAAATTTTAACACATCGCATATCGCAAGAACCTTGGATCGGGGTTTTTTAAATGTGCATGTTCTAAAAATTGCGATGGATCCGAAATTGCGAAATTGCGATCTTGCGATTTGCGATGGATCCGAAATTTGCGATCTGAGATCTGCGACGGATTCGAATTTGCGATCTGAGATGGATCTGAAATTTGTGATCTGCGATCTGAGATGGATCTGAAATTTGCGATCTGCGATCTGCGATGAATCTGAAATTTGCGATCTGCGATCTGCGATGAATCTGAAATTTGCGATCTGCGATCTACGACGGATCCGATGATGTAATAATATATATATATATTTATTTATTTATTTATTTATATATATTTATTTTAATTTTAATTTTAATTTTGGTTTTATTTTAATGATGTTTAGTTTAGCTATGAAATTTTCTAAACTACAGCTACTCCGAAAAAGAATAAAAATAGCATTTTTAACCCAGACTAGAAAAATGATGGTACTTCAAAGGAGTACCATTTTTAAACCAGTTGACCAAATGAAGCGAAACAAGCGTCAATGGGAGGCTTATAAAAAATCGATTCGATCAAAACAAGAATCCAAAGAAAATGAAAAATTAACAAAAGCGTAGGATAATTAGTTAAATAAAATCCTAAAAGGTGCTTAGCCAAAAATTTATAAAAAGGGTCCCCATTATTTGAAGTGAACAAGTCAAAAATGGGGGGGTTGTGTTTTACCACAAGAATGGCGACACACGGGAGAAGAACCAGTTATCTCTGTTTGATATGAATGAGATTTTTCTAAAATTCAAGTAAAAATAATTAAAGAAAAGAGAATTATGCTTAAAATGCTTGACTAGGTTCATTAGTCTGAATAAAAGAAAGAATCATCTAACTGTAATTTTTCCTAAAATTCCTCATAAATTAAAATATTTCAAAACTCTATATCAGTCCTTAATTAGTTGTAGAGATAAAGCAAGGGTCACTTTACAGCTTAGCTTTTTTTAAAAATATACTCATTTGTCACAGGTAGAGCCACTGTTGCCAACAAACATCTATAGTCTTGACAGGGTTACCTTTTAATCACCAATGATTCAGAATCTCATCTCTTTAAGAATTATTGACCTAGAGATAAATCAATTTATATTATTATTATTATTATTATTTTTTATATTTTATTATTATTATTATTATTATAAATCTTAAAAGTCATTGTCCTGGTTTGGTAGCTAGATAGTTGACAATGCCATTCACTGGTTATAATTAGACTGAACAAGCTGGCTCGTGATGAGACCCCTTGTCTTATAATTGTTTGCAATCATAAGCCATTCCCCTGGTTTGTTTAGCAGTGTTGGTAATGTCAGCCTATTTTTCCCCTATGATCATGGTAAGCAGGCTCATGATGAGACCTCTTATCTTTTAAGTTTAAATATATCTCTGGATTATGCTCTAGAAAAATAAGACTCTTTGGGACAGTGAGAATCATTGACTCCTTAAGAGTTAAGAATGACAATTTCAGAGTTAAAAGGTGCTTTGCTGTAAAGTGTCTTTACTTGGTTAAAAATAATTTTTCTTGACTGATAATAGAACTTTGAAAGATCTTAATAAAATATTGAAATCTCAAAATGATTACAATTTTGATGAAAAAAGAAATTTTTCCAGATTTTATGATACTTTGTCAACTTCTCTAAATTGGTAATCTCTTCCTTAAGTATGTCTACTCTTATAATAAGAAAATCAAACTTTACTAAGAGATTTAAGAAAAAGTTAATAAATGACTATTAATTTTTTTTTTTTTTTTTGTGTATGCCAACCATAGTTAGGTAACTAGAAGGCCTTCCATATAAATCATGGAAAAGTTACTAAAATCAAAACTGAAAACCAAAGGAAAAGAATTCTTATGCTACAATGAGAAAGAAATCAACAAACAAAAAATAAAAATGAAGAAATTTTAAAAATGGAAAGGAAAATCCAAGTTTCGCAAGATAAATTCAAACAAGAATGTTTATAACAATGTCTCAACATATGAAGAAATAAAATAATCGTGTAATCAATCCTTCTTATGTCGAGATTTAGAAAAATCATACCTTGTAGGGTTGTAAGTGTTTTAGGCTTTTTGGATAGCAGTGACGATAAAATTCAGCCACAATGAAAACTTTCTGTTTGATATCAATCTTCTTGTTTCAAAGCATCATCTTAATCATTTTCTAATAAAATGAATGCTTAAAGAAACAAACTAAAAGTTCAAAAACTTCCTGGTGTAGCTGTTTCGATAAAGATTATTGCTACTTATTGAAATTAAGCCAGGAGAAGAGTATGGACTTCGAAAATATGATCTGGCGGAGGATTGGAAGCTTTTATGAAGAGCTGCAAAACAGATTTATATATCAGAAAAACAAAACTTAAACTAAAGTAACGAAATGGAAATCAATGAAAGTGGGTACATGAATCTTACCATTGGATAATTTCTTTTGATCTTACCTGAAAGGTATCAATTTCTCCAAACTAGCTGACTTCTTATTTTAATTAACATTAAAAACTTGAAGAAGTCAAACTAACCAAAATCCTATAACCCAAAATCATTATTTATTTTATCTAAACTAAAGCAAGCAGTAAAATAAAAAAAATGGAATGCTTAATGTTCGAGGGAAAACAAATGCATGAGAATGAAAATTTGCAGTAATGACTGTTTCTCAAAATATTATAAATTTCATATAAACTCCATGATTTTATAAATTTTCCAGAATCAAGACCACATCCAAGATAATAAAATTTAAATGTGAAGACAAAGAGGTCTTGAATTTCTTTTTAATTATGGAATTATATATTTAAAATTGAAATATATGAGAAATCAAAATGATTTGAATATGCTGCAAATTTTTCATTAACAGCTTTATTACCATAGTGGTTATCCAAGCTTGCTTTTAAAATAACACATCACCGTATTGGATGATTCGAATCACATGTTTCTTCACCATGCTTCAATTTTAATTTGCAAGACTTCATCTTTGTTGCTATGCCATATATCGATTATATGTTAATGGCTCAGAGACATGCATTGGAAGCTATCACATCAGAGATTGCAAATGGAAAATTTCCGACATGAAAACATGTAATGAGAGGATGTGCGATGAAATGAAGTGATCACATCAGTAAAGATATATTATATTGGGGATCGGGGAATATTGACATTGTGCTTCCCTTATTGCACATCGCACATCGCAAATTCTAAATTGTGATGTGAGCATAATTAAAAATGCGATGAAGCGATTGCGATATCGGCAATTTCTAATTGGCGATGCTAATCGGCGATTGGTAAATGTTTTGGTACCCGATGTAATACAATATGATTCTTGCGGTGCCGATATGCGATGAAGAGTGGACCCGATAGCTTTATGATGAAAATTTAATAACATATCGGATCTGAGACATCGACCCTTTTAAAGTTGTGCTCCTACCATTATTTGCGATTGAATGGACGCGATATTTTATAAACTTGATTTGAATTTCATATCGGGTCCATAATTATGTGGTCGTCGCAATATTGGTAAAGGAAATTCATGATAATGGAAGTATACTTCAACTACAAACCTCGAATATGCGAAATGCGATATGGCATATGAGTGAAGCAATACATTGGAGATCTTTTATGAACAATTTGTTATCAAAACTGCTAAGAGCTACTTCCGATGAAACATTTCGCTACAAATGGTTGTGAAGTGGATGATGTGATATCGGAATGAAATGATTGACGAAGATGAGTAGGCTGAGAATATTGCAAACATTTTCACTGAAGTATCAGCAATATGAAAATCACGTTGAATCCTATAATATTGCTTGAAATTTCAATTGGGTTTTCTGATGGTTGAAAGCAAAGTTAAAAATGCTCAAATTCTCAAAATAAAATTTCCCTGAAACCTATTGCAAATTTGAAATGGGTTTTCTGCTTACTTCAAGTTTTGAAAACAAATGAAAACCTGCAATTAAAACAGAAAAATAATAAAAAATAAACTAAAGAAAAGATAAACTAATAATAGATGAAAATGAACTTGTAAATGCATACCTGGAAGGAAATTGTCTGTAGATTTTACCTCATGAATCTTCAAATTATTCCTTCGATTTATCAAAATTCTGATTTTGTTCAAAATCATCTCATCATTAATTCTAAGTCAGGGTGAGCAATCACCCTAAATAAAATCTGCTTGTTCATGTTCAGGAAATATAAAATTTACCAGAAATAAATATGAAAATAGTCTTCCCTTTTGAATTGAAACAACAATTTATTACCTCTGCTTATTCTGAATTGACTTGAGAAAAATCTATATTGTTATAGTGACTGTTCAATAATGCCTTTAGTAAATAAATATGATGCGTATTACAACATCAGATAATAAACTAAAGGTCCGAATGGGATTAAAGCCACTAATTGTGGAAAAATGTCAAAATAGATTTGAATGTGTGCACACACCAAAATGGACATCCTAAAGGTCAGCTTAACAAATTTTGAGGAAGATATTATGAACTTCATATGATTACCACGAAAGGTTAGACTGACTAATAAATGTTGATTCAGAATTAAGCTTATCATAGACAGTCATACATTTCATGAGATAATGAGATCATGAAGCTTTTATATTCTCAAAACCTTTATCATATAAATTTCAAAAGAAAATCTTAGAAAGAAATCCCAAATATTAAGAAAAGTGGCTTTGAGGCTTTTGATGCCAAGTGCAACCTTAATTGAATTTAATCAAGAGATTATTCAAAATAGACAGAGTAGAGGTATTGCTGTAAGAAATTTAAAAAATGAAAGAAAGAATTAAAATTTTATGATTGGTAGAAAATGTTTTCGTTGAACATGTATGAAAATAGCTGATTGCTTTGTTTTATTTTTAATCTACAGAACTATTAAAAATAAATTAACTATATAAAACAAACAAACTAAATTAATTCTACTCCTATTCTAACCATATACTTGAAAAATGACTAGGTATAGTCATATTTCCAATGTAACCATTTTCTCATTTTAATCCCTGCATGTATGTACAATTCAAATGTTAGTAATAAAAATACAAATATAATTGAACTAAGAAAATTAAACCTAAAATCAGAATGTACAACTATTGTTAGAAGCTTATCTAAAATCTCCTTCTCATGAAGTTTTCTTTCCAATTGAATACCAATTGGATCATAGAAATCTGGATGGATTTCTATTAAAAATTGGGAAATGTTCAAAAGAGGAGATGAAAGGCCAGATCGTGGATATGAGCTTTTAGATTCAAAGGCCTAGAAGAAACTGTTAGTGTTATGTGTAAATGTTAAGCTATTGACAATCTTCCATGAAGGAAAACTTTCCAAATATTTTTCAAATGAATCAAACAAAAATGGATGGAAATCTTTCAAATGAAATGGAAAATTATTAATTAAATTGGATTGCTAGCAGATTTCTAAAAATACATTCTCTTGTTGATATTGCCTTTGAGAAGATAGAAGCTTTTGATAAAACATTAACATCGATTGAAATTGAAATTGAAATAGCTTTTGATGCTCTTGATTATAATATAAAATTTCAATTTTCCAAGAGGGCAATGCATCAATTGAATGTTTGACAGTAAAGTGCGCAATATGCCAGCGTAATGTATTAGAAATCTGAAAAATAAAATCTGAAAATAAATCTGATTTAATACAAAATAAGTGAGGAAACAAAAATAAAAGGAAATCACTATTGTTACAACTAATGTTACAACACAATTGGGATTGTTTTGAAATAATTTCTTTTTCACAAGGATTGGCCAGAATTATGGAATTTGAGTAATTTCGAATTCCAACTTGTGAATTAGAAAGAGATTTATGATTATGAACAAGAATGAAAGCTTGATCATGATATGAATCATAAATTGGAATATTTTCTTGAATAGTGAAATCATGAAGATGATTATCTGCTTTAAAATGAGGATTAGTTGAAATAATTTCTAAATTGAAATGTTCCTCATTCCCAGATGTTATTTGAATTTTCTTATGAGAACTCTCTTTAGAAGAATAGAAATCAACATCCTCAATGTCAGAGTAATTATCATAAATGACTTCACAAGATTCTCTAGTATTCCCTTCAATCTTATCCAATATATCCAAACACGGAGGAACAAGAATTTCATGTTCATTAATGGCAAAATAATGATCATTGATTGCTTCTCTATCTTGATAAAAATTTAATGGTAATTCATTTAGATCAGCCTCTGTATTTTCTGAAATATCATTAACACCAAGAGGGGAAAAATTAACATTATTAAAAATATCAGGATAAAGGGAAAAATGCGAATCTGAAATAATGCATTTAAAAATGTTTCGGTTTGAGAACTCTTGTGCATTGTGATCATTGTAAATTTCAGATTCCAGATCATTCCTTTGCGTGCGCATGATTTCTTGAAGAAGGTTGCTTTGCTGCTCTGATTTCAGCATTTGCTCATCATGAAAAGATTCAGAAATTTGTACAACAGTTTGCATTTTATTATTTACTTTTATTGTTGCTTGCACTTGCTGATTTGCAATCTGATTTTCTGAATTTAATGCAGAGAAACTTTTAGATTCTAATGCAGGTCTTTCTACAAAATTATTGTTGTTTTCTTTTTGCATTTGATTAGAAATATTTTCCAAGCTTTGTGAAACCTCTTCATCACAATTTATTTGCACACCCAAATTGGAATTCTCATTTATGATAGAAAGGGGTGGAACAAAGCTTGAACTAATTTCATATGGATCGGGACTAGGGGGAAGAGAATAATTATGTTCAAACCAATCTAGTGATTCTTCTTTCATAGGTTCATCTTTGGCATTAAATTTTAAACAATTTAAATGAAGTCAAATATTAAAATCTCTAACAGACTCATTTTCATTTCGTAGATATTCAATTTCATCACATACGTGATCATAATCATAGTGGTCAAATTTACAAACGAAAATTGTAACAAATTGATCCCAGCTGTGAATTGAGGCAAATGGAAGAGTTCTACACCAGTTTTTGGCTTTTGTCGCAAATGTGAGAGTAAAAATTCTTCATAAAATGCCTTCATCAATTCCTTGAAAATCATAATTTGAAACATTTTGAATAAGTTGAAGGACATGATTAAAAGCAGAAGAATTTCTCTCACCATTGAATTTTACCTGAGACAAGAGTCTTACCACTTCGGGTGGAGTATTGGAAGATGCACGTCCATGGATACAACTCCAAATTGGAAGTTTAAAAGGAGCCATCGTGATTAAATAAAATGTTAAAATTGAAAAGACTCCAACAGACAACAAGTTTCAGCCCTCCTTCTAGCGCCAAAAATGTTGAAGCCTCGAAAATCGCTGCTACAACATTGGGGGATAACCACCCGGTCCGGACCTTAATACAGCTCCTTTTCCGTTTATGATAGTGGCTCCGACTGGTTTAACTAGGTCCAGTTACCTTTTCCCTATCGCTATTGGTTTATGATGTTTCCTTAAATGCCAATAGACAGGGATATCAGATCAATTCTTCTTGCTGATCAGGCAAGAGAATGACCCTTAAGCTGATTTGGGTTCAGCCAAACCACAACTAAGATTTTGCCTCTTTGAGAAGAGGACTTAAAAGAATGTAAATTTAATCTAATTGCAAACTTATTCTATAATGCAAGAAAAAATAAACTAATCTAAATCCTATCTCAATCGGGTAGATGAAAATCTAACCCAACTAAGAGCAAGATAATTAAGTAATGAGGATTAAAATATGTCTAGCTTTTAATTAATGTCAAACCAACGAAGAAATTCAATTTAGCTCACATTTGTGAGTACCAAAACATATTCTATTGAGACCATTTGACTGAAATAATAAATCAACAACACTTCGGAAGAAATTCACAAAAATGATATTGATTATCAAATCAATCAAGCCAATAATTAAACAATAATATGTAGAAGAAATTCACAACATATTATTATTTAAGAAATCAGTTTTGTAAGACAGATTTCCGAGCAAATCGTTACTCAAAAATCAGAGTTAAATCAATAAGAACAGAGATACATAACAATTTGAGACAAATTATCCATATCAACAGAAATGCATAAACATGAATAAAATGAAACAACAATTTTATTAACATAAAAATGAAACTGGTATTTGATACAGAAATGCCAAAAATACCAGTTAATTGAATCTGCTTCTCTAATCCTGGTCTCTAACAGTACTTTACATTACTTGAATTTCAGCTTTTAAGACAAGAGCTGCAGAAATGCAAACTCTGTCCATCATGCATAATTCAAAATATAAAGACTAAACCCTCATTAATGTTCAGATCTGAAATTTTCTCTCCTCCCCATCTACAACTCTAAATCCTTATTACAGAAATTATTTTAGAAGTCTGGAATTGTAGAGGAGAGCCGCCCCTATTCTATTATGCAATCTGTTATTTATAATATTTGCAAAGGAATTCTTGAGATGAAAGTTTGTTGAAGAAAATCTGCCCAATCACTTTTATTTGCTCAAAAATTCCAATCTTTTAATTGCTGGAGCTTTTTCATTGATTGAGATCTTTTTCTTCATATATCTTCTACTGTTTTCCTGCAAAAAGAAATCAAAATGAATTAAAATGTAACAATAAAATAAAAAAATATCATTTCTAGCATTAAAACAAATCTAATTAAATTTAATTTAAATGAATAATTGAAAATAAAATATAAACTCTCTATTGATGCCTGGGATGGTTTTATTGGCCAAGGATATTATTGACGAATGAATCTGCAATTAGAAGAGGCTTGGACAAATAAAAATGCAGAAAATTAATCAGAAAATTGATTTTGTTTTTAGAAATTCGGAGCTTGATCTTCTGCATGATTTTTGACCCAATTAATGACCAGATCTATTAGTGGAACCCCCTCAGAAATGTTCTCCATGATTTTATCTTTCCAATGAGCCGTCCTGGGCCTCATTTGGCCAATTAAAACTCATTATATGAGCCTCCAAAGTTGATGAGTCAAATCTGGCATAAATCTGGAAATTCTGTTTGCTGGGCTAAAAATCAGAATTTTTAATTAGAAATTTAATCCTAAATTGGATTCTATTTATCTAATAATTAATTCTAAATTAATTATTAACTAACTAATATATACAATTAATTCTAATTTATTATCATCTAATTTAGAAATTAATTAAGTTACAAAATTAAATTAATATCTAAACGATTTGAAAAAGTTAATTTAAATATGATTAATATTATAATTAAAATTATATTAAAATTATAATAAACATTATAATTATAATATAATTATTATAATATAAAAATATAAAAATTAATTTACAAACCATTGGAATCAATCCAAACCCAAAATCCATAAAACAAACCATTGAAACCAATCAAAACTCATTAATTCATCCATGTAAGTTTGTGGAAGGATATGGTGAGTGGAGTGTGAGGTGAGGGTGACGTGAGGTGAAACAAAAACTTTACATTAAAAAATTTTAACACATCGCATATCGCAAGAACCTTGGATCGGGGTTTTTTAAATGTGCATGTTCTAAAAATTGCGATGGATCCTAAATTGCGAAATTGCGATCTTGTGGTCTGCGATGGATCCGAAATTTGCGATCTGCGATCTGCGACGGATTCGAATTTGCGATTTGCGATCTGCGATGGATCTGAAATTTGCGATCTGTGATCTGTGATGAATCTAAAATTTGCGATCTGCGATCTGTGATGAATCTGAAATTTGCGATCTGCGGTCTGCGATGAATATGAAATTTGCGATCTGCGATCTGCGACGGATTCGATGATGTATATATATATATATATATATATATATATATATATATATATATATATATATATATATATATATTTTAATTTTAATTTAATTTTGGTTTTATTTTAATGATGTTTAGTTTAGCTATGAAATTTTCTAAACTACAGCCACTCCGAAAAAGAATAAAAATAACATTTTTAACTTGAGACTAGAAAAATGATAGTACTTCAAAGGGGTACCATTTTAAACCGAGTTGACCAAATGAGGTGAAACAAGCGTCGATGGGAGGCTTATAAAAAATGGGAGGCTTATAAAAAATCGATTCAATCAAAACAAGAATCCAAAGAAAATGAAAAATTAACAAAAGCGTACGATAATTAGTTAAATAAAATCCTAAAAGGTGCTTAGCCAAAAATTTATAAAAAGGGTCCCCATTATTTGAAGTGAACAAGTAAAAAATGGGGGGGTTGTGTTTTACCACAACAGCAGTGAAATAAGAAATCAAAGTCTATTGTTTTATTTTATTTTATTTTTCTAGTTTTTTATGAAGTAAAATAAAATATCAAATGTTATTCTTTTTTTAACTATTTGTTTCTGTAGTTTTTTACCTTTTCTGTAGTTTTCAGAAACAAAAAAATAAAATAAAATCAATTTTTAGAAACAAAACCCTAGATTCTTTTTGTTTTTGCCATTTTTTCTCCCTCTTTCTTTTCAATTTAGATTTATAGGGTTTCTGTACTCATAAGAAATCCAATCTATGAGACGACTTGCGTAGTTAGATCCCAATCCATGTTGGCCCTTGCGTCAATAAAAAAATAAAAATAAAAAAACAAATTATGTTTTTATCAGTGCGCCATATGTAACATATGGCACCGGTGCACTATTACATTATGGCGCACCGTACAACTTGCTGTTTTGAAAAAAACCATTTTACAAACATACCCTACATTATTTTTGTTTCTGCCATGTCTTCTCCCACTTGCAGTGATTTCAGAATTAGGGCTTTTCAATTTATATTTATAAGGTTTATATTACTAAATATAAACCTAAGACATCCAACGAACAAGCTGACCTACATAGTCGAATCCTAATCCATGTCGACCCTTTGCTTTAAAAAAAAATAAAAATGTCGGTACACCTTGTTTGAAAGATTGCACAAGGCGCTATTTTATCACAGCACACGACAAAAGTATTGTCATAAAAAATTAGAAAAATATGCAGTCGGTGCGCTATTTCATTATGACGCATCGCGAACGTTCAGTTTTGAAAAAAAAAAACTTTCAAAAAATACAAACCTTACTTTCTTTCTGTTTCTCCCCTTTTTTCTTCTTCTTTCTGTGATTCAGAATTAAGACTTTTCAATTTAGATTTATAGGGTTTGTATTGCTAAATATAGACCTAAGACATGCAACCGACGGGACAACTAGCATAATCGTATCCTAATCCATGTCGCCCTTGGAATGATTTAAAAAAAAACAGATTTTTTACCGGTGTGCCCTATGTAACGTAGCGCACTGGTGCTCTGTTGTTCATAAGAGCACCAGATAAGTAATGTGAAAAAATAAGATTTTTTTTTATTGTTGTGCCATATGTAAAATATAGCACCGATTTATGCTAAAAAAAACTAACATTGGACGATTTTTATTATTTTTATGATGGTTAACCGGTGCGGTCATTGACATGTAACACATTGGGGCTTCTTGTTGACATAGAGCACTGTACGGTGGTATTATACTATTTTAGATTTTATTTTTTATTTTTTATTTTTTTTATTTTTTTTTATTTGAGAAGTTCACAATTTTTTTAAAAATATATTATTGAATGATATGATACAAGTTTGATATTGTTAAATAAATGACTAACAAGAGATCAAGTAACAAAAATACTGATAACACATGAAGATTAAAAGCAAAAAAGACAAGTTCTTTGTAATTTTTTTACAAAAAAAATAATTTTGAACTATATGTAAGTTTAAATAATATGTATTGTTTAATGTGTATCATGCATAGCCACAAAATGACGAAGCTCGATAAGATTATTTCTGATCTAGGACCAGAAGAACGTATAAGCTTGATGGAAAAATTGCAAAAGGATGAATCAGGTGAATGAAAAAATACTATCGATCCAATATGAGTTTCTTTTTTTAGTTTTCATTAATAATATAATTAAAATTATTAGATAACATGTGTGAAAAATTCTATTAATTCATCTCTGTTTAATGTTCTACAGGGACCAACAACTCAGAAAAGGAATGTTGTTCTAAGAAAAAAAACAATAGAACATGCAAATGAAAATGAATTGCTCCTTAGCTCATCTGGAGTGGTGTTGGAGGTTAACGAAAGGGGGGGAAATTTTTACAAATGTTTGAGGGATCTAGTGGAATGAATGTATAGACGTTATTTCCACTTACAATATAAAAACCAATCCAATGATTCCAAGAACCAGATTTTATGTAAACTATAGGAAGAGTTTCCAGAGAATTGGTCAATGAGACATGTCAGACTTTTAATAGCAAAAACGTACAAAAAAAAGAAGAAGGAATGAAAAAGTAATACTCCTTTAGATGTTTGTCTATAATTATTTATAAATATCACTTTTGTTATACTTACTTTTCATATATCAATATAAAAATTAAATATTTTATTGTCATGTTACATTTTCAGGAAGATTATGAAAATCTCAAAAGATGAACGAGCTGGTATCAGAAATATGCCAGTGGGAATGTCTAAAAAGGGTGTACAAGGATATGGTCAAAGAAATGGAAAAATTGCATCGCGGGAGGAGCCATCTCAACAACAACGTGCTTCAAATGTAATATGTAATCATTGATTTTTTTGATCATTAGGTAAAATAAATAAACAATTTAGCATTAAATATTAATTTTCAATTATTTTCTTGCAGAAAAGAAAAGAAAATGGAACCCATTGAGCACATAAAACATGACGACAAGGAAGAAAATGATTGATATCTAAGTTTTTGAGTAATTGTTACTTCCTTATAACAATTCAGCTAGATTTCATTTTTGTATTTTTAAGTTGTCTTACAAAAATCGTCATTGAATGTCTCCAAAGATGTGCTAACATACAAAGAAGAACCATCAGAGGAATTGATTGAAATTGGTTTAAATATGGGTTGTGCGTATATGTTGGCATATCAGAACTTAATTGTGGAATTTGTAAGCATCTATCGATCTTGTTTTACTTAGCTCTGTCTATAATTAATAGAAAAAATAAATCTTTTATATTAAATATATGATTTCTTATGGGGTATAAAACTTGCAGGAAACAAAGTATGGCACTGCGCCAACAAATCAAATCTTGAAAGATGGCATGTTACATGGTTTTGAAAGAATGTGTATAGTTTATGAGTCAATTGTTGCATTGGTACGCCATTTCTTTTCGATTTACATTGATGTATATTATTTAATATTGCAATTTTCATTATTCTCACCAATGTATATACACTCATTACGATTTATTTTTATGTTTGTAGATGGAAGAAGGTGAAGAAGAAGAAAACAATCAACGTTGTGAACAAAACATTTTTGAAAATAACCCAAGTCATGGAAGTAGCTCTAGCAGTGTTAGCAGTTCAAGTGAAGAATGATGATCACTATGTTTGGATATAAAAGCAAGGCATTGTACTATTTTTGGAAAAATGTCTGTGAAATTAGACATTTTCTTTAATGTAATGGACATAGTGTCCCAATTGAAATATAAAGGGATACCAATAACTGTCCCATTTTGTATGACAAAGAATGTCTTATATATATATATATAAAATAAAAATTGTTTTAATTTATTCTATTACGTTCTCTATTGTCGCTATTGCGTTCTCCATTGTCGTTCTAAAATGCAGTAATTAAAATTTAATTCATATGAATATTGTTATAACATATATATGTGTCGACTTTTGATGAATAATGAATTTTAAAAAACCACAATAATTATGATATGATATAACAAATTAATCTAAACATCACATTCAAATCCATTAATAAAAATTTAATTAATATGAATATTGTTATAATATGTGTCGACTTTTGATGAATAATGAATTTAAAACAATCACAATAATTGCACTGCCACAGGTCGTTGTTTCTAAAAAATACAAAATGAAAATCGGTGCGCTTGTATTATTAAGTGCACCAATGCATTTTTACTACCTATCAGGACTGCACAATTACCAAAACCAGTTAAAAATATCGAGGCGTTTGTGCGGTATGGCGCTCCGGTGCATTTATGTATCTATATGCACCGATGTCGTTTTACCGCCTATGAGCACCGCACGAATACCGATACCAATTATAAATTGCGGTGCGTCTGTGTGATACTATGCACCGGGGCATTTTTTTTGTCTATACGCATCGGTGTATTTGGATGACCAATAGGCACCGCAAGAATACTGATTCCAATTACAAATCTCCGTGCATTTGTGTGATAGTACGCACCAGGGCGTTTATGTGTCGATAAGCGCCGGTGCATTTGTATGACATATTTTCACTGCACGAATACTGATACCAATTGTAAACCTCGGTGCATTTGTGTGATACAATGCACCAGGGCATTTATATAAGCAAACGCACCAGCGCGTTGATACGACCTATGGGCACTGCTCAAATCCCAAGACCAATTAGAACGGCCCCGTGCGTTGTATCACTAACACTAGGCCCGGTGCTGTTATTTTCCTTAACGTCCCAGTGCATTCTCCTTCGATTGCCCCGGTGCGCTGTCTACTGATACGCACTGGTGCGTTAAAACCTGATAAGAGCACCGATGAAAAAACATTCGTTATAACCTCCGGAAGCCCATTTTTTTTTAGTTGTGCTGAATTTTTGTTAAAAGCTCCGCCAAAACCTCCGTTACCAGAAACAGATGTGGTAGCATATGTTTTTTTGACAATTTTGGCCAATTTTATAACATTAAAAACATCCTTTATAACCTCCGCTAGAGGGTCTTTTCCTTGTAGTGGAAGTCCATTGCAGGATATGTATTCACTCTTGGTTCAGGACCTATTACTTGGTCTTGTAAGAAACAAAGAGCCATCTCCCTTTCTTCAGCAGAAGTAGAGTATCGTGGTGCAGTTGAAGCCAGCAAGGAAGACATATGGCTTCGTCAAATCCTGTCTGAATTTGGTCTTCATCAGCAGCATCCAACTACACTTTGGTGTGATAATCAGAGTGCCATTCAGCTATGTAAAGATCCAGTTCAGCATTAGCATATGAAACACATTGAAATCCACATACACTTCATCAGAAAACTCATTCATGATCTTGTTCTTGAAGTGCAGTATTGTCCGACCAATGATCAAGTAGCCGATATCTTTACGAAGGCTCTCACAGAAGTGAAGTTTACCAATCTTCGATCCATGCTTGGAGTTCAAGAAAGTTGTCATTAAGGGGGGATAGGCTCTAATGCCTCCTTCTTTCTCCTATTGTGTCACTTTTGTAAATCCTTCAATCATATCCCAATTTGTTCTTAAGGGGGGATGTTAGGATATTTCGACACATAGGAAACAAACTTCTTTTGTGTCACCTTTGTAAATCCTTCAATCCTATCCCAAGTTGTTCTTAAGGGGGGATGTTAGGATATTCCGACACATAGGAAATAGTTAAGAATAACTTAGTCTAGTGTAGAGTTAGGTAAAGTGTGTTTCTTTACCATGTACATTTGTAACTTATAATCCGACGGTCACGATTTGTAGTGATCCGACGGTTATCTCTCACCTTAGTATTAGCGGCACTTGATCTGTTTCTTAACACCCAATTGGTCCACGATCTCTATTTAAAGAGCATGGAGGGTCATTTCTCCGGTAACCGTTTATGAGAGAAACATATGTAACTTTTCTTTTTATATTAATAAATTCCCTGAAGTGGTCGCGTTGGCTCAGGGCGTGGACTGCTTCCCTCTTTGAGGGTTTTAACCACGTGATTATACTGGTGTAACGATTTGTGATATGTTTGTGAGCGGTAACCTTTGGTTCTTGATCTACGGAACTTACCCTGTAAATTCCTACAATGACATGGCATCCTCTCGAATTATGGTGGTCAAAATAGGAAGGTTTAATTTTGAGTGGTATAAATTTTGCATACAAAATCTGATTGAGGTGATCCTTAAGCCATTGGGAATATCATTGTGTGTAGAATAAGAAAAAAAAGTGCTACACAAAAGTCACAAAATTTTACCCCCCTAACCCCCCCCCCCCCCCCCCACTCCACCCAAACAAAAAAAAACCATTTGATGCCTCAAAATGCTCTCAAAAGATTTTAGATTCCAATGTGCCAAATTGTGTCACACTTGTAAAAATGGTCCTATGAGTTGATTCCTCCATTTTTTTCACTCGAAAATTATCGATAAGGATGAAAAACAATACAATGCTCCAATCCTGATCAATTTTCCTTCTTGATTTTTTTTCTTGGAGTGGGAAAATTAAGGTTATGATCATATAGGATGCATCTCAAGAGAGATCATGAATTTGGTAAATTTTCAATCGTGAATTCCACAACTTCTTTTAATTTTGTCTCGAAATTCATGGTGGCCAAACTAGTGGAAATTGGGTAAACCCATTTTTTTGGTTGGGAGCTCATCAAGAGAAGTTTAACTATAAAAAATTCCACCCCAACTAGGATTTTTATTGTTATTCTCTCAACTAGTTGACCATTATTTTTCCACTTCAATGTTGTGTGGAAACCACATCAACCTCATGTTACTCATGTGGAACTAGTAATGTAGGGCTTTCCAAGAATATTCCCCAATGATGTAAAACCTTAAACGAAATGGCAAAGGCAAGGAGATAAAGTTGTCATCACCATGGGAGAAATGAATCCAAGTCCTATTGTCAATTAAAAAAATATTACATTATTAGAGCAACATACGAGGAGTAAGAGAGTTATACAAAATGATAGGAGAAGCTATGTAAGTGTCTATAGTAGTGATGGACCTCCTCATGCAAGATCAATGAGTGTAGAGAAAATGTCTTTTACCCTCGATGACATTTCTAATAATAGATGGCTCTTTTAAAGAAATTGATCAATATTATGAGTTTGATGGTCTTATCCAATCTAGTGAACATGGTTTTTCCAATGGTCACCCCTATCACTATCAACATCCCCATATGGCACATGCATCGTGCATGATAGGAGGAAATTCTAGCTACAGATGCAGATCAAGCTAACTAGAAAGTTGGTCAAATATATAAGTCAAGTGCACTAAAACAATAACAAGCAAGGTGTTTATCTATCACTCTATTAGATATGAGTCTCTATCTAGTCCAACCGAGCCAAGCACGCACCCTATTAGATCTCCTCTCCCAATAACCTTATGAAATTTTAATCAACCTACCTAATTATTGGAGCCAAAAATGGGGGAGGAGATCAAGAGCGCTCATGCGTGAAAAGCTAAATAATCTCCACTTCTAAAGAAAACATCTTTAGGGACCCTTTTCAAGAATGATAGGATTTTAAGGGTGGAATATAACTTCACCCCATCAACAACAACATGAACCGCAATTACACGAGGATCCCTGGCTCAAACCAATTACACATATTTTTATATCGTCAATCATAAATGAAGCCAAATTAATGTTTCATACATTAAAACCTTCAATTTTCCTCACATGTAATTCAAAAATACATTATGAGTACTTGTATTAAATTTGGCAAAAAGTAATCAAATCAACATTTCATTGATCATCTCAAATTTTCTCACATTCACTAATTAAAATAATAAAAATAGACTCGAGAGAAAAAATGGATATGTACCTAAATAAACTAAATATTTTTAGCAGTACAAGATATAGTTTAACTTAATATTAATCAAAGTAAATATAAAAAGAGAGAATGTGTAATTCTAAATCCAAAATCCTCGAAAATAAACATCCAACTTCCAGCTAACAAGTTTATACTCATAAAATATTCCCTCTATTTGTGATGTCTTGGAACTAAATGGAACCTCCTTTTCCACAATCATTTGTAATATAGTATCTCCTTATATTCTTTGCGCCGAGAGGTGCTCTACAACCCAATATATGAGGGAGATGTTGTGACGTAATGCTACATTTTTTTTTAATATATAGCGTGGTTAATTAATGAAAAATAAAGAATATGAGGGAGATATTGTCACATAATGCTATGTTAAAAAAAAAAAAAACAATACATGTCGGGTAATTAATGAAAAATAAAGAATACGAGGGAGATGTTGTCATGTAACATTGCATTAAAAATAAAAATTATATTATATGTCGGCTAATCAATGAAAATAAAAATTAATATTGAATATGTTGTTCAATTAAACTTTTAACAAAACACAAATATATACAATAATATTGTTAATCACAGAAGATAATTATGTAGAAATTAAGGTGTAGATTCTAAACTGCTCATGAAATTAAATAAATCACAAGACTAGAAGCTACTCTATTGATCTGCGGAGGCAAATTCGCGATCAAGAACACAAACCATTAACATTGAAGAAGAAACATCACACATGCACAAAGGTTTATCTAAGGGAAAACAACTACTCAAAACCCCTTACTATATGTATTGCATTAATCAAAGAATCTAGATGAATACAATATGCTTGCTCAAGCTTGATCACAACTTGCACTTGTATCTTCTATCCTCTGCCTGACTGACTAAATCTGACCAATACTTAGCCAAATTTTCAAGCCTCCAAGCTCTTATTTCCTTGCCTTGTTTATTGTGGAATTAACCCCTATTTTTTTAGGGAATTTCCCCTATTTGCTTGCGCAATTCCTCTGGATTGATCCTCTGACCAATACCAGGAACTATACACTCAATATAGTATATATTTAATTATACATTTCCTTGGAAACTCTGCCACAAGTAGGAAATTCGAATTCCCTACATGCATGAGCTAAGTTAGGCTGATTGATTAGTTATCTGGATGATCAATGAGTGTGATTGAAGTTACACTACACAACTTGACCTTCCACTAGTTTCTCCAACAATTGGAACTAGTTTAACTAACCATAACTCAATTTAACAGAATTAAGTTGCTAAAATTGAAATTATCTGAACCTAGGATCCTAAAATTTAGGAACTCGCTGCACACATCTAAACTTCATGCCCTAACACGAATTAATTGAGATAGACTCCTAATTTTTACGAATAAACTCAAATACGCTAAACTTTAACTCATTAACTCGAATTCAATGTTCTTAATTGAGTGAAAAGAGCCATGACACATAATTTAACTTCTCCAAGTTGTTTTTTGAGGTGGAATTTCGAATTTCCTCAATTTTAATTAATGAAAAATCAAAATTGAGACTTTAATGCTACATTTTCAACACTCCCTCTCAGCAAGAAAGGGATTTTCAACCACCCCTCTCCTGCAACTATGGAATGTAGTGCACTCAAAACCTCTCATTGTTGTTGTTTCTAGTGCAACATCTGCAATTGAGAAGCATCCAAAAATAATTTGAATCAATCGTGTCTGCAAATGTCTACTGGGAAAACTGTGTTGCTGCTAACTCTGGTATTGAGCCTCTTGCTCTACTGTCAACACTCCTATGCACTCCTCATTATTTGAATAACATTGATCCTCATGTTACTGAATACTATGGGCCCCTATAGCAAGGTAATGATCCATGAGGAGAACACTTTAATGGACCCTCCCCAAATTTCTACAATTATGAGACTAGGGATCTACATCGCCCCACCTCACTCCTGGAGGCATAGCTGCCTGCATGGAAAAATATGATATACTCATATTTTTGTTGCTTCCGCACTGTTGTTGCAACTACTTCAATAATGAGCATAATCTCCCCAGATCTTGAAGTACTAGCTTCCATAGGGTTGCTCCCTCTGAACTAGACTCCCTATGAGTCTTGATCTCCCTGTGGGAAATATCTCTACCCCTCAGTCTACCAATATCATTGATCATAACTCATTTTTTGTGTCACTAAACATTGGCTCATTGATCTTCCCACTAACAAGCTTCTTGCTCCCTTAAGAAGTCTACACATAGGGTCTTATGGATTTTCCCTAAACTAGGGCTCCATCAACTCTGCCTCCTAACAACCCATTAGTTCTCCAATGATCATTGTACGTGATGAATTCAATGATTGGTTCTAATTTGAATCCCACTCTAATACCATGTAGAAATTAATGTATAGATTATAAATAGCTCATGAAATTTACTAAATCACAAGACTAGAAGATACTCTATTGATCTGCGGAAGCAAAATCACGATCGAAAACACAAATCATTAACATGCAAGAGGAAACATCACACACGCAAAAATATTTAACTAGGGGAAAGCAACCACTCAAAACATCTTACTACCTATATTACATTAATCAAAGAATCTGGATGAATACAATATGCTTACTCAAGCTTGAGCACAACCTACACTTTTATCTTCTATCATTTGCCTGACTGACTGAACCTAACCAATACTTAGCCAAATTTTCAAGCCTCCAAGCTCTTATTTCCTTGTGTTGTTCATTGAGGAATTAGCCCCTATTTTTTGAAGGAATTTCCCCTATTTTCTTGCGCAATTCCTCTGGGTTGTTCCTCTGACCAATACTATGAACTATACACTCAATCTAGTATATAATTAAATGTACACTTCCTTGGAAACTCCACCACAAATAGGAAATTTGAATTCTCTACATGCATGATATAATTAAGGTTTATTGATTAGTTATATGGATGATCTATGAATGTGATTGAAGTTACACTGCACAACTTGACCTTCCACTAGTTTCTCCAACAATTGGAACTAGTTTAATTAACCATAACTCAATTTAACTTAATTAAATTAATACAACTGAAATTAACTCAACCTAGGCTCCTAAAATTTAGGAACCCACTGCACACAAATGAACTTCATGCCCCTAACTCAAATTAACTAAGCTAGACTCCTATATTTTAGGAATCAACTCAAGTATGTTGAAATTGAACTCATTAACTCAAATTCAATGTTCTTAAATGAGTGACAAGAGCCATATCACCCCAGTTAACTCCTCCAAGTTGTGTGCGGATGTGGAATTTCAAATTTGCTTAATTTTAATTAAGTAAAAATCAAAATTGAGACTTTCTTGTTGCATTTTCAACAAATTAAGTGTGGAAAAATCAAGAAAACAAAAAGAGTATAAGATTCGTTTAGTTTGTTGCTAACAACTCCAGTTAAGGTATGTTTCATCTTCAAAAATTCTTAACCTATATAATTTGTAACCTATAGTAATGAAATGAGGTTGCCTCACATTGGGACAACAAAATAAACAAACTGTACATCTTACCAGCAACCCATTCCTCATTCCAATTACATTAGGTTTTCTCTGTGATGTAAAAATTCATATAAAATTATTTGCCAAAATGTGAAACTAATAAATCACAAGTCAACTCTTATTACATGTAAAAAATTACGTGAAATTGGAATACTTACAAAACTAAAATGTCAACTCCTATTATGTGCAAAATGTTGCATGAGATTGGAATACTTACAAAACTAAAATGTTGCATGAAAAAATTACGTTGGTGTGAGGTAACCTTTCTGCGCAATTATCCTTTTAGCTCCTGTTACACGTTATTTTGTCACCATGACATTTAACTGTCTATATGGGTTCATCATCACCTATATTATGCTTCCTTAGAAGTAAAAAACCCCAAAGTTCCTAAACCAAGTTTTGGAATTGGATAAAAGCTCATTTAAACCCTAAAAAGCATAACTCTGCACTTTTCCTAGTCCTTATCTGTGGACCCGCAACTTTTTGCTCTATAATCTATGGCACATCCCGCACGTTCTGCTTATTAAACCCGCGGACCCCCGTAAAAGGTAAAATAAAAGAAAAAGTAAGTTCTAGAAGCCCAGCTGGTCAAATATTCTCCTAAATGGAGGCTTCTAGAAGCGTAATCTGGTCAAGCTTCATCCCTTCATTCATGGACTTCTATCCCTTCATTAATGGAGTTTATCCCTTAGTATTTGGAGCTCAAATCCCTTCATGAAAGGAATTTATCCCCCTCTTTATGGAACTGAAACCACCTTTATTTTCCTATAAATTTAACTCATGTTTCAGTCTCAAGGGTACTCATAACTTAGTAGTTTTTAAGGAGAATTGTTGAAGAAGTCATACTCTCTATACCTAACATCATTGGTATGATAACGATCACATAATCATATCCATAGTTTCATGCTAGTTTAGAGAGGAGAAGGCTTGTCAAACCGAGGGAAAACGATTGTTCAAGACCCCAGAAGAACCTGTATAACATCAAGGCGGAAAGGTTGTAAGGTTACTTCTTATTATACAAGTTAATACAAATGGATTCTATTTTCTCATTAAATTGTTCATGTATCTATTTGAGTAATTTAATTTTTGGATTCCTTGATCACTGAGATAGATTAGTGTTTTCTGAATTATTATATCTTGCAAGTGCTTTTAATCCTTTTTTTTGTCCTTGATTGCAGGTCTCACATGTTGAAGTAACGTATTTTGGAGCGACTGGATATAAATATTACAACAAACGTTGGCTTTAGGTAGGGACATGCCCTCGTGCTTTGTTAATTAATAATTCTGAAACAAAAATGATCTAGAGAAAATGGTTTTCATTTGGTTGTTTGTTTCTAGATATCCTTAGGATACTAGGGAGATCGTTCTTGTCCGTAAGAAGGATTTATCTGTGTAACAAAATGGCGACTCCGCTGGGGAATCATATGAACTTAGTTTTCCTTTTTTGATTTTCAGTTTGACTTTTGAAAGAGTTTTTCTGCTTTTGATTTGTCTAAAACCAGGTTGGGTAGATAACTTATCAGAATCCCTGAAAAGTAAATCTGAATTTTTATTCTTTCTATATTTTTCCTAACCGCCGCAGTTTTTATTTAAAAACAGTATGGTAGCCTCCGCGGTTTTAGTGTAAAAACAATGCGGTACCGCATTATTCTTTATTAAAACCTACATACTTGAGGAAAATTTTTGAAAAATTAAGAATTCTCTTTTCTGGAGCCAGATTACCAGATCCTCTGTGTTTGCCCCAACTTGTTGTTTAGTCAATTTAGTGTCCTAAATTGCTAACATAAATTATCGACCAAGGCTAGTAAACTATTGAAGTGTGGTGCACTATATGTGCCTAAATATCCCTTTTTCTTACTTCGTTATTTTGATGTTTTATTGTTGTTTTGGGGGTTTTATGTTTTGATTCTTAGTGTTCTACTCTAAACTAGAAAGATGAGATTAAATCTATTTGAAAAGGAAGGAAAGGGAAATGTTGTCAAATGAATTAAAGCAGAGTTTTATTTACAAGTTTTTGGAGTCTATCTTCTAATTAAGAAATGATGAAAACTAGAAATCCTAATCCATGGATATTGCAGCTAATTGAAGATTCAAGAAATGAAAACAACTAATATCTCAAACATTACAACTAAATCCAATTCATTCAATTAAGGTTTATTGGAAGATCTTTTAAAAAATATTAAGTGTAGTGTAATGAGGATCTCCTATGACATGAAATAAAATGCTGAAACAACTAATAACTCAAACATTACAACTGAATCCAATTCATTCAATTAAGATTTATTGGAAGAGCTTTTGAAAAAGATTAAGTGTAGTATAATGAGGATCTCCTATGAGATGAAATAAAATGCTGAAACAACTAATAACTCAAACATTACAACTGAATCCAATTCATTCAATTAAAATTTATTGGAAGAGATTTTGAAAAATATTAATTGTAGTGTAATGAGGATCTCCTATAAAATGTTGGACAGTTACTGTATCTATAATTCACTAACCATTTTAATTTAAGATTTAAGTGGTCTTTACTTGGTTGAGCACAATAATTGTTAACTATGAAAGACAAGAAATGAAAACTAGGCAATCACTGTTCTTAAGTCACTTATCTATTATTCAATAGCTTTTACTTAGTTTGATCCAACAATTGCAAATTATGAAAGCAATGACATAAATGAAACCTAAACAATTACTGCACCTATAAGTCACTATCCATTCATCAACAAACTTTATTTAGTTGGATACAGTAACTGAAAATTATGAAAGCAATAATTTGAGCAAAAAGTAAAGAGAAGTGTTAAACATAAACTGAAATAACCTTAGCTAGAAAACACATAAAACCTCCTCGAATAGCAGGGGCCCTCTGCTACCAATTCAGTGAACTCCTTAGCTCCTTGAAGATGTGATCAAAACAACATCAAAGAACTTATTTATTTTTAAACTCACAAATCTACATCCCATTCCATCTCAAGCTTTGTTACAAAATACTCTATAATCCTTTCTCTTCTTCTCCTATTTTTTCACATATCCTTGATAGGAGAAAGCTTCCCCTATTTATACAAAAATATGAGAAGTTATCTCATTAATGAGAGTCCATGAATCTCTCCCTCTATCTCTAGAGTTACAATCAAAATAGAAAATGATAAGACACATGTCTTTTTAGAGTTTCAATACAAAATAGGAAATGAGACACATATCTTCTTAGAGTTTCAATACAAAAAGGAAATGAGACACATATCCTCACGATCCCATGATATTCTCCACTTAAATTCGAATTTTGTTTTGGTAGTCCACATAAAGGTCTTTTAGAAGCTTCCTTTTGACCTACACATGGCAACAATCTCATCCCACTTGTTAGGTATAAGCATATGCACATTATTTTCTAATTTTTAACCGCAAATTCACTTAAAAATGCTAAGAATTAATAAAGTTTGGAAAAACATAAATGTAACCCAATAGTGGTAATGGTAAGGTAAATGTAATGAAATGGAGGTGGATTGAAGGTGGTAATATGGAAATATAAGTGAAAATGTAATGGAAGTGAATGACAATTTCAAGGCCCAACACTTGTCTTGACTGTCAAAATTTTATTTGTGAATTTCCTTCACCATTTTTTTGCTTGAGTGATTTTCAGCTGATTCGCAGTTTATTAGTGAGTGTTTATGTTTTCTTCTTGTTTCTCTAAATCATAAACTTTTATATACCTTAGCTGACTAGTATGTCATCGTTTTCTTGCTGAGCCATTGAATTTGTTGCAAATCTTTCTTTTATGAAAATTAAATTTTATTTTCATTTGCGAATTTAGAAGACCTTTTAGGTTGATAAGGCCTGAATTTCATATTAAACCATTATTGGATGTTTTTTATTTTTTCAGAGATAGCAGGAAGTTTCTTGGTTAGATCACAAACTAAGCATAAACATCCTCAAAACTTTTTAGATAGAATTCAAAATTAGAGTTTTTCTTTTGGTTTTGAATTTTATGTTTTTAGGATTTTTAGTTTTCTTTTGGAAGAAGTTTGATTGTAGTTTCTGATTTGAATGATACAAGGAATTTCATTTTGAACAAGTGGTCATTTCTCTGCGAAATTGAGTTCTCAAAAAATTGTCTTCTTTTCAAAGATTCTTGTTTATGAAAGAAAGAATTGATGTTTTGAAAGTTATTGAATCTCTCAAAACATTTCCTTTAAATAGTTTTCATTGAAAATAAATGAGTTGTTTTTCAAATAGATGCATCTTAGTGTATTTCTAAGTCGGGTCATAAAACATCATCGAATTTTCACTTCCATAACTTCTGTCCTAAGAAACAACCAAACTAAAAATAATGCTTAATTAAAATCAATCTAGAAATTTTACATTTTCTAGGGATCTTTTCCACCAACATAGCTTAGGCTAGTGTCTCGGAATAGGTTGTAATTAACATTCCAAGGCAGTTAAAACAAACAAGTAGTAATCTTTCGGTAGGAAAAATCCAATTGTAGCATGTATACTCTTAGAAGCTCTTCTTAAAAGAGTCAAGCACGAGATCATGTCCGAATCAGTGAGGTAACCATACCTATCTCATTGAGATAGATAGAAGATGTGCACGTATTAAAAATGGTAAACATCGAATAGATCATTGTCGAGGAGCCTGGGGTCACTTGTTGGTAAACCTTGGATTATATCAAGGATCCTTCAAGGGGATTGAGCTAGTTACTCTACCTTTGCATGTATGTCAGATCGCAAACTATTTCCCCAGGTATATTTTTTCCTGTTGGTGACCATAGTGGCTATAAAATTTAGGATTCTTTCCTAAGGTGATGGTGGAGGGAAGGTCACATTGTACTTGGAGCAGATGTCGAATAGACTCACTTGTACTCTCCGGAGGTTTCTCTTCACTCGAGATAGTTTAAGTGGAGAAACTTGCACCGGTCTATTTCATTAAGAATTTTGTCGAGGTAACTATTACAACTGCCATTTCTGCATTAAAAATCGACGATGTTGGATTTCATCACCAACTAGTGTTTTTAGTGTAGGAATCTATTGTTTGTGTGTGGTTTAATCTCTTAGATTTTGTAGGTGTGTGATTATTTTTCTTGTTTCCTTAGACACTTTCAGATTTTTGTTGAAATTTTTCTTTGATTGCGTGTGTTAAAAGTTATAATCGTGGCTGAATTACCAAGACAATCACATATAATGCAAGGGAAACCCCCTGACTATACACCAATCCAATTATAAAAACTAAAGTGTGAGAAAGGAAAAATGTCAAGGACTAGATCAACTAAACACGAAGAAACATCAATAATTTTTCATCCCAAATACGAAGCAGATCAACCTCGTACAACAGAGAGTACTCCAAGAAGAGTTTCAATTTCTAAACTAGCTAAGCTTGTTTCTACAACTAGTGAATTATTAGATTTGGATCCTGAAATTTTAGAACCAGAAAATGTAAAAGTTATGTCTAAGATTACTTCTCTGTTGATTACTCCAACCCCTCATCATTTTGATTCACCCAAAGTGAAGTATCAGATCACTAAAAATCTTCCTCTTGGTCTCATTTGTATTGAAGAAGTTACTGACACTAAAGAAGAAGTTGTTCTTCCTCCAAATCAGGACTCTTTATATCTTAGGCCAAGCGAATCAATTTACTATAGCCCTTTCAAACAAGATCCTTGGTATTCTCAGTTGACAGACTTTCTACACAAAACTGGTCTAAACTATTCGCCACCCCATATTCCTTTTTACACCATACCAAGAGGGTATAGACCTCTTTTAATCATGTCTGGTGAGTCATCAATGCATTCTACATCATCGGAATCATATTTGTATAGTGGTCCAACTATTTCAGTAGGATACCAATCGATTTCTGGTACTTTCTCAGGAGCAACTTCTTCTCCCGCCAAACATATATCATCATCTTGTCCAATTGAATAAAATACCAAAAATTTGAGTGTAGAACACATTTACATGATGTTTGGAAACATTCCTAATCCTAATCCTCAAGGTAGTAATTTTCCGCCTAGGGGGCAACCTCAAGGTAGAAATCTACAACCTGGGGGGCAGCCTCAAGGACAGTACATACCTCAAGGGAAGTACATACCTCAAGGTCAGTACATGCCTCAAGGGAAATATCAACCTCAAGGGCAATACTCAGTTCAGGGTCTGCAACCTCTTCAAGGAAAATACCCTATGCTAGGGCAACCGTCTTTCCAAGGTCTGCAACCTCCTCTAGGGTCACAATTCTATCTGTAACAACAATTGTTTCAAGGAGGTGGGAATTATCCGGTCAACTATCAATAATATGTTCCAAATTATCAACCTGGTTATGGTTCTTCTTATGCAACACAACCTTCAATGGGACTTTCATATCCCAGAGTAAACACAATGTGGGATCCATCACAAGTTCAACAAAATTTACAACCTAATATGCAAGTACCTTATTATCAACCCTATCATCCAATGGGTTACAATCAAATCCAACAACCTGTCCAACTTGTTCAACCTATGATTCAAGTACCTACATCTGGTACGATTCAATAGCCTAGTCTGAGTACACCTCGAACCCCAACTTAAACTCCCACACCAAGTTTTGTTCAACCGACCACACCTATTCCTAGAGTGTCTACAGCTCTTGTTTCTAATACCCTGCAAGTATCAGTACCAATCCCTCAAGTTTCTACTCCTCAGCCCGGACCTACGATTCAGAATATTGTTCAGATACCTATGGGAAAACCTGGTACTAGTATGTTTATAACAAGCCAACGACAGTTTCTTTAACAGTCGTACCAAGGGAAATATCAATATGGAGCTGTACCACAAAATCTAGTATGCCAGCATCAACCGTACCCTGGCTACACATATCAAACATCAGTTCAACCTCAATATATTCCGGTTAATTCGAGTTATCCGAGAGGAATTCCAATTCCAAATGCATAGGCTATTCCAGGATATCTCAGATATCCTCTTCCTGGTACTGGTATATTTCCACAAGGTTCTTAATTTCATCAACAGAACCCTAACCGTCGGTTACCATTCATAGAAAATTTGGATTTACCTGATTTGTCACACCTAATGAATGATCCAATCTATTATCTTCCGTATTGGCTGCCAATGCCAACTAAGTTTCCAAGTGATATCCCTAAATTTGAAGGAAAATCAGAAGAGGACCTTCAAACCATGTTATGACTTACCACCTCTGGTGTGCATCCAACTCATTTATTGATGATTCAATCTGATTACGACTTTTTCAGATAATTCTCATAGTTTTAGTGGCCAAATGGTACATTGAACTACCACGTGGCTCATTCAACCGTTTCAACGCATTAGCAACAACTTTCTTAACCCATTTTCAATTTATATTCAGATACGACAATGGCACAAAATTATTGACTTCATTAAAATAATATACGTCTACATACATATCATATCACATACATGAATGGAGATGTAGAAGACGTTTGGTGAAATTTTTTATTCCGGATTATATCTTGGCAGAATGGTTCATCAAATCATTACTGTCGAAAATCACAGAAGATTTGGCTAAAGGAGGAGTTGTTACATGTCATTGCTCAAGATCAGTACCTTGACCTTGTATATACACAGTCAGGTACTTTGTATGAAAAAAATCTTGATTTACTGCGTCCTAGTTAGATAACTACAACTCCTTCAGGGTCTCATGCCACTGATGGTGTAATTGGTTCAGTTAGTGCTAATAAGAGTAAGAATAAATCTTCAAAGATTACTTCTCCTATTATAAATTTACCATATTCACCAAAAGGAGATTCTTCTCTTGAAACTTTAGCCTACATTCACGTTGTATATTCATATACAGTTAAATCTAAAACTGGTAATAAGAAGAAAGGTAAGAATAACAGTAAACAGACTTCATCTCCCAAAGAAAAAACTGAAAAAAATGAATCAACTGACGATAAACGAAAACCTTGTTATCCTTGTCTTATTTGTGATGAGGATCACTTTACTAAGGAGTGCCTGCATAGGTATGAGGTATATAAATTCGTCAAAGGTTCACCCACACCCATTGTCTTGAAGGATCCTTTTCCTACTCAGGATAGAAAAAATATTGGATCTTCTTCTAATACATCAATAGATATTTGGATGATGTCTGAAGTAATGGTTCTGACATGATCGCAAGACTATGGAAGTAAAAATCATGTTACTGGTAAAGAAGTAGAAAATTCTAATTCAACACTAGCTACATCTCCTTCGGTTTTTGATCCACTTCATGTCGTGAAACGTAATCCTGATTTAGTGATTAAACCACCTGCTGAAGGTGTACTTTGGAAATTAGCTTTCAATTCGCATGCAAGAGCTGCTCAAAAATACAACATTGTTGAAGACTTAGTGATTTCCCCTTCCACAATGATAGCCTTAGAAGTGCTACAATCATGTCTAGCACAAAGG
The DNA here is from genome assembly GCA_034641835.2 of Pinus albicaulis. Lineage (NCBI taxonomy): Eukaryota > Viridiplantae > Streptophyta > Pinopsida > Pinales > Pinaceae > Pinus > Pinus albicaulis. The sequence goes on along the minus strand of CM076573.1, from coordinate 68,145,439 downwards.
AAATTAATTTTATCAACTATTGGAGCTGTAGATATTTAGGATTCGAACGTTATGGTCTTCGATTTAGAAAATTTTACACCAAGACTCCCTCATCAACTGGATTTCTAGATTCCAGTATTAGTAAAAAATAGACGTTGTTTTCGTACTGTAATTGATGAGGGGGAATCCATGTGTATAATGTCATTAAATTGTTGGAAATAACTTGGTTCTATGACACTCAAAAATTCTCTGACAATCCTCAAAGCTTTTGACGGAAGAGGATTCTATCCGTACGTAATTTTACAATATCTACCTATAGAGGTCGAAGGCAAAACTGTTAATCTTGATGTGGAAGTCATTGATGCCCCTCTAGATTACAACCTTCTTCTGGGTCAAAGTTGGTCTTATTCTATGACTGATGTCGTGTCATCGGTCTTTCGGTTAATCATGTTTCCTCATAAGGGAAAGATCATGAAAATTGATTAGTTGCCATATTATTCATCCGACCCAGCTTCTACAGATAGTATCGATCATGTTGGAAAATCGACTATCCCTTATGAAGATGTTGGAGTAGGTTTAATAAAACATTCCATTTTAATGGGAAATTTTTCTATGCCTCCACCTAACGTACCGCGTACTATTTCTAATATCAATATGATTAGATCAAGCACTATTCCATTTGATGATCCTTGGGTATTGCCTTTAGAGTTAGAACTAGATTCTTTCAATGGCATGATGCCTTTGAGTCCTTTTGAGATAGCATATCAGGCAGTATAGTCATTTTCCAATTATTTTCAACTGATTCTGATCTAATGAATGAGACCAATGAAGAATCATTTTCACCATCAAGCTCAGCTATAACATCAATTCCTGATCCCTTTCAACAAGTGTTTTATATTAATGAAAGCATTCGGGAATTCTTGTCCATATATGAATTACCTTGGGATGATCTTTATCATAGATTATCATTTTTACCTGAGTTTGATAGATTTGAAAATGAAGTTTCATTTATTTTTACAATTGACTATGTTAAGGAACCCCATATTCCAATATCGATTACAAATTTGGATTCTAAAATTAATTTGGGAAATATTTCTTCGACAGTTCCTATTGACATATCAGTTAAACCTACAGTTGTTGAAAAAATTCATATAGGTGCTTCTTCTACAACAAATTAAATTACTACATATAAAGCCCTATTTCAAGAATTTCGTGACATATTTGCCTGGTCCTATGAAGATATGCTAGGAATTGATCCTAAGATTGTCGTTCATGAAATAAAAAAAATACTCGGATGCCAAACCTATTAGGCAAAGATTACGTCCAATACATCCACAAAAATTTGCTACTATTAAAGCTGAAGTTGAGAAATTACTGAGAACAGGTTTTATTTATCTGATCCCTTTAATATATTGGGTATCTAATATTGTTCCTGTTACCAAAAAGCAAGGAACATCTATAAGAGTATGTGTTGATTATAGGGATATTAACAAAGCTTGTCCAAAGGACAATTATCCAACCCCCTATATTGACCATATCATTGATGATTGTGCCAGAAATGAAATGTTTTAATTTATGGATGGATTTTCTGAATATAATCAAATAAACATACTCCCTACCAATCAACCAAAAAAAACATTTGTTTGTCCTTGGGGAACTTTTTCTTATTGCAAACTACCTTTCGGATTAAAGAATGTTGGCGTAACTTTTCAAAGGGCAATGTCTTATGCTTTTCATGACATTAAACAAATTGTGCAACCTTATCTCGATGATCTACCTTCCCACTCATTGCATAGGGAAGATCATCCTACTAATTTATGAACAATTTTTATGAGATGTAGGCATTATAAGATTCATTTGAATCCACACAAAAGTGTTTTTTTGTGTGCAATCTAGACGATTACTGGGATTCATTGTTTCGAAGGCTAGCATTTGTGTCGACCCCTCGAAGGTTGATGCTATTATCAATTTACCTCCTCCTTCCTCACTTCGCCAACTCCAAAGTTTGCAAGGGAAAGAAAACTTTCTACGTATATTTATCCTGAACTATGCTGAGTTAAAAAAAGGTTTTACCAGGTTTTTGAAACAAAATGTTAATTTTATTTGGGATGAGATCGCTGGTCGATCTTTTAATGCTCTAAAACATGTGTTAACCCATGCACCATTATTGCATCCACGCAATTACAACTAGGAATACTTCTTTGACCTAGCAGCCTCCGATACCACCATTGGAATGGTTTTAGTTCAAGAGGATGAATTTCAGAACGAACGTGCGATTTACTATCTAAGTCTAAATCTGAATCTGACTAAAATTAAATACTCACATGTGGAGAAATTAGCCTTGGCAGTAGTTCAAGCTGTCCAAATATTTCGTCATTAAGTATTGTTACGAAAAAAAATTTTGATATATAATTGTAACCTGATGATGTATATTTTGAAAAAACAATTACTCAGGGGAAAATACTCTAAATGGATTGTTATCCTACAGGAGTTTGATTTGGAATTCAAAAATTCTAAATCAAATAAATATGGTGTTCACAGAACTTATGTGTGACTTCCCAAATGCTGAGACAGAAACTATGGTAGAGCATCTGATTGCAAATGAATATATGTTTCTTATGAGTACCTTAGATCCATGGTATGGAGATATCATCATTTATCTTCAAACACAAACTTTTCGGCTTAAACTCTCATGTTCAAATCAACAAAAAATCTATTACCAATCTCAGAAATACAATATTGGTGGAGACACACTTTATCGTTGTGGTGCAGATTCTATTTTTCGACGATGTCTAAATCATGAAGAGGTTGAAAAAGTTTTGAATGACTGCTACTCTGGAGCGTGTGGTGGTCATATGTCTAGGTACGCCACAACCCAAAAGATATTGTGCGCCAGCTATTTTTGGCTATCATTATTCAAAGATTGTATTCTCGCGATTTGAAAGTGCCACAACTATCAGATATTTGATCGAAATATGTGTGCACCACTAGCTCCTCTTCACCCTATAATTGTTGTCAGTCCTTTTGCAAAATGGGGCATTGATTTCATTACATGTAACCCTCACTCGGCTAGGGGGAATGTGTATATTATTCTTGCTATAGATTACTTTACCAAATGGGTTGAGGCGATGGCTACATTTGTGGAAGATGGAAAAAATACAGCTACGTTCGTTTTCAATCATGTGATTGCTCATTTTGGTGTACCCCAAGCTATTATTACTGACCATGGGCGTCATTTTAAAAATATAATGATGAACAAACTTTCTGATCAACTTGGCCTGTGCCATGATAACTCTACTCCATATTACCCGCAGCCTAATGGTCAAGTTGAAGCTGTTAACAAAGTTTTAACCACCATGATTAAACGGATTATCGGAATTCATAAATAAAATTGGCATACCATGATTTTTTCAACGCTATGGGCATACTGAACCTCAACAAAAAATACTACAGGGTTCACTCCTTTTCAACTGGTTTATGGTTTAGAAGTTGTGCTACCTATTGAATCCAAAATATCGTCACTCAAATTAGCCATAAAGTTACTACCAGCTACCTCTGAGGAAGAAAAATGCTTTTTGTACTTAGCACAATTAGATGAGACTCGACACACTGTTTCATTAACAGTCGAAGCTCATTAAAAATGTATTAAAGATCAGTATCATCAAAGTGTGACAACTCGTGCTTTTTCAGAAGGTGACCTAGTATTAGTATACGATCATGCTAACAATAAGCTAGGAGCTAGGAAATTCGAACCAATGTGGCATGGTCCTTACGTTGTAAAGCGAGTGCTTGCAAAATGGGCTTATGAATTGACTGATTATTATGGGGTCTCTTTAGATAAACTGAGAAATTGACTTTATCTAAGGAGATATTATGCTTGATTTTCGTATGAATATCTCATTTGTATATTAGTTATTTTTCTAGTTAGTGTGCCTTAGATTAGAAAGGTGTGCCTAGTTTAAGTTTTATTTTACTACTATCACTGCTTACCTTGATTACTCTTGATATTGCAGATGTCAAAATCCCTTCAAATGTACATTGGTTTTGTTGATGGTGCCTGTCGTAGTACACAGAATATTTCTTGCGCAGCTTAGGTTATTTATTCACCCACTGATGAGTTAGTTTCTATGCATGGGGTAAGCCTTGGTCAAACAATGAATAATATTGCAGAGTATAACGTTGTTGTTGAGTTATTATCTAATGCCATTTCATTTGGAATTCAAAATTTGATAATTAGGTTAGATTCCGAACTCATTGTATTACATTTAAACAGAGTATATGCAATTAAAAATCCAGTGTTATTGAGATTATTTTTGAAGGCTCGTCTCTTGGAAAGGAAATTTGATTACATCAAATATCAACACATTCCAAGAGATTTAAACACATTGGTTGATGCATTAGATAATAGTGTTATAAATAGACATTTGCAACGTTAAAACAGTAAACCAAAACAAAATTCGATATGTGTTGAAAAAGATAGCCAGAGAAAGTAGTAATATCATAGATAGAAGTTGTGTTTTCAAAAAATATTACATCGTCTGCGTCATAGGTTTAAAACACCTTATGATATGAAAGATAGTAATACAAAAAAAATATACAATACTCCACGATGATCATCCACTATCCGTGGTGATGATCATGGTAGTAAACTATCGCCCGCGCCACCTTGCGCAAGAATCTCCTAAACTGGCCTGGAACACCAGTAACATGTCTTTAGAGACGGAGAGGAATGTCATCCATCGACGTCTCTAGGATATCTATAGTAAAACTCTCTATGTTGTTCTCCATTTCAATAAGTATTTATGCCGCTTGATTTTGTGGCTGTGCGACCATCTCTGTTTGCCACCTTTCAAAACAGTGGAGTGTATCTGGGCTTCATGGACAAACATCTACATTTAAAATTTTTTCATCAGTATTGGACGATTGAAAAACAAAATAAAAATTAGACTTAAAAAACATCAAAATTATTCATTTATCTTATTTGTCCCATTGTGCCCCTGGAGGTAAGGAAATCTCGGGATCACCTCAGAAATCTATACCTGCATACGGGAAATCTTCAATGGTGAAGATTTGGTTTTGCAGCGAATGAAAATATTCCAGAGTGAATCGAACTACCACACAGTCATCTCCACCATGGCGGGCCATCATTGCAACCCAACGTACCATAGGAGGTTCTCTAAGTTCACCATGATCAACAGGGATAAGCTGAGGACCGAGGAATGGAATCCTCTCCAAAGCAAAAGAAATCAAGATGGCACCATACCCAAATTTTTTCAACTTTGAGATTTTTGCTCTATTCAATCGGCCTTTCATATTGGCCAATACCCCTTCTCACCAATTGAAATGGTGCCTCTGAAACATTCGACTGTGGTCTACATCTGAGACTTGGTAGCCACATGTGGAGCAGTGCTCCCACACAACCTAGTTATTGTGAGCACAATCAATTTAAGATCAAGACGTAAGATAGCATTTATATCTATACGGTTATCTTTGGGATCAACTTCTTCACTAAAAAACTCTTGTTTATAGCTAGAAATAGGCAGGCCACCTTTCCTAGCTTCAAACAAAGAGATATGTCCCCCTCTTTTAGATAAACCAATGAGAAAGTAAATATCTTTGACCTCAAGTTCTAGCCGATGATCACCAATGATAAAACATTGTTCTTGGAAATCACATTTGTTCACCAACCATTTCATTAGTTCCACTTGTGGCCTCATGCCCTGAATTACCCAAAATTTATACAATCCACAATCTCTCAGCACACGCATTGTGGCCGGATCATTCATAGTTTCCTCATCTACACCTTCATGTTTGCATTCTCTCCATTATAACATTGTGAAATAGTCTGCAAATGGACACATTTGAAGATTAGAAACTTTTATAATGGGAAATTTTAACCATTTTTGAGAGAATTTAACAATTTTCCATTTTACACAGTGCCTCTGCAGTTTTCGTGTAGAGACAATGTAGAAATCCGCACGCGCTCTTCATTAAAACCGTGGTAGCCCAATAATTTTCCTTTAGGAAAATTATCGGGGTCTGCAGGTAACCCATGTGTGACCCGCAGATCCCCGAGGGCGGAATTTGGAGCATATTTTATCCTTAAAAATTTATTTTAAAGCCTAAAAAGAGAATTTAATTGGATGAAAATGAAGAGAAAAATGTTGTGGATTACCTGGTTCTAACGATTTTTCGATTTGAGCGGTCGGTTCTTTTTTTATCACCTATGGAATTTTTTCTACCATAATCTCTCAAATTACAACTCTGAAGACAAAAGGTGAAATTGACTTTGTTAAACTACTTTTTATAATATTTTTTGAATGAATACAATATTATTTTTTTTTTTTTCCACTTTTAAAATGTTATTTTTCAATTTTTTTAATTATTGGAAATAGCTATGTTTAATCTTTCGAGTTTTCGTGCAGAATACATATTTTTTTGGTGATACGAATTATTTTGGTGATGAGTACACTTTTATCACTTTTTCGAGCTCTTGAAAATTACGAAAAAGTGAAACTCTAGAGTTCTCTTTTAAGCCCTTTTTAGACTCTCTAAACATGAAAACATTGCCGAGTACTTGACTATTCGAAATCGTTAAATAAAATGAACAGTCATCCCTTCAGTATAAGTTTACCCCTTTTCCGAACTAAAATGGACTATTTACAAAAAAGGTATACATTGACTAATCATGGTCAATAGAGTTCTCTCCTATATTATTTTATCCTTTTTCGGGCTTGAGAGACTAAATTTACGAAAAAGTAAAACCATGGAGTTTTCTTAATTTTTTCTTTTCGCTCCCTAAAATTGAAAAACACCGAGTTTCTCCTATACTAGACTCATTAAAAATTAACAGTAAAAGACCTATCGATTACAAACAGGAACGAACCACTCCTTCTTAGGGTTCTATTTTAAAACTAAGTTGGACTCAGCCAAATGATGAGCTTATACAGACAAGAAAATTTTATCCTCCTCAACCTTGTCAAAAATAAAGAGGCACTTGCCAGAAATGGTGGGGGAAAAAGAGAGAAAATGAATCTAGTTGTCATACTTTGTTTTGAAAATTAGAATACCACTCTTGAACATGACACTTTTGTCACACTCATACTTGGGTTGGGAAAATCCTTTGTCTAAAAGTTAATCAAACAACATTGAAAGTCTTCAGCCAGTTTATGGGTATTGTCACCAAACCATGTACAGTGTCGTTATGTGTTCAAGAGAACCGTTCAAATAAACCATTCATTGAAAACATTTGTTTCCATTCATGTTGACCATCTCTGAGTCAGTCCTTACGAATATTTCTTCAAAAATTTATCTAATGGTTTCGTGTCATGAGATTTCCTACGATGGATCACTTTCTATAGAAAATAGCACATCATCTAGAAAGTTGATCTAGAATCCTATTAGTACCTTGGGATCTGCATGCCCTAATGGCAGATTTCTCGCCTTCAATGACAAGTTGCATCATTTACCTTCGATCGAATGATTTTTTGAATTTTTCGACTACCAATGATTTATTCACACTTTGTGGATTGTACTAAGTACTTTGAGAGCCATTGTCATAATTGGTGGTTTCTCTCACACTTGTTAACAATCCACATCATTGAATGGTAATCAAGTGGTTTCTACCATGTTCTACTTCGACACAATCAATCGCATGGATAGAATTGTACTAGTTCAAAAAGAAGGAATCAAGACCCTGGATCTAGTTTCCACCATCCAGGCTGCAAGGAGTTTTGTTATTCATGATACAGTAGACTACTTATGACAGATGGATGTGTCCATGATGTGTCTACTGTTAATGTACTATTAAAAATAATTTCTATATCGCAACATCTATTTAGTTTTGATCTGAGTATGGGAATGCCTACCTCTGCGATGATATACATATATATGTTTTCATTGAATGTTTTTACAGGTTTCAACCAGTATGTCCGCAATCCAAACCTTGGAATGATAAAGCACATCACTCTTCGGAACTACCTTAGACTTCGCACTTTAGGGGGAAATATATTACACGTTATTTTGTCACCATGACATTTAATGGTCTATATGGGTTCATCATCACCTATATTATGCTTCCTTAGAAGTCAAAAACCCAAAATTTCCTAAACCAAATCTTGGAATTGGAGAAAAGCTCATTAAAACACTAAAAATCCTAACTCTGCAGTATTCCTAGTCCTTATCTGTGGACCCGCATCTTTTTGCTCTATAACCTATGGCACATCGCACATGTTCTGCTTATTAAACCCGCGAACCCCCATGAAAGGTAAAATAAAAGAAAAATTAGGTCCTAGAAGCCCAACTGGTCAAGTATTCTCCCAACTAGAGGCTTCTAAAAGCGTAATCCGGACGAGATTCATCCCTTCATTCATGGAGTTCTATCCCTTCATTAATGGATTTTATCCCTTGGTATTTGGAGCTCAAATCCCTTCATGAAAATAATTTTTCCTCCTCTTTATGGAACTGAAACCACCTCTAGTTTCCTATAAATTGAACTCATGTTTTAGTCTTAAGGGGACTTAGAACTTAGTAGTTTTTTAGGAGAATTTCTGAAGAAATCATACTCTCTATACTTGGCATCATTGTATGATAACGATCACATACTCATATCCATAGTTTCATGCTAGTTCAGAGAGGAGAAGGCTTGTCAAACCGAGGGAAGACGGTTGTTCAGGACCCCGGAAGAACCTGTATAACATCAAGGCAACAAGGTTGTAAGGTTATGGCATCAAAGGCTTGGGCATATTAGAGAGAAGGGCCTTTGTATACTGCATGGTAATGGTATGGTAGAAGGTATGTCTAATTTCTCTCTTGATTTCAATTTATGTGGACATTGTGTATATGGGAAGAAGAATTGGGTGAGTTTCCCTTTTGGTGCTAAGAGGGCGAACAACATATTAGATCTTGTGTATAGTGATTTGTTTATACATATGTCAGTTCCATCACTGGGTAATTATGTGTACTATGTGTCATTAGATGAATTCTTAAGGAATACATGGGTATATTTCTTAAGGAAGAAATATGAATTCTTTTACAGGTTTAAATAATTTAAGGCTTTAATGGAAAACCAGATAGAGAACAATATAAAGGTGCTAAGGACAGATAATGGTGGAGAGTTCTGCAACAAGGAATTTGAAAAGTTCTATAAGAAGTGTGGTATAGAACGACAGAAGACTACTCCATACACACCTCAGCAAAATGGATTTGCATAACGAATGAACAGGACGTTGATGGAAAAGGAAAGAAGCATGCTCAGTGGTACTAGGTTAGGACAAG